>CM074191.1:3081139-3473639 GCA_037179385.1 Holothuria scabra
AATTGCAAACAGAGTAGCGGGGGACTGGCGCAAATTGGGGAGGGGATAGGGGGGTGGAAAGGCTGGTTTGTATCAAGATAAGAGTTTCGTTCTAAAAGTAAATCTTATAACTAAATATATTGTTACTGTGTGCTGAAAAGACTTTTCACATAAAAACTAAATTGCAGCATGGGAGGAAGATATTGCATCGCTGTGCGGTTGTTGATTTTCACTATTTATTATTAGAAAGTTAACACAGTGGCACGAAGCAAGTAATAACTGTTGTATTTCAATATATTATTTAATGATGTAACAAGCAAGGGCAGTTTTTACCTTTACCATTCACCTTAACCGTATCAATAGCACGTGATTCGCATATACGGTACACCATCTTTATGCTGAGGAAAGGTTAGAAATCAGTAGTAGTCTTTTCAGCCTGTTAAAGTTGCTTTACCGTGTTTACCATTGGTATTCAAGGGAAAATATTGCATGTTAGCTATTTAATAGCCCACATATAATACTCCACACTGTTCCAAGAGTCTCTGAAGTACATCATTATGGATATTTTCACAGCAATTAGCTAAAATTTGGCTTAACAACCGAAATTTTGGTATGGTAAACCATTATTGGTAAACCAATTTTGTTGGGGCTCGTAAGGATGTAAAATAGCACCGCTACCCTAAACGAAATTTTATAAGAAAAATATTCCCGAAGATTAATGGCAAAATTAAATTTTCTATCCCCCCCCCCCACTGCCGAAAAAATGAAGATTTTGGTTACAATGCATCTTTGAGAAAATAATGCTGTTTTTCAAGGTTTCTATCTCAGACCGTGCATTTCATTTAAAATGATCATTTCAGCTGCCTAACCCACGATCTACTACCCAACCCCGGCACTTTACCGAAATTTACATAATTTTGTGTAAGACTATTTATGAACATTTTGTTCTTTTCAAGCGCATGCCTTTGACACGTCACGATATCCATATTTATTCCTACAATCGCCGAAAAAAGTAAATGAAACAAACTCCTTTCCCCCGTTTCAATGTTGTTTTACTCAGGACTGGTCAGTTTTTCCCAATCAACACTGGAGTGAGGGAAAAGGGGAGAGGGGCACCATGTGAGATAGCTAAAAGGCAATGTAGTATCTGCTAAGGAGGGATTTGTTTCATTTTTTTTTTTTTTTTTTTTTGGCGGCGATTGTAGGTTCAAACAGAAAGACAAGAGAACCGCAACTGCATATAAAGAATACATCTGGATATTGAAGAATTCGAATAAATATCGCAGGTGACTGGATATTTATGAAGCGCAAAGCTTTATGAGTGATCACCTACAGCTTTTGGGCTTGCAACTGAAGGCGCGTTAGCCTTCTTTAAAAATAATGATTTTAAATATGGAACTTCTATTGAGAAGAATTCGGAATTTCTTGAAGGGAAAACTTGGGAAAACCGCACTGTATTTGAGTGGTGCCTCAAATGGCAAATTTTCGATTTTTTCACTTTTTCGAGCAAGGGCGCAATCGCCCCTGCCTGCTGTAGCTACGTCATTGCCCTGCAACATTTTACATCCATCTACAAATACTACACAACTGACAGGGTTGAAAGGTATCCGACGACAGGTGTGTATAAGAGTATTTGAGTACGGTAGATCAATGGTTCTATTGGCGCGGAGCGTACAGAAAATTTTGAAAAATCGCGATACCTCAAACAACCGGAAATGGCTTGTCTCGGGCTAGTAAATAGTAGCTAAGTTTTCCGATTTTTCTGGCAAATGTGAACACCACTGGATCAGGGATGTATTCCGGTGTGCAAAAGCTCGCCGAAATTTCTTCCCTTTTGAAACAATAATTTGTTGATATGGAGCTTATATTGCAGGAAGCTTTAAGTTTAAAGAGTTTGGAGATTACTGAAGAATCTGCACTTCCTTCAAATATTAGGGGGAAATCTGAGAATGATTGCTTTTCCAACGCCCTACCGACTGTCTGCCAAACAGCAAAGAGGAAAGTCTTTCATCCGATTAAGTGGATATTATTTTGTTAACTTTAGGCGACTAAATGAATGTTCATATATTTTTCTAAATAAATGTTCACTCACTGACCAAAACAGTGTTCCATGAATGCAGATCAATCTTGCTTTTGATATTATAGTTGGCCAACTTTCTTTGTTTTCTCATTTTTCTTACTTTTCCTTTCCCCTCTTTTCCGTTTTCATTTTTTATCTTCTGCCTTTCTTTCCTTTCCGTCCCCTCCTTTTTCTCCTTTTCCTATTCTCTCCTTCCCTCTCCTTTTCTCGTTTTCCTTTCCTTTCTTCCCTTCCTTTTTTTCCTTCCCGTTTTTTGTGTCCGGGGGGCAGTTTCCCCCCTGACCCTCCCCGCTGGTAACGCCACTGGAGTTAGACGTTCAAATCAAAACCGTTAAGATTAGAATTCAAAAGCAGCTTCCTAATATCAAGACTTTACTGTTTTGCTGATCGTCGCTCTCAAGTTAGCCAAATTTATATTGAATGTGTTGAAGAAAGGAGTATTTTTAGAAAAACACTTGCGTGTGTGCGTGTGTGTGTGTTTGTGGTGGGAGGAGGATTAAAACATGTCACAACTAAGGCTCTATACGAGTCTTTTACAAAGTTGTGTAGTTCATCTAATCAACGTAAAGTTTAATCATACCTCGATGAGTAAAATACCGACTGTCTCTTTTTTGAAAACTGATTCCCCATATTTCGCGTAAACAAATAACCTGAACATCCGATGCCAACACATTTTGCACTAAAAATGAAACATGCAGAAATTATTCAGACACACAAAAACACTTTCATTTTTGTAACAATGTAATTACTAATTCCACAAATAATTGCTACAGTGGTAAAGGTTTTTTTTTTTATTCTATTTATTTTATTTTTTTTTCTATTTTTTTATACAGTAACTGACTTGGAAAGTGTTGCTTAGTTGAAGCTGTGGAGGAGAGTGAAAAAAATAGTTATCCATTTCTTGTCGCAATTATTAACCTAAGAGTCTTATCTTAGGCGGAGGGTAACTTGTTTCTCAGGTTGGTTACTTCAACAGTCTTTTTCGAAATCATATCGATTTTGCTCAGAAATTTGGAAATCTATTGTAATACGGCAGTATTCCCTTCTGTTTAAAAGTATATACCGTCCATCATCCATACTGACGCTTCTTCCATTTCCTCCAACAAAGGACATTGTTTTTAAATTGGACGGAGTTTCATCTCGGTGTATCTAATGTAGTGGTTATTTGGCAATTTACGCCATTCAAGACAACACTCCCCATATTGATTGTTTAGAGCGACATAAGAGCAATGATTGTACCACCAAGGTCCTTGGTAAACTTCGCTGCCACAAGAACAATTATATTCAGTGGCACAGTTATAACTATGACCATCGTTGTCACGGTCTTGGGTTGAGAAGTCTCGGCCATTGTTGTAATACAAGGAATCACCTGCCCAGTATGAAGAGATAATATTGATATTGGTTTCATCCATGAATTGCACACTTTAAAAAATAAATAATATGACCTAAAAGTATGTAGATACAGCCAACTAAAATATTTTCTATTTTCAAAAGAACTTACAATTTGAGCAATACAGGAAAGAATCACCTATCATTTCTCTAAAAACAAATATGCACTTAAAATGACGTAGGTACTCACTCAGGAATACATTAAAGGTATAAAACAAGGTTCTGCCTTTTCTCAGTGCTGAATTTTATGAGGATTAAATTTGATTCTTATTTACCAGCCCCGCTCTAGAACAATGTTGTTCGAATATCAAATGGCAGTATAGGCTTTGTCATGTGCAACTACATAGAAATGTGAATCGTTGACAAGTCTAACTAAGTACAGGGAAACTTGACTTATCCCGCCTTCGAGTCAAATGGTTCAACGCTCTCGGTACGTACTTGTACGATACATACTTGGGTAATGAACGTCTGAAGGTTTTTATGAATATTTACCATGTATCTTAAGTCGGCAAGGTTTTCACTTGGTCGTCATAATGACAACTGAATGACTTTTTCTTGTAAGGATGTGAAAGATTTTCACTTAAATTTGCGTTTAAGAAGACATGGACAATCATATTCTTGCCAAGTTTAGGAAAGACAAGTAGAGAACAACTATTGGTAGCCGATCTCATTTGGACTCTACCGTACATCAACGGGGCATGCTCTTTCGAATGATTATTCAAATATTTTAATGATATTACTTTACACATGTTCAACCACCCTTTTTCTGTTCAATCACACATTGCCAGTGCCTACCCTTGGTTTTGTCCCATTTTATAAGTCGACGATACGATACATCCGAAGTTAGAGTTGATTTTTTTTTTCATACTCACGTTAAGGAGACTAACTAATTTTAACTCGGCAAATTAAAAATGTTACTTAATTCACATTGAGTTGGTTAGGTACGTATTTGATGCTGTGGGGCCTTTTGGTCATATGTCGAAGCGTTTGTCCTATTTTTAAAGACAAGTTAACGACTAAAACAAGATTAGAAACGAAATGAAACAAATACTCTCAAAGTTAAGTGTTCGGTTATGGTGAAAGGTATGACGATTACAAACATAAACACCTATTTTACCAGGTTCGATTTACGTCTGGTTCCATTAATACTTCATATTGTTAATCCATCTAAAAAGAAAAGTTTGCATTTTGCATGTCCTACATCTCAATGCAAATGACTGTCTGTATAATTTGAGAAAGACGTTTGAAAAAGAAGTGTTCAGCAAAAATCAGACGGCGTGGTTTTGACTTTTACTGATTTTGAAGAAAAGAAACAGTAATAATACAAAGCGCACGTGTACGTTAAAGTTTGATTCTTTTGGTATTCCAAATTTTCAAAATACTTTTTCAGCACCGTTTTGTGGGGATATTGAAGCATTAAAATAAAAACTAGCAACACGTCATGAATGCAACCCTTAGAAAGAGTCGGTATTGCTTAACAGTTGACTTCGAGTTAAGAGTTTCTTATTTGATGGGGCCAGAAATCATTTCAAGTTTTCTTTGTCTCTTAATTTACATAGTAAGGTCATATTAAAATAAACAAACCTGCATTCCCTTCGGTATAAGAGCCGACAGTTAGTCTGTAATTGCTGCTCTCATCGCTGATTCTAAATAAGTTATACTTGGCATAATAAGGCACACCATTTCTGTCAATTAGGTCAATCCTTAACTCGTAGTTTCTTTGATTTGTAAATAAATGGAGTTTGTCATTTCCTAACCAAAACTCGTGAGAAGGGTTCCCAAAACCCTGTTTGTAGTCAGACCAATATAGATTAAATTCTACAGAGCCATTGACACGACGCTGGAAAACCTTTTAGAAAATAAAAGCAAAACCATTGACTGTCTGCACTTAAAGCGAAGTTTTATGAATTCATCATAAATCCTAGGATAATCTTTCAAAGAAGGAAAAAATAATGTCGCTTTATATTGAAAAAAGACCGAGTTTCAATAGAGTTTTTTTTACTCTTTGACTGTCAAGGAAATCTCTTCTTAAAATTGTAGAAGTTATCATTTCGTTAACTGCAGTTTTAGCCTTATATAGAATTTTACAGACATAAATTTTTGCAAATTGCAACATATCCTTTAATGGGTCCACGAAAAATATTTTCCTTCCGAAAATTATTTAAACTTTTTCAAGTGTGATAAATAATAGAAATTATTTTTATATTGCATAAAAAATTAAATTCCTTTTACTCACCGTCCAGCCTCCTCCATCTGTCATATTGCAATAAACATTAACTATATCTCCATTGCCTCCTGTAGGTCTGATTCCGTAAACTCCATTCTCAGTAGATATTCGATTGTAAACTTCAAGACAATCTGATGCGATAAAGGCTGTTGTACAATTGACACCATCTCCGGAAAACCCTTGCCTGCAATAACATTGTCTTACATTATTTCGTTCTTCACAAAGTGCATTTTCATTGCAATGGTACGTATCGTCGCAGGTTAACTTGCCACCAAAACAAGAACATTGACTAGTACAGTCAGATGAAGTATACACAACGCCTTCCTACAATAAAACAAAAATATATTTTTTGTTTTTGTGTGTTGTTATAAAAACACGATTTCCCTAAGAATGCATGTAGCCCCCTTAGCCAGCTGCGTTGCACGTTGCATTGGTTGCATGCCTGTTTAGGCTCTTGAATTTTTCACTTAAATAACTTATTATGCAAAGTGACAAGTATAATTATTTAACAGTACGCAGTGTATTAATATTACACGACAAGTGCTTAAAGATGATTGTAGAAACGTTTGTAGGCTCGAAACTTGTCATTAGAAAAGTGAAATTTTGTTTTACTTACACTTCCGTGTTGGCAGAGAAACCGGTCAACACTTTCTGAAAAAAAAAAAAATAAATAAAAATGTGATTCATATCACACTTGTTTATGGAAACCAATACTAAAGTAGTATGAGCTATGTTATTTAAATATAGACTTAGTTGTACAAGGATATTAGTACTTAAAAGAAGTTTTTAAGGTCACAAAAGGATTTGGTATGGTAGACAGATGCCTGTTTTAAGCATTTTGGTGAAATTTGCATTGAAATCCGACGTGTAGTTCTCAAGATATGAACAGGGAAATTTTTCAGATTTTTCATAAAAAGTGAACTTGAAGCAAGCACATATTACATCACATCCCCATATAAATGGGAAGTCTTTTGTTTTTCTTTAATTTATACTGCATTTTCTCCTCAACAATCCCCTATTACTAAAATGTGATTGCATAAGTGACAAAAGAATTTTACAAACTTTGCATCCACCACAGGGAGGTCATAAAGTTACTTTTAATCACAAATCTACTGACTTCATCTCCTGATATCTCAAGAAATGTCCGATTTAAATGGAACACTGAGCACACTGTGTAGAGTTTGTTCTTCTTTCACATATGAAAATTATTTTTTTTGCTTAAACTTCCCCTTTAAGGGCACAAGCTGTATTGCAATATAGGCCTACCTTCTGCCCCACTGTATTCGCCAACACTGACAATCATATAGTCACTATATCCATCACTTATACGGAACTTGCTGCACGTGACGTAGAATGACACGTTATTAACATCTGTCACGTCAATGCGAAGTTCGTAATCCTTTTGGTTTGAAAGATAGGACAGTTTTTCGTTTCCAAGCCAGAAATCTTGAGAAAGGAAACCGAAACCAGCTTCAAATTCTTTCCAGTTTCGATTGAAATACATCGAGCCATCGACTCGACGCTGTATGACCTGTGAAATTGATAAAAACGACCACACATTTTCATCGATTGAGGTGACAGTAAGATTTGAGTTAAGCCCTGTTCTATAGACCCGTTGCTTAATATCTGTACCAGACTATATTACAAACAATTAAAAAAGTGTAACATACCGTCCATCCACCAGTTCCTTCATCATTATCACAGTAGACTTCAAATGGCTCTATGAAACCATCTGGCTTTATGAGATGTACACCACTCACGTTCCTTGCTGAACACTGCAACTGGACCTCTCTGCAATCTCTAGGATAAGTCGGATGTTCATAGAAGTAGTACGAAGAACCTTCAATTGAAAAGTAACATAGTTTGCTGATGACGTTTCTTTAAAAACACAATCTATGATTGCAATTAACACCCTTATATCCTCGGGTGAGGTTGGTCAATGTTCGTCATTTACGTCACTTTTTATTTTGCATTAACTCATGCTCCCTTCACCAGATTAGCTCCCACATGTCTTCAAAGGCGACTAAAGAGCAACCAAACTGAACAATACTTTAAAATACATTTCAACTTTGAAATTTTCATCGAGTTGACTGACAATATAAAACATAGTGGTGTTGGTTTGTCGTTGAATCTCATCTAACTAACTAAATTCACCAAATTGGTTCAACGTTTTTTTACACTACGACACAAGGTGCCTTTTGCTTTTGCCAACCAACCGTACCTTAAAACTGGCTTTGACGCAATAAACTAAAATTTCTGACGTATTCTTGAATCACCACTTACCTTAAATCGACATTTACATTGAGTTGCACAATAAAAATGTTAATGCCTAACCCAACCCTGTGCCAAACCGAACCCTGTGCCAAACCCCACCTTAAGCAAATAAGATGGAGACATATTTTAAACAAAAGGGAACAATTAAGCCTATATCAGACGTTGTGCAAATGTTTAATCAAAATAGGACGTAATACATGAAGGTTACAGGTATATCCCAAGGATTAATCAATGAGCCGTTTTACTGAAGTAACTTGTACCTGCATGTAAATGAAAATGCGAAATTGTAGAGAGGTAAAGATAACTACGGATTGACACAATCAAGTGGCTGTAAGACAAGGACAAAATATTTTTTTAACATGGGATGGACAATGTGTACTTCAAAATACTTAAGCCTCTTCCAGCACCGACAATTAATTGACAGGTCCCTTTGTTTTATCGTTAGACATTCGCTGACTTCCGTTTGAATGAGAATCTGATGCAATTCGTCAACAGAGAACATTGCCAAGACGCTGCTCTTTAGATGTCTGTGCAACCTTCACATGTCAGATGAGACTTTTATACATTAGTTTCATCAAAGCGACTGTTCCAGCACTTTTAGGTTGCACGATATGATTATCATTTTGTTGCCTGTTAGCAAATAAGAGTCCCTTTGTTTTATCGTTAGACATTCGCTGACTTCCGTTTGAATGAGAATCTGATGCAATTCGTCAACAGAGAACATTGCCAAGACGCTGCTCTTTAGATGTCTGTGCAACCTTCACATGTCAGATGAGACTTTTATACATTAGTTTCATCAAAGCGACTGTTCCAGCACTTTTAGGTTGCACGATATGATTATCATTTTGTTGCCTGTTAGCAAAAAAGAGTCTGGACACTAAACAAAAACTGAAGTTTGCTTTTTAAGTTTCAATTTTTTCAGATGTTAGAAAGGAAGTATGTGTTTTCCTGCAAAATAAAAGAATGATCCTGCCTATACTTGTTCAATGCGCGACATCTGTCACAGGAAGCAGACACTGTCCTCCTTGAAGGCCGTTTATGTAATTCAAATGGGGGGAATCACCCACATGCTCTATCCAGGGAGTGGTCTAATAACACCTCCCGCTGTATCTCTGATCTAGTTTGTTAGTTAAGTGATTGTGATTAAATGATTTACAAAATACAAGTGCGTTACATAATTTCAACCGTATGAAAAAGTTAAAATCAAAATACTGCTCTTTAAATGGTGCAAGTTCGATCTCAAATACAATTTAAACACGGTGCGTGTGTTTCACTTTATTCGCCCTCTAACGACAGGCGGCAAATACATTGGACATATTCTGCAACCTTTTTCCCAGAGTGTGTAGACAGGTCTTTCATATTTCGCAGATCTCTCAGATCGAGCAGAGACCGAAGCGATTTATTTACTGCCTTGTCCTTGCTTGTACGTTAACAATGAACTTCAGGGTTCATTTAATTTGTACAATCAAAACGGAAGTGTCGGCTTTATAAACAGACCAAAAGAAAAGAAAGAATTGTCTCCCCCCTCCCATTACCACTACCTAGAACAATTGAAAAGGAACCATAGTGCACTAACCAGAGGGATTATAAATATAGGCTGAAGTTTATTAGGCTATTTCTCTTTTTGTTTTGGTACTTACTTAGACTTTGTTTTGGTACTTACTTAGACCGTTTTCATGATTTCCACTGTTTTCATAGTTATTTCTGAAATAAAAAGAAAAGAAACCAATGCTCTTGCTGTAAACGAGCAACAAAAAGTTTTGAAAAGCTTTCAAAATCTTTTCGGCCTACCTTCTCCAAAGTGGCTCAAATTATATAATTTGCCTTTTCACTGAACTTTCAATCACTTTGAATCACTTTCAATCACTTTCAACAGAACCATCTTGTTTTGTAATTGAAAATTAACCCCAAAAGGTATCTTTCTAAAGAGTTTAAAAGTCTCTTGATAGTCTACTGTTGGATATTAAAGTTGGAAGCAAGTCTTAACGTTATGTCAGTATGATACAGGCAATGCACATCACTTCGAAAACATTTTATTTTTTATTTAAAATCAACTTATATTGCAGCGAATGTTGCTTTATTCTACAGATGACAGATGGGGTTCAGAATACGAAATATCACATATTTGAAAAGATTCATTTTGCATTTCGTCCTAACATGTAAAACACAAAAGCAGTCGGCCAAAACTCTTTTGAAACAGCAACCACATCCTCGGTGTTCTTTTCATTTTGCTTCAAAGTATCGTTTATGATATTTCAGGACTTAATCATGGCATTTACCAGACATAAAAAGCAGTCGCTCTCCTAATTACTTTGAGTAAGAACCAGAGTGACACATGACTCTCATGTGCAAAGGTTGAAGTACGACTTACAACTAAATTATTGTAAAATTTAAGAATTGGACAGGTTCTTAGTCAGACAAGGTTATGGAGGAGTGGATGTGTTCCTATGAGAGGATTTTTTTTTCTTTTCTTCCTGACACCAAATGTGCTGAATTGTACGAAGTCAACGTGAAAAATGGCATTGTCAATATTATACAAAGGCCAGTTACGTCCCGACCACCTACTAGTCTCGGACCGCATCTCCCTTAACGTATTTTTTTTAATTCATGGCTTTACTTTCAATAATATTGCTATGATATTTTAAAGGTTCTAGTACTTCCAAATTAATATTCGCACCCGAACTTCCAATTTTTTAACGCCATGTTTAGTTTACACTTGGAAGATGAAGTAGTAAGATCGAAAGGAAAAGTTTGAGGCTTTCATGGTGTCGCTTATGTCTTCTTAAAATCAAAGCTGTACTCAGATCGTACTGTCACAACAATCGCTCATTTGCAATTTTATAAGACATTGGTGCCTATACTAAACCATGTGTTAAACCCTTGACGTTACAAGAGAGTGGTTTAAAGAGCACTGCGGTATACAGCGGGGGACCATTCGGCCATTCCTCCCACCTCAAGGAAACAAATTTTGTTCAACCAACACATTTTACTTAGCAGGTAGTATCGTATGTGGCACCACATTGCATGTTAGGACACCCAATTTCTGAAAAATTTTCGAAGGTGGGGGGATGTCCCCCCTTAAATGAAGCCATATTTTTAACACATAAAAATAGGCAAAATAGTCAAATTCCAAATTGCATCAAACGACAAAATTCTTTAGTTTTTCCAATTAAGCACCACATTAACCATCCCTATTAACCACAATTCAACTTTCAAGACTGTCAAGCCTGACAAAGCCGAAAAGGTTGGACCATTTTCCATCTAGGCTCCTTGAAAAGTCCTCTCTCTTTACATCCCTCCCCTAGGCCGACGATCAATCAATTTACTGCATGCCCCACCCCCTTCAGAGAATACCTACTTAATCCACTGCAATGAACTATTTTTTGCAGCTTCTTTGTATTCCTACGTATTTATCCAAATTTATCACTGAATTTACAATGCACAGGACTCATATAAGCTATAAACACTATACCACCAAACGCACTGTCGTTCTTCGCGACCATTTTCAGAAATGTGACTTAGGCTTTTGAATCTGCTTCTCAGTGATAAGAAGTCATTCTTAACATTTAAAATTATGTGTTAGCTGTAAGAAATCTGAAACATTTACTGTGGTGTAAGCTCATTGCAATCCTAGGATCAACTATTGTATGAAATTCGAAGCGAAAATTTGCATGTTTAACCAGAATAGTTATCGGGTACCCCCCACCCCCCCCCCCCAAGGAAGACGGAGTCCAAGAAAGGAGCAATTATGGATCTTTAACAACCTTCATTAAAGAGACTATTTTATCGCAGAGTTAATTTTACTCTTAGAAGGAGGCTGCTTATTTACTGTAATGAGTATTTTTTGCTTCTATACACTTCAATATAAAATGACTACTAATATTAACATATAATGGTAAGTCTTTTAGGTCTAAACATGGTCCATAAGTATATTTGAAGTGTCTTGTACTACTATTTTTTCTTCACTCAACACTTCTACAGACTTTCAGGTTACGGTCAGATTTACTGTAAATGTGGAAATCAGTTCTCGAGAACTCTCCCAGCCTTTATATTCAAAGGTTCTATAAGGTTGTCTATATAGTTTTTTCTCACCGTCACTTTTGCAAGACTTTCATTTGTCGTCTGCCTGCATCCAGATCCACATTGGATAATCGGAATATGTGCTTCTTCAAACGAAAGCTTATAATTGAGAATCCATCAAAAAATAACCAAACATTTGATAAAAAAGTTGTCTACACAATACAGACCAGCACCTTAAGAGCTTTATAGATCTTAGATAGAAACGAGACCCAAATCTTTTTTAATACTTGCTTCTACCAAACCTCAAATGAAAGATGTTATTTGGAGACTTACCATTCGTTGACTAAAGACATTCAGAGTTGTCCAATACAACGTAAAAGTGAACTGTATCAATTTTAGGTAAGATACGTTCAACATCTTTTGGCCTGCCATGTGTGGTGGTATGCTGCGATTCCCGTCAAGTAATGAAGATCAGAGGAAAACTGCAAAGAATATAATAATGTGAGTTGGCCATACGTTGATACCCACGGCTTCTACTGGCGAGCATGGGTTCCATTTAAACTATAAAAAGAACTTATGTTATTGCCTTGATATCTTTGTGTAAATAAAATTTATGGCGTTTGCTTGATTCTGTAAGCAATATCCGCTAATTTAATTCTGAAAGTCTTGACAAAGGCTGTCAAAACAGAATCAACTATCAGTAAGTGTTTCAGTGTAATCTTTCACAGTTATCATACGACCATAGATACGAGAAGAAAATCATGACAAGAAAATTAGTTCAATCAATGGCACTCTTGCTTGATCTCTTAATATAGACAAACGAAGGTTCTTATCCTAAGCACATTAACTTTCGATGCGGTAGAAAGTCACAGTATCATTTTTGGTATAATTAAATGTAAGATCAAATGATATGTTTAAAATTACGCCGTTGGTTCGCAAACGTATTTAAACGACTACATGGACAATTTTTATGTTTAGCATTTTCTTGAGAAAGGTCCAAATTGTTGCTTGTGCAATATGAGCTGCATCAAACAGTACATGGGATTTACAATAACTTTTGGAAGACTTAAAAAGGATGATTTCGTGCATTTACAGGGTGACTAGCGATGTTTATCGAATCTTGTTGTCGCCACAAGGTCAATTCACATGCAGTACTTTTCATTATAAGTAGTATACCAAACCTACGAACTATCCTTGTATAGATGCCATATCTTATGAGAAGAGGTAGCTTTCCCTTGAAGTGTATATCAAATTGTCCCTTTTTTAAATTGAAGTGACATATGCCTGAAAGTTTCGCATCTTTACATTTGACTACTAGTCACATGAGTTGAACCTTTTTATCTGGAACTAAATATATGTTAAAGACGCAAACGTACAAAAGTTAGTTGTTGGTTATGCAGCTTGGGGCTCCCCGCTTAAGGGGGCCCCGGTTAAAAAGAATGTTAAACTACACACACGGTTATTGCACCAGCCTTCAAAGGCAATTACTCCGTTGACCAAATGCCATGATGTGCGATGAGTTTCTCTTTTAGTCATACTTCACGCATATCGATGTGAACACTGAATACTTTCTTTGAGAGTTTTTAAAAAAAAAATTACTGAATGCGCAAACTTGTAACACATCTGGTCCAATTATTCATTGGCCGCCGACTTCCGAAACACTCACTCACAATACCAAAATTATTAAATAAACATTATTGAGACACATAAATTGCACATGCATAGTAGTAGCATTTGAAAAGATTGGCAGGTAAGGTAGATTATTGTGTCCCGAATATTTTCTGACTTATCTAATATTTGAAATGATGTAAGTAAAACCACACCAATATTATCTCGTTAGGACCAGATATCACTACAAAAAATGTTACAGACCAAAGTTTCCTTATACAGTGACCCGCCGTACTCAGGTACACAAGATATTTGGGAGTCTGTCGATTGAGTTGGTTATGGTTCATTTTTCTGTTCGTTGTACAGAATGTTTAATCTTCAAAATAATTTTTACACAACATTTGCATTACCAAATGAACGTTCCC
Organism: Holothuria scabra; assembly: GCA_037179385.1. Classification (NCBI taxonomy): domain Eukaryota; kingdom Metazoa; phylum Echinodermata; class Holothuroidea; order Aspidochirotida; family Holothuriidae; genus Holothuria; species Holothuria scabra. The sequence continues at coordinate 3,095,142 of CM074191.1, forward strand.
TGCTATCGCTTTTGGGTAGACTATTCTAGACTGACAGGAACAACTTTTGGTGGATCCCGAACTAAGTACCAAATGTGTCGTACAGGCGTGAGCTGGCAAAAACAAGTAAGCGAAATGCATTTAGTGTTGGCATATACTACAAAAGCTTGATGTATGAAATCATTGAACGTTTTTCACGTGCTTGCTTTGGCCTCCAGAGTAGGACGGTAGCGCTTTTCCCTTGGCAATGACTCCTTTAGAGGATGATAAACTTTGGGATTTCTTAGTGTCATCACATACTTTTTGTCTTTGGTGCCGGAGCTGTACGTGTTTTCCATTGTTTGAAACCAATCGTGATTTAGTAAAATCGGGCGTTTGTATTCGTTGCCAAGCAATGTCATTTGTTAACACCAGGAATAAATGTACTCTTATTTTCTTTTTCTACTAAGACAAATATATTTACCTTTGCCTAATTTTCAGTTAGGTAAAACTTTTGCATCGAGCTTATAAGGAATTGGATAACACGAATATAAAATAGCAGAGAAAAAGGGAAGAGAAAAGTAATAGTAGTTTGAGCATTTTTTCTTGTTGTGATACGAAAATACAATTATTACTGATGCAAATAGTTGAATAGCTGATTAAATTTGGTCATATTTCGAATTTCTTCGTAACATGTTTCAAGCTGGCAAAAATGCTGGTGTTTGGCTAAAAAATTACTTACTACCAATTGGATTTGACCTAAATCAAGCTTTGAGTTGTTACAAAATACACTAATTTCGAGTCTGAAGGTAGCTTAGTTTCCTCGCCACAGCTAATTAAAATAGTGAATTTTAGTCAAATAAATAACAGCCAAGAACACTAGGTATGTAACATACACTGAATAGTGACAATGCCTAAACAAAGGAATCACTGAATTTAGTGCAAATATACGCTTCAATATAAAACGTACTTCTCGCAAATTTCGACGCCTTCACCTAATAACCAACAAATGCGTCGTATTACTCATAGTCATGACTTAAGGGCGTCAATCGTTCTAACTGATGTGTGCTAAATAACACTGTTATTACTGTTCAACTAACCGTATTAAATATATCTTGATTATGAAGTAAAGGAGATCAGTTTTTTTTCTTGTATGCCGCTCAGTTCATTGTTTCGTACCACCGATTATCACTTTGGTAGCAACTCTGCCTATCGACAATGCCTGGACGAAAAGAGAGTTTAGTTTTCATGGCGGATACAGAGTTTCACTTTTTGTTCAAAAAGCTGAAATTGCTTTTGAACGTGTTATCTATAGAGAAAACCGTTCTCACATGAATTTGCCAAATAAAACAAAGTGTACTAAACTTTAAATTGTGTGTGCGGCGGAAAAGATCCTGCTTTGTTACAGATATCTCTTCAACAAAGCGTTATCTTGACGTGTTATTCCTAGTTCAATATTCCGTTGTAATTGTCTCTGTAATGGCTCTCAAATCAGGCGCATCTCCAAACACGTGGCAGAGTTGTTGAAAATAAAGGGAATTGCCACTACCAAAAAATAGTATAACAAATCTTTGGAGATTAGAACTTGGATAGGCTATTGCATACTTCATAATTACACGTTCAGTGCCATAACATGTGGACTACAAAGTAGCAATGTAAAAGTATGGCCGGTAAAAAGAGAAAAATGTGAAATCATTTAATGGTTGCAGAACGTAAACTTAAGGGAACGAAATGCCATAAATTCTAATGTGATTTAAAAGTAAAGGCCAAAACTTAATATTTGTGATCTTTGGCCATTACAGCACTTCCGACGAGAATGCCTCATTCTTTGTAATTCAAAAATTTAGAGATTCATTATAGGGTATGTATGAAATACATATACATATCACGAGGTTGCAACTAGGTCAGTTTTGTGTAATGATTTAACATTTTATTGCTTGCTTTATATTACACGAAACAACTGTTTGGAATTTAAAGTTTTTGTAGTTTTTGCTATAGGCGAGTATGAACCCTGTTCCTGGCACATTGTTCAGTAAAAGTCACCAGTGATTGCTAATTGGCCTGATTTAGGAGCTGTTACACAGTTTAGCTGATAAATTGAGGCAATCGTTTCACGGGAATGCGCACAAGGTTATAGATTTAAAGTACAGGTCCAATTCGAAATCTTTGTTAGAGTGTGTTTGTTTGGCATTTCATAAATAAATTAAAGAGCCTTTTTCTCATGAGGTTTAACAATGCCGTTAAGCAATTTGGTGGGTTATGTACCCATCGGTTAGTCTTTAAAACACACTATAATTGCCAAGCAGAACATACAAAGACTCCAAATAATAACTAATTCTACCTGCTTCTTTAAGTTGAACCCCCATGAAAATCAGTCAAATTAAACGTATCTTCAGAAAAAAATAAAAAAATAAAATAAACACAGACTCAGCACCACCGAAAGATAGATTTAGGACTATCCTTGAAGACAGGTAACGTTTCTAAATTGCTTCAAAATGGCCCACTTACATTTTGAGCTTTGAAATCATAATAATATATAATAAAAAGCGGTTAAATGAAACGGATTAAAAAACAATATTATAAATAAATATATACCTGAATGTTAACTTTGATCAACAGTAAGTACCATAAAAATGTACTTGAGGTGAACATTTTTGTGTCGACCAAACGTTTTTTGACTTACTTCACCCTTTATCGAACCAATCGAAAATCAGGTAATGTCGTGGCAGTTTCCTTTGGGCAACTACTCTATTGTCTTTATATCTCAAGCGTGTAGGAACAAATTTCTTTGCAAGGTATCAAATGACGAATTCATCAAATTTGAACAAAGAATGCGATTTTCAACACCAGAAACAATAGGGTAATTTCAACAGTGCATTGAGATTAGATGACAGTGCATTGAGATTAGATGATGCAATTCATCTTCATCAAATATTAAGAGAAGTTACAATGGAAATACCATGTAATCCAATCAAATTCACGTTTTCGTGTAATGGACTAAAAAACTTTGATAATCGCTTTATAAACAATACATAGGCACAGGACGCGACGTGAAGGACTAAGGGCGACGGCTGATTTGGCTGATTTTACAACAATAGGAGATGGCAGCCAAAAATAGGCGGTCACTGGGCTATGTGTTCTGCAACAATTTTCCTTGTCGTCAGTCATGTAACAAAAAGGACTTGCAGGACAGGATAAATTTGTCTTAGCTTCAAGGGAGTGGTTTCACTAATAATACTTCAGCCACCTCTCGGGTCAGATAGCCCCCTTTTTTATCCATTGAGATCCCCCCAAAACACTTTGCGCACCGCAAAGTGTCATTTGGAGTGAAGTAGTGCTCGCTGATAAATCAGTTTCACAAACTTTCCCGAGCTCTGGAAATGACAAAGGCGGATGTGTACCATATGTGACCACACATTATCAACAGACACCGGCAGCTTTATAGCTATGTTACTGGATTATTCGTGAATTTCCTGATTTTCTCCAATAAGCTCTTTTTTTCCTCCGTTTTTTTCGTGAATCGATGTTCAATAAGCTCTCGAGATGGAAATATTCTAAATGAGGACAAAATGGTTTTTGATACTTTTGAAAATTCACACGAGGAAATTGGCTGATTTTTAGTTATTTGTTTTTCATGATAGATCACCGCAAATAACCAAACGACCTTGGGATTTCTATGAGGGGTTTACTGTCCAAACAATGACTAGGGTGTTCCGTACCGCCGAAAACATCAAGATATAATACCCGTTTTTAATTATTAACAACGGTTTTCGTTTTTTCCACATCATTAGATACCCATTCGGTATATAGTTTTGTCCCAAATATCAATAATATGACAGATTGGCCTGTAAATTTTTAATGCTATTACCGCATTTTCAATTTAATTTTCGTGCATAACTTCACTCAATTTAGACCGATTTTCAAGTTTCGAGGTTCATTTGTTAACTAACTAAACCTAAAATCCAGTGTTGCATGCATGGCTGCCCCCCCCCAAAAAAAAAAGAGAGAAAAAATAACGAAATAACACCTATTTAGTGGGAAGTTTCATTTGAAATAATGAGTTATGGCATTCAATTGTTATTTAAAAATTGTTCTTCCTTCTGGAAAAAGGCACACAATTAGCATCAATAGTTATCTTTTGGTCACTGGAGTTAGGTGAAGGGCATCGTCCCAAAATTCCCCGCCCCCCTTTCAAATTGCTTTCCACGCCACTGAGTATATGGCAGTGGTATGCGTATTTTATTCTCTTCATGGACTAGTTGCAAAGAATGAAATCAAAAATGCAAAAAAAAAAAAAAAAAAAAATTAAAGAGGGAATAATGTCAAAGGCAGACAATCCAGCACAACCCTTTTTACAACCGTACATGATTTTAGTGCGAAATCTAATTCAAAGCGATTTGTCGTAGAACCACTCGCATCAGTGCCTACTTTACAAGAGGTATCTCCACTCACATGTTCAATTCATAATTATCAATCCCCAATTTCCTGCTGTATAGAGTGTTAACTTCTAGACAAGCGATTACAACACTTACATCATCAGATGAAGAGATTTAGTAGAGCCAAGTGATAGCAGTCTAAGGTCTCTGAAAAATATTCGAGACACCACGCATATGAGTGTCAGTCGTAGGATTTCATATTACGATATTTTCGTCGGCAAGATTTCTGGGCAGAATGCCGTACATGTTTTCACTCAAGTGAACTATTCGTTCATCAATAAAGTCTGCCGATTACATTATTAAAACCAGCTATGCCCATGTGCTACCTTGCTCGAAAACCTCGCGACAGCCTAGACATTTCGATGAAATAGTTCGACCTCAACACTTTTCCAGTTCAGTTCAAAAAGTTCGAATGATTGGCCTGCAAATTACTCTTTATATTGTTACATCAATATTATTTTTTAAGGATTATTTTTGAAAAACAACAATTTGGTTATCAATTTTTGCCATGATCCTTTTTTAGACAATGTTTTCTGGAACTAGAGCTTTCCAATGAATGAGGCAAACTTTGCGCTAATGTCTTCCCAAAATATCTAGTTACTTGTTGGGGCCTGGTTGACGAGGACCAAACACGTCCAAAAATAAAAAGATCTACATATTTTGTACATTTTGTGTAAACATAAGCACTAAAGCGTTACCATATGTGGTTTCAGCCAAAAACGTTTAATTTGAACCAATATGTGGATAAATTTCAAACGTCATTTATTGTCGGCAATATTTTGTTTTTGTGTTTAAAGTCACCGTTTTTTAAGTGATCTTTGTTTCGGACACTTGACAAACAACAGAAGAGTTTCTGTCCTCTTTGAATAGAGAATTATGGTTTGATTCTTCCTATGTTCTTTATAACACGTCACTTCTAGCGAATAATGTAAAAAGATTCCAACAAAGTCACAGCTTAAGTTCCACATTCATTTAATTTCAAGATGAAAAGCAGTCGACAAAGCTCTTTTCGAAGCCACAAACAAATCTCAGACTCCCCCGCTTTCTCTTCCAAATATCTTTCATTAGAAAATCTTACCCGATGCTCTCTATATAACGCGTTCAGGATTGACTCAGTGAAGTGTAAATATTTCTCTGTCCCACTGACCGTTGACTGACCACTCGGAAATAATAGCACATTTAGCTCCCAAACCGTAATTAGTCTATACTGAGCCAGGGAGTCTTTATGTTAATGCGCAATTCATGAAGTATAAATATACTAAAGAGGCCTCAATATCATTTTTTTTTTTTTGAGTATCAGGAAAGTTAGTCTAATGTACTATTTTTTCAGGACTAATTATTGCATGGTCAGGGTTGAACAAGCAGTTATGACTCATATTTTACAACCGAATGAGAAAGTATTGAATGCTACTAAGGAGTCATAAATACAGTAGGATATTCGACAAGAGTTATCCAAATTCAGGTGACTGCCTTTCCTCTTTTCCGCAGGAAGCCCAAAATTCTTGGCATAGCTTCTTAGCCAGGAAATACTCAAAAACGTAAGAACAATATCGTGTATAATGTATACATCGAATATGGCCAAGTCATATTTTACGAATTCCTTTTGTCACTCAAAATAGAAAAGCAAATAACGACTGAATGATAAGTCAACCGTGGTGCAATGTCAAACGTCTTGAACTTAAATCATAACTTTGGGATCTGCTGGCTTAACGATGATCCCCAAATGCTTGCCACAATTCTCACTTGAGAAATTGCTTTACTGTAAGCTGAGTGGTTATTGGAGGTATTTGTTCTGTTGTATTTGTTGTGTTTGTGCTCGGTGGCTCACATATATTAGAAGTTTATGAGGATTTCTCAAATGCACCAGATGCGATCTCTTTTTTGTACAATTAGGATTTAAAAGGTACTCAGATATGTTGAGATAAAAAAAATTTTTCCATTTGTTACCATACAGATATTTGTCTTTATAAAATAAAAAAAAATTCCATTTGTTACCATACAGATATTTGTCTTTACAAGAATGCCTAGGACCGTGCCGGTAAAAGCGGCTGTTTCATACTGAAGGACGTCTAATTTACTAGTTCTAGACGACGAAGAGTTAGTTGACAGTCCATATTAGGTACAGGCATCCACACCTTAAAGTGACATGCTCGCTAAAAACATACATATTTTTAATATTTTTCTTTATGGCTCCTAATTTCATGCTGCGTATTGTCAAAGGCATTTTCCTAGTACGGGACGGAGGTTAGACAACGGAAGAGAATACTGCTCGTGATATTAAATGAAAACTGGACCTGAACCAGCTGGCGTATATATGAAACAAATCCCATGTGAGGGTCTTTAGCCCGCCACTGGACCTCATTTGCTAAAACAAACTTTGCCTATCCCAAGTCTGTATTTTCTGCCACAAGACTTCGATACTTTTGGATATTTCGCTAGCTAGACCACCATTAGCGCCTTACCATGGGAGAAATCTTAACGGATCCTTTCTGCTAAAACAGGAAGCTTTCAGGAACCTTGAAATTCCTTTCCTCAAGTTAAATACATCCTTTCTAAAACTTAATATTTCACGCTGTGATATGCTCAAAATACAGAGCCCCCTGGTAACCCACCAAGATATTGAACCAGTGAGGATAGCAGGAGGTCCGTAGCGGGTCATAGGAGACATCGTTTAGGCGAGATAATGACTTTTCCGCAGACGAATAGTCTTTATGTAGAAAAAAAAAATAATTGCAAGTACAACTAAGCACTCGTTGAATTGAAAATTGCTCTGATAGTTTCATGGAAAGGGTTCGTCGTTTGGGTTAGTCCTGAGAGACAGAGAGTAGAATCAGCGCTTTCTGAGAAGAAAAGAAAAATATGCAACAAAATTATCGGTAACGAAATTTTTTTTTTCTAAAACAGATTCTTCACATACTTCCTTACACATACCAACCTACACAAGGGCAGTAACTCGAAACCAAACATTTGATAACCGAGGTGCAAATCGTTCTCGTAAATACTGTCAACAGGAACATACATTTACTTTGCGCGCAAAAGTTGAAAAGGATATTCTTTCACAAGACAATACTGTGTAGGAATTGATAGCAAATGTCCAACGATTGCTAGATGGGGGTTCTGGAAAGGACAGTGCTATGTTTGGCAGCTGCCAACTATCTATAACCCTAAAGGAAACCGAAAAAAAAACATGAGAAAGCCGTTTATCAGAGACAATGAATTATTTCACTCTTTTGCCCGAAATGAACCCCTAAGCAGCTCTGCATTGAGTCAAACTTTAATAGAATATTTGATCAGAATTCGGTTCTTTATCAGAACGATGTTTGGCTTGGATTCGGATTTATCGTTTACCTGTACGACCAACCTTCTAAAGGAGTGAATTATTATTTCCTTTGTATAAATCTGGGGATTGATAGACCTTTTCTAATGACACATCTTGCAGCATTTAGCTTAGTTAAAACAAAATTTTGTTTGCTAATGTTTTTTTTTTTTTTTTTTGCAATTAAACATGCATGTAGTACGAAGCACCAAATCCTTTGTGAATGCCACCTGCCTAAAATCAAAGCAAATCGTACACTAAGAAAGGATTTTTGTTAAAGCTTTGTTTCAGCTTGCAAAAGCATGTTGTAACCATTTAAGGTTAAGAAACCAAGCTATCCGGTATTCATTTTGTTTAACCTCAAGTGACTGTAGACAAAATAAATCACAAACCCTGTTTCGTTTCCTCTTAGGTCTGATCTTTTTTTACCAATACATTTATTACAGTATGTTCATTTTCCCAAACTGTTACAGCTGACAAGCTTGCTCAACTTTAGGCAGGAAGTATCGAGTAGCGCTGCCCTGGATAGATTTGTTCCTCTAAAACTGTTGCTTTGTTCGTTTATGCAGAAAACACGTTGGGCGCTTTTATACTGTAAGTGGGAGCTATAATATTATCACAGAAAATGGTACATAAGACGCTGACATAGAGCAGGATATAGGAACTAGAGTGCGGGCTCCCAATGGCGAGTACGTAAAACGTCTGTGATTGCATGTGGACACCGCATCTATGTGCAACCTGGGCATAACATGGGCAAACGTCAGGGGGAGAGCGAGCATGTGTGTACAAACTGTACGGCACATATTGATTCGCCCAATTCCTGCGGCGAATTATTTGTCCTTGTAAAATTTGTCTTTTGTCCTAAAAATTTGCATGAGCCGTAAAATATCTTCACTCGCCTCTATGACGAGTGAAGTTATTTTTTAAGTTTTCATTTCAACAGACATGGTCGACAAGGGGTTAAATTTGCTTTTCAGTGGTAAAAAGAGTAACGTTAATGCAGGCAAGGTAAACTCGCCCATGTAAGACAAAACGACCTCACAGTTCTCAGTGCCTATGTAAAGTTGGACAACTCGGCATGTACTAAAGGCATAGAGGCCTACATATACATCCTACAACTCGGCGTCTTAAGCTGGTCACTCAGACAGTTCGGCACCTAATGAAACTCCGAGCAGAGGAGACAATGACCTCGTCCGCGGCCACATGAAGTGGAAAGTTTATAGGCCTATCCCATCAGTCCTAACATTGTTTTCGTGTTTTTGATTTTACATATTTTCAGTGGAGATTGAAAATGACATTGAAGAGGAAGGCATATTCTTCTACTAAACTGAAAACCTAGATGGAAAGGTTTTTTTTTCTTTTTCATTCTGAATTAAATAGTATGTCTGGTATAGACTGAGCAGCACAAGTGGCATGAGTGGCCATGGCGTGGTCATTTTATTTTAAATAATGAGCTGGTCAGCTGTTAATCACATATTGTAAGTGGTTGGTTGACTGAAAAGATGAAGCAGAATATTTTTGCCGATCAGTCAGCTTGATATATAGGGGGTAAAAAGATATTTAACGTTACTCCTTTATTCTACGGGCAACTATAATTTCTCTTGATATCGACTCACTCAGTGGTTTGAATTAGGGGCCTAATAAAATAACTACATGCCAAACTGAAAAGAGAAAGCTCAAACTGACATTCTCTATTTACTGTTTTGTTTTATTTTTGTATCCTTCTTCCTCCCTCTTCACACACAGATGTTTTTATTTAAGGAATAATGATGTAGTAGTGCTACATGTACAATTTCTTTCTAACCATTTGAAAAGGACTGCAAAATCTGGGAAAAGGAAGACTGGCATTTTAGGCACCGTACACCTTTGAATTTCTTTGAAGTGTCACTCCACAACTTCCCACTCTGCATTTCAATGTGTAGGCTGCAATGTACCATGATATGCAAATCATACAAAGCCTACCATGTGCCTCTTGTATACAGTACTTAGTTCTCAGCTTGCCATGATGGCAGCAGTCTACACTTGTGGAAACTAGAAGCACTAGTTAACTGGTATGCATGAAGAGTTAAAAGCAAAAAGATATAACATAAATGCATACATTTATCTGATCTAATCCTTCTTCAAACAATGTTAAATGGGATCCTGTTCTACCAACCATTGTAGTCCAATCAAGTCACATGTTACAGTTCTTCTGCAATTTTCTGCGCGCATGGAGGTCTCTGAAGCTGTTGTCAAGTATAAAAGATGCAGCCTTTCACAGAAATTCTGACATTATTGCTTCCCATAACTTTGTTTTGGCTTGTTGAATGTAATATATCTTCCTCAACTGTCTAAACTCCAGAATGCAAGGTGTGTAACTTCATGTGGATCCAGAGTTAACTGTTTTTTACAAAATATTCAAAGTGTCAAGATGATAATTGAAAGCCAGATGACACTATGTAGTTAAAGAACAAGAGCAGTCATCCCAAATTGAAGTAGTGTAGTAGACTGTCCAGTTTCACGATTGGCTATTGGGAGTCATGTGACAACGTTTTTTCTCTTCAAATGTGAAGTTTACTGGAAATAACTGCTTGGTTTACCTTCAATATTCAAAAATAAAGTCATAAAATGTAATAAAAACTACTTTGAAGTGAAATAAGATGAAAAATGTGTTATTTAGCTTTTTTTTAAAAAAAAGTTTGGGGGGACTGCTCTTTACCTTCAAATGAACCTGGACTTTACAGACTTAATTTTATTTCCCAAGCAGTTTCAGTTCTCTTAATCTTCTTCATAAAGCCCCTTCCTCCACTGTCTAAAATTCATTCTCATCCGGACACAATTTCATTCTATTGCTTCAGGGTGGTCATACTAGATCCCATTGTGTAATCAAACATTCTCAGTACAGTATGCTTTATATGAGTTCTGTACTCTGCACTTTTTGAACTTGCTTACAGTCAAAGAGTGGAGCCAACTGGAAATTTCTGTGGATGTGGACTAACTACAAAAATTAGAGTTTGAGGTGAGAGGATCAGGCTTTTAATGTCTTTGTTCACTTCATTATCTGCTTGTGTGGCAGATGCCTTCAGACGTGACCACATACGGGGGAACAGATGGCTAGCAGCACTATGAATCTGTCATTCCTTGGGTTTCTCACTGGGAGTGCAAGAAAAAAAATGAATCTGTCAGTTTCTCTTTGGGGTGAAGATTGTTGTCATTTATAATGACGTATTAAAACCAAATGCAACCGGTCAGTTGCATAGTACAGCATAGAATAGGCCTACTTCTGCTGTATTGTAGTCTACAACCCAAGACTGACATCAGGTATTGTTGCCCAGAAAGAATGTGGATACCGGGTGCTCATACGATCACATCTGTTTGTGGGAGTCCGCCCTCCAGTTCGTATTTCCTGCTCTATGGACGCTGACAAGAATAGAGACAAGCGCCTTGGTTGTTTCTTTGCTGCAAAATATCTAGTTCTGATAGGCTGATTAATTGACGTAAGTCAGTTTGTAATGTTCAGACCAAAACTTGTAAGGAGGAAATGAAATTACTTACAGAAAATGTCCCAGAAAAATGTGGAAATGCCATAGCAAAATAAGTACAATCAATAACAAAGTGGCTTGATTTTCATGGAACTATTTTTTGGTAAACACGAGCCTACGATTTTTAGGTTTTGATGTCTTCACAATGTGACATGGGATGAGCATTATCCCTTCCCCTACCCGACGAACGTGTTAACTGTTTTGCTTCAAAACAATTAAAAATAAAACGATATTTTATTGAAACGATACAATTTTTCTTTGGCAAGATCATAGCTGTTAGGCCAGTGTATGATATTTGGCAAGAAAATGTGAATCATGTGAGAAAAGGAGTTCATACATTATCGTGTCAAATGTAATATTTATCTTTAACATAAATTAATGGTGACCAACGGCTCGTACCTCAATTAATAGGTAGAAAGTATTTAGAATCCTTTTTTTGATTATTAAAATATTTTAATATTTTCATTTGAGTTGAAAAAATCATTATAACTTTATTACTGATCACTGCTTCATTTTACGAACAAGCCTTTGAAAGACAATTTTCCTGGGTCCTATAGGGGCATATTTTTTTCTTATTCTTTCAGTAGGCTACGCAAAACTAAATTTTGTACGCCGTTCAGAGCGTTTTTTAGGGAGGATTGCCTACTTCGAGGCAAGAACTCTTTGCCCACTAACTCATCTTACCCTAGCTTCAAGCAGCTCTGTTATAAGCTGAATAACACCCGGTCTCTGAATTTTATGTCTGGATGATTTTCCTTTGAAACGGGGAAATGCTCTTTGCACCCCGACAAGTAATCTCAGATGCATCTGTAATGGACAGTAACGGCTAGGCTGCAAAGGAACAGTAATGGAGATTTACCTTACTTGAGGGAACACACAAAGCTATTTGTGAAAAGTTAATTGTTAAAAATTTTGATGCAGAAGTTGCTACAGAGTTATATAAGAAATGATGTAAGGATTCCTCTATTTCAACATTAAACTTACAATCTACTCACATTTTACATTTTACACACTTTTCACATTCATATCAGTTGTTCTTTCAAAAAATATTATTTGTTTGCAATCAAGCCGTTTTTTTTTTCATATATGCTACCTGCATTAAAAAAAATTAGGGAAAATTATTCTTCATATGGATTCTGCAATAATTTTAATGTGACAAAGATATTCATTTAAACATGATAGCTGTATTTGACCAAGACATCAGACTATGTGATACTGCTTTTGTTGAAGTTTATTAAGTTCAGGGAAGGGTTCCAGATACTTCTGGGATGAATTAAGTTCTCCTCGCCCCTTCTATTTTTGTTTCTATTTAATCTAAAACAGTGAAGTTTTGTGAAACGATTTCTTTATTGAATGTTCATGTGTACATTTTCCGTGTTACAAACAATAAGGCCTACAGATGCCAGGCTTCACGTGTCAAAGTCAGGAATGAGCATCACGTAACACTGCCCTAGATAAAAGAGGTTGCTTGGTTGAAGCCTTTTCTTTCTTCAAATTTTGAACAAACAAGTACATATATGTGGTTTATTCAGTATTAGTTGATTTTCTTCTACCAACAACCAGTGTATCCTAGGGATTGTAAAGAAGTGTACGCGCAGTGTTCATCTAATAATTCTAGTGGTGTTTACACTTTTAAGCCAGAGGGATACCAAGTGCCTTTTGAAGTGTATTGCGACAACAAACTAACAACCGGAGGAAGGACGGTAAGTTCGTTTTTTTTCTGAATCTCATATATTACACGAAATATAAAGTAAGAATTAAGCAGTACCTCTATATTTATGTGATCTTAAATTCAAGGAGGAAAACTTCATATCTTTAATGTTTGGTGGACGGGTATTTTTTGTCTTGATCTTCATATTCGGGTAGATGCGCTCTGATTATCCAGGTGTTTCTTGATTGGGTGTTGCTTTTGTATTGTATCAATTGTATTCTTTGTTACTGTTAGGTATGAAGTTAGGAATTAGCGCTTTTATTAGCCAGTAAGAAAATTTCTTGTAAAACAGTGCGCATCGCCCCCCATATTCCTTATGAATGAAACGTCAAAACAATTCAGACGGAAAATATTAAAGAAGGAGTTACATCAAAATTGTTCTCTGCAATATTGACAGAGTCAAAATCAATATTCCTTTTCCACTGAAAACAAATGGAAAGATAACTGTAAATATTGATTGGATTGGTTTTGATTTGATTGGACGAATCGTTTCAGATCCAGAATTAATATTGCCGAGATACGTTTGCCTCTCGCATGTAAAGCTGCAATATATTATACAGTCACAAGTAAGCCAAACTTCTCTAATTTACAAACTATTATTTTGTCAGGAAACAGACGAGTTCAGGGGTAATTCTAGTAAGTTTCGCAAATAATTTACACATTCTGTTTTCTTTCTAATTACGAATACATATATTTCGTTTACCGTTGTCACATACGTTTATAAGGGAATAGGTGTACGTTTCTAACGTCTTTCTGTACCCATAATTGAATGTTGTTATTCAAAATTCGATTACTTTTACTTTACGGACTCTTGCCTATTTAAAGAGTGCAGCTGTTGCGCACTGTTTAACAAAGAATTTTGTGATTGATTGTTGTCATTGTATTATGTTGTTAGACTTATTGAGTAGGTAAGGTATTAGCGTTATCGTTAGCCAGGTAGGAAATTATTGGTTAAACCAGGAGTCTCTAACATTGGTCATTAAACAGCGCGCATACTCCAAAACAGTCTAGTAACGGTCCAGTGAAAAGAACCTTGATTATATCTTGAAGATGTTGGGGTGAAATGTATTCTATTGTATTTTATCTTTATAAGTTCATTAAATGAGTAAGTGAAACGTGTATGACTATTCGCAAAAAGACGGTTGGCCATGTTTTCGTTTAACAAAGGCACTGGATTAATGCTGGCATAGGAACTTGTAATTATATTGAAAGCTCAGACTCAAACTCAACTGCCGACTTATCCATGTAATGCTCGGACCGCACGAATGCTCTTGCCCCATAGCCAAGAGCATCCGTACGGTGTTGGGGAGGTCACTGTTTTGAACCCTGCATGGTGTTACGTTTTTAACTCAAATCTATATTCCCCTTTCACTATTACGCGATTGTCGACAGTTGAGTGTGGAAAATGGCCCGAGATCTCTTTGCGGTTATCCAATGCAGCCTTCAATAGCATATCTATGTAACGTAATGCTATACAGAACTGGTTTAATTCATACTATTTATTTTGCAGCTTACAGACCATTTTCTTATTTTATGGAAAATGCCAATATAAAACAACTTAACGTCTCAAAAGTTTGGCAATAAAAAATCCATCGGCACAACATGTTGTTTTCTCTCAAAGGTTGTGTTACTACAACTTGCCCAGCTGGAATGCCAAACGGCAATTGTACATACCGAACTCACTGCGGAGACCCTGATAAATTGACCGATTGTTACGAAATCTGTGAAGAAACTTGCGTACCTGAAGGATGTTTCGTAAATGAAGCGAACGCTTTCATTTTGGTAATACACCATTTGTCGGGCAGATCATGGCCGGCCCAATGTTTTGCCAAGTGGCAAAGTGTTTTTTTCCCTTTATTTCCCTTTTTTCTCTCAAGTTTGTAATTTATAATATTATAGACTTACATCTGATAATCCATTAGAGAATGAAGCCATCTCTTCTGCTCTCTCCTGCTTTGCATGTTGATAAACTGTTTCAATTTTTTATTCTCCTGTCGTTCGTTCACTGAAGCCCACCTCTTCCAAGTCTTTCAGGCAGAAATTAAAAAAAAAAAGGTGGAGACGGTAAGCTTCGGAAAGGCGCCCACGTTCCGCCATCAAGACTAAGCTATGGCAGACTCGGGACCAGGCGGGGGAAATTTGGTTTATTGTTGGTTCTGCGTGGCAGGGTTGGCTTATAACTATTGTATTGCAGGTTTAAAATCCGTTCCCATACCTGCGCTTAGCGTTCTGCAAAGTGTTCATTTCAAACTATGGCATTGGGGATGGCAAAGTGAACTTTCGGTATAATTATTAGACCGACCCCACATCTAGTACCTGTGCACCCGTTGCATGTTGCATTATACTTCAGGACTGTTGTCAAGTACAGAAAACAGTCTATCAGAACAGAAGATTTTGCTTTGCGCGACAATGCCATTACCTGTCAAATCCAAATTGCTTCTAACTGACCTCTCTTTTACATATAATCGAGTCAGTGTTGTTCGTGAATGCGAATGGTTCTAATGCAGTTGAAATGTAACTGGTGTCTGTTGGCGGTCGGCTAACTATGCGAAGTAAGGTATTAAATCCTTAAATGTTTGTCTGAGGAAACGTCTACAAAAAGTTAGTCAGTTAGATAGTGTTTAACGGCTTAGTTTCCAACCTACTGGTTGGAGTCGAGCCGGCCACGACATCTTTGCCAGTTGTGCTTCACTGTCTACAAAAAGGAGAGTCACTTCGTACTATTTAATTTATCGGTACACAAGTAAAAATTTGCGGAAGCAGTTAGACCACTTACAATTGGAATGCAAGCGTGTTCTAAAACAAAAGTAGTAATTTGATGAAAAGGTCTAAGCTGCAGACTTATAATTATTGAATTATGTAAATTTATTCTTTCATATCAGGTTTTTCTTTTACAATTTTAACTGATGTTTATTCTAGGAAGGAGAATTCTACTCGGATCCTGCCTGCACCAAGAAGTGTTCCTGTGTTAATGGAATACTTCGATGCAATAACACTTACCGATGTGATGAAAACGCAATATCACCAATGTTATTGCAACGAGGGTTATTCTGGCAACGGGGTTTTCTGCCGATCAATTTGTGAGGAAAATGAGGTATAAAGAATATGTTGTCAGAAGTCTTGTTCTAATCCTGACCATTGTCCATCATGCAACCGTGTTAAGAGATGCTATTGTCCCAATGGATTCTACCTACAAGGAGGAGATTTTGTACCGCAAGAACAATGTGGTTGTTATATTGATGGATTTATTTTGCCGGTTAGTATTATTTACAGACTTACGTTTCTCAGTTTTCTACAGATGGGAAGCATGTTACTAACCCAACTTTTCCTGAAAATAATGTTAATTGAGTTTCTTTTTACGTTCTTCCTTTAATACCTAAAGTTAGTTATGTGGCAAAGGGTTATAACTATTCAATTAAATTCTCCTGTTGAAACATCGAAAGGAAATCAAAGCCTTTTTCTTTCAAAACAAACATATTTAAAGAAAGCAGTATGCAAGCTTTATCTTCGATTATTAGTGAAACACCAATTCAGAGGGTCGTAAAACTACACCAGGGCTCTGCAGTTCCGATTGCACGATGTAGCTGAAAGTAATGTTCAGTAGGTTTAAAAAATATATCATTGCTACATGCAGGACAATCTTTTCTTGAGTATATCTCTGAAAGAAAAATGCCGGTATTTTTACGTTTAATATATTTGCAATATGATAGTCTCAAACTGAACGATGGGAACCCCCTATATTTTTATGCTGTTGGAAGCTGTCTGCTGTCTGCTGTTGATATATGCCTTTTTTACAGTATTCATTCTGAACAAAGTAAACATTTTAAATACTTACAGGAGGGAAACGCTTACTCGGACAGTGCTTGCTCGAAGAGGTGTACATGTACTAATGGACGACTTTCATGCAATAACAACTATCAATGCGATTCTAATGCAGTGTGTGAAAACAGATCAGACTATCGTAAATGCTACTGTAACGAAGGCTATACTGGTAATGGAGTTACGTGCCAATCTATATGTACCGCGCCTGAAATATACGGGACGTGCACTTGTCAAAAATCATGTGCAAACCCTACTCGATGTGTATCCTGCCCCAGAGAAAATGGATGCTATTGTCCCAACGGATTTTATCTGCAAGGAGGAGATTGTGTACCACAGGAACAATGTGGTTGTTATATTGATGGATATACTTTACCGGTGAGTATTATTTACAGATTTATGTGACTCGGATTTTCTTTTAAGCAACGGGAAATATGTTACTGACTCAACTTTACTAACTCAACTTTTCCTAGCAATAATGTTTATTTAGTATTGCTTTACAATCCTCCTTTTATGTATTTAATTAGTTATTTGGCGAAAGATATCACTTTTCACTTTTAACTGTATTTTTGAAACATTAATTCATTGCGTTATGCTTTCAAAACAATTTAAAAAAATAGGCAGTACCCTAGCTTTATCTTCAAGAATTGATTTCCAAGTTAGGCATTGAATCTATGCTGCTCAAGAATAATTTGTTCACTAAAAATAAAAAAAAAAATCAAAGAATGCAGCTTATTTAACTCTATGCTTGCATTATGGTTTGGGGAAATAAAGTTATCGAGTATGAATATATTATGAGACTAAGTGAATTCCTAATAGACAAAGCAGTTTTTGGTTCCAGGAGAATCTCCTTTTAACACGATACATTTCTTTGAGATTTAAAAATTAAGTCATAAATGAAGTCCAAGCACGAACAGCTATTTTGAAATAATAAGAGCCATCTGTACAAGCAAATTTCTTAAACATTTGTGTCAAAACCGTTACCAGAAGGAAATTCAAACGGGCCAGCCTGCAAATTTAAAAATAATATGTGTCACATTTTCTTGTCGGTTTCAGAATTGACGAGCACTCAAAATTAGCAGGGACACAAAATAAGTAGAATGTACCTAAGCTGTTACTGAAAGTAATGTTCAATTAGTCTAAAGGCTAAAGGAGTGACCCTCTCCTGGGTTCCAGGATCACCTTGAAGAAAGAACGCGTTCTTTCCCACGTCTTTCCTTGCATTTACTGGTTCAAAAGATGTTTATTGAGAAGGCTCTAGATCTAAACCAAGTCTCTGTGGTTTTTATTATAGCCAGGGAAATAATACAGGTTGCAGCTGGAAATAATGTTCAGTCGGTTTGAAAAATATGTTTCCAGGATCATCTTCGCCCGAGTATATCTCTGCAAGTAAAATGATATTCCTACAGTTCCTTTCATGGCTGATGAAAGTCTCAAATTCGATAATTGGCAACTTCTATATCTTTAACTCTACCGCAAATATGTGTTTTTTTCTTTTAAAGTAACTAGTGATATAGTTGTGATTGACTCTGAACTCAGATAACTTTTATTTAAATACTTACAGGAGGGAAGATCTTACTCGGACAGGGCTTGCACTAAGAGGTGTACGTGTACTAATGGACGACTTTCATGCAATAACAATTACCAATGTGATGCTAATGCAGTGTGTGAAAACAGATCAGACTATCATAAATGATGCTGTAACGAAGGCTATACTGGTAATGGAGTTACGTGCCAATTTATATGTACCGCGCCTGAAATATACGGGACGTGCACTTGTCAAAAATCATTTGCAAACCCTACTGGATGTGTATCCTGCCCCAGCGATGATGGATGTTATTGTCCCAACGGGTTTTACCTACAAGGAGGAAATTGTGTACCACAGGAACAATGTGGTTGTTATATTGATGGATTTATTTTACTGGTTAGTATCTTTACAGATTTATGTATCTCAGATTTTTTTAGAAATCGATGGCACTTTTCCTGAAAATAATGGTCGGTGAGCATTGTCTTTCATTCCTGTTTTATACATAAAGTTAGTTATTTGTAGGAAGATTCTCACGATTCAATTTTAATTGTCCTACTGAAACATTAAAAGGGAAATATTGCGTTTTGCTTTCAAAACAAGCTCAGCCTAGCTTTATTGTCAAGAATGGAAATTTCAAGTTATACATTAAATTGATTGCTGCCAAAGAATAATTTGTTCCCCGCTTCCACCCGCCCCTAGAAAACGCAACAAATGCAGCTTCTGAAAGTCTGTGGTTGCATATTGGATTTATTTAATAATGCTATTTAGGGTGTGTGTATAAACAGTGAGACTAAGTGCTTTCAAACTGAATAGAGCAGTTTTGGGTTGCTATGCGGGTGACTCGTTAACATGATATCCTTCGAGATTTTAAAATTAAGTCCTACATAAACAAATTGGGCCAGAAAAATCCGTCCAGGGATGCAGTATTAGTGGAATGTACCCAAGTCGTACCGTAGTTAAAAGAAATGTTCAAAAAGTCCAAAAGCCTAAAGAGTATTACTCTTCCAGAACCATTCCTTTGAAAGGACTTCTTGAAGAAAGATCACATCCTTTCTATTTCTCTAAATTTATCAGTCCAAAAGATGTTAATTGAGAAGGTCGATATAACAGCGCTCTGCAGTTCCATTATGGTCATTGAAAGAATGTATACTGCTGCTGATATAATGTACATTAAGTTTAAAAATAGAAATAGAAAAGTGGTATCCTGGCAGTTTCTTTACTGGCATATGATAGTCTCAAATTCGAAGATGGGGATCCCCTATATCTTTAACTCTGTGGTTAATATATACCTTTTTCACAATTTTCATTCTGAACTAATTGAACTTTTTAAATACTTACAGGAAGGAAGATCTTACTCGGACAGTGCTTGCACCAAGAGGTGTACCTGTACCAATGGACGACTTTCATGCAATAACATCTACCGATGTAACGTTAATGCAGTGTGTGAAAACAGATCAGACTATCATAAATGCTACTGTAACGAGGGCTATACTGGTGATGGAGTTACGTGCCAATCGATATGCTCTGCGACTGAAATATACGGGACGTGCACTTGTCAAAAATCATGTGCTAACCCTACTGGATGTGTATCCTGCCCCAGAGGAAAAAGATGTTACTGTCCCAACGGATTTTATCTTCAAGGAGGGAATCGTGTCCCACAAGAAAGTTGTGGCTGTTTTTTTGATGGTCGCATTTTAACGGCCAGTTGACTATCATTATTTTCACTACCAGTTTTAATGATTTGAAGTTTTACGTGTATTGGTTTCGAAAATCGATTAAAGGGTTTTGATGGATTTATGCTCTCTGTTATTAAGGTTGTGTTTTCGCTAAAATAACAATGCCTTTCCCCTTTTCGTGAAGTTTAGTTATATGTAACTTATCTTTTGGGAGATTAAGCTTTATAATCTTGCCCTCAAATATCAATTGGATTTACCTTTATTGCATTGATAACAAGTTTGCCCATAAATATATCCTCCTCCAGAACGGTGAAACATCTGTGAACTCTGACTGCTCAAGGAGGTGTACATGTAACAATAACCAGCTTAACTGTGTTCGTAACTACCGGTGCACAACAAACGCGGGCTGTAGGGTACAAAACGGTGTAAGGCAGTGTTACTGTAATACAGGATATGTAGGTGACGGTACTACCTCCTGCACACCATATTCAGACTGCAATGATGCACAAAATGCAGGCCGACCAAGTGGAGTCTATTCTATTCGCCCTGCAGGATGGACAGGATCACCCTTCAATGTATTTTGCAACATGTCGATCGATGGTGGAGGTTGGACCGTAAGTTTAATCCGTTCTTTGCTTTGATTTCATTTCGCAATGCCATATAACATATAGCTCACATATAAAGCATATTATTCACTCTAACACGAACAAGACTTTGTAAAAAATATGTGGTGTGAATGTCCTTTTATTGGTGCTTCGTTACAGGTGATCCAACGTCGAATCAATGGTGCAACGAACTTTTACAGAAACTGGGCTGATTACAAAAATGGATTTGGCAGCGTACGACAAGAGTTTTGGCTTGGAAATGAAAAGCTTTATTATTTAACACAACAGGCTACTTATGAATACCGTTTTGACTATGTGACGTCTTCTTATCTTTCTTATCACCACAAATATTCAAGGTTTCGCATTGACAGCGAGTCTAATAAGTACCGTGTAACCGATGTTGGCAGCCGGAGTGGTCGTGGTGGTACGTACCAAATAAGTTATTCCAGCTCACCAACAGATTGTTTTTTGCTGCACGTGCTTTATAATTTTATAGTCAAAAGTAAGAAGTTATGTGTTTTACTACAATTTAGAATTATACCTCTCGGGAGACTTGATTTTTTGTGGTTTATTCTGTTATGATCGGTGCAAGGATGTGTACTTTTAATGTCGCGCATCTTACTTCAAAATTGTAATTGTTCTTGTACTGTAACTTACGGTGTCTTCATGAGAAGAACATCACCTTTTACACTGACAGTACTTCTTAACAAGGTCTGCATAGAAAGTGATGTCGTAAGATTGTTGGCTGTGAAAATGTAGCCCTGTGGCAATGCAGAATTACACATCTGTAAATCCTCGTACATAATTATATTTCACAGACAATGATCCCACCTTCGAACTTTCTTAACTTGAATTTTGTGCAATTTCCCTTTTCTTTTTTTTGAGTCGCACTACTGCGGTTTAGCAAATAATAGCTTGGGGGTTTGACTGAAGTTTGCTGCATAAAATCAGGAGTCGTATTTACTAGTCCCCATGGCATGCGCATAAACTTCGGTATCTCTGTGTAATACGTACTTGTAGTAAAAAGATTACAAAACATGGAAATATAATTATGTTTCATTTGTATATACCTGTTCATGTAATACCATCGACGAGACGCTAAATAAAACATACTTTGTCGTTTTGAATTTAATATAAACCAACATTAAAATTACGGGTGCTTTATGTAAATGTTTGTCGGAAACATCATTCATCATACTGCTCTAGGGTCTCTACACTATTTCATAGTAAATGAGGCCAAAACGTACCTGTAAAAGGTAGGCAAGAAAGGGCATTTCCGTTTATCATTTACCGGATACACACAACATAACAGGAAATGTTCCTGTGCCTATGCTGTACATGTTACACAGAGTGACGTTCTTACAAAACGAACAAGTGTATCCAATGAAATACTATCTCAGGTCATTTAAAAATTTCACAGGGAACAATGTTTTTACAATATAAGCATTAAAAAAGTGTTTTCCCCCCAAAAAATACAGACAAAGAAAATGATGCTAATATTTGGGTTGGGATAATTAAAAAAAAAACAAAATAGGTAAATTTTAATGTAAGATTCATTGTTGTAAAGTACAATCTTTCAGTTGCATTGATTTCTACCAAACCAATATGGTGATGTGAAAACGTACACTTTAAAACAAACCCGTGTGAAAATATTTAGTTTAGTGTCTCCTTGTCCATTCATGAATGACTGTGAGCAATAATAAGCAAAATATTTCTTAATTAAGTAAACAAAACAGTGCAAATACTAGCTTCAAATTTGTCAAAGGTGAACTCTCTTTCAGAGTCTTACATCTCACAAACAATGAATTTGTGTTTTAGAGAAAATAACAGGCATTCATGTATTATTACGTCTAATTAACCGTACTACTCTTGATCTGTGTCTAAATTCCTTTGTAGGTAATACCCTCTATTGTACTCAAAATATTGCGTTCAGCACGTACGATCGAGACAACGACGGAAAGAGCTCCACAGACTGTGCTGAAGGACATCGAAGTGGCTGGTGGCACGGCGGTTATTACTATGATTATTCTTATAGCTATTGCTATTATTTTCCGGAAGGAAGCCGTCATCGGATATGTTCTAATGCCAACCCAAACGGTGTCTACAACGGTGGTAATGGACAGAATATCTACGATTATTATTATTTTTTCTGTAATACAAAATACACAGAAATGAAAATTCGACGAGTTTCTTGACAATCTCGACGAACAAATGAAAGAAATAAAGTAGTTGTGAATGGAGATTTACTGCAAAAACTACATGTGCTCTACATGCATGACTGTGTGTCTCTAGGCATGAAGTGTCTTACGTTGCACGATAAACACGGCAGAGTTGCTTACTCAGCGCAACAGCTATTCTGATTTCATGGACATTTCAGGGAGTATTTTTCTTAGCATGATGGAATCACTTGATTCACGAGACATTTTATAGTTTTGTTGTGATAATTAGAAGGACCAACAAAGTATAATTAATGTTTCAGTAAATATACAATTGTTTAAAGCATTAACTATTTCAATTCATTTTCATTCTTGGAATAATGAAACATGGAGACATTTTGGTGTGCTTTGCTGAGATATAATAAAGTGTAACGTAACAGGGATGTCGAAAGAGCATTAGAGAGTCTATTCCCTTGAAGCTTGAAGAAACGTATACTGTCCTTGAAGCCCTTGATTGCTACGCAACTGACAAAAAGCATCATTGTTGCAGATTACGTGGTCCAGTGACCGTCTATTGCTCACTGCTTTAAAATCGGCCAAGTCGTTACGCTATCGGCCAAATCATGAAGTCCACTTTTAAGGGACAGAATTGTCTAATGGAGAGGAAGGGAATATAAAATGTACCGACAGCAGAAATTCAATGTACCGACACTTGTCAAAATCGTACCACTTCACAAGTCACCCACTCCTTGTGGTCTTGACCTCAACCCCTTCCGTCACATTCTGACGGACCCTTTGCCAGGAAATCTGATTTATGGGGCACCGGCTCCTCAAAGTTATATGGTTATAGTCGGTCTATCAGTGGTGACACCGTGTGATAACAGTCACTGGTTCGTTTTGCGTGATCGTGAGAGCATTGAATCGGCAGAAACAATACAGAAGTGGTAGATATTACTTGAAAAACAAAAATAAGTGTAATAAGAATCTGACTTCTTAAGCCTTCATTCATATAGTAGGGTGAACAAAAAAAAAACCTAAAAGACACTCTTTGAGGTACTTAGACGTTACTCTCTGGTTTTCTGGAGAGGTAATGCAGAAACGTGGATGCCGTACGGAATAGTGCGAAGAGTTTACTATTAGCTTGATCGTCCGGCCAAAGGGCAACTAGGGTAGAACATCCCTGTTCAGTCACGAGAGTAAAAGACTGTGCATGTATTCCAACCTCGGGAGTAAAAGACTACATATAGTCCAGCCTCGGGTCCGGCCAATCCCGTGACTTACAATTAAAACCCTCTTCTAATATATTATGGACAAGATATGCAGTTCCTTGTCCAAGGGATCCTCGCTTCCCCTTATAAAGTTTTCTTCCGGGGGGGGGGGGGTGGCCGTGCCTTCAATACGACATATTCAGACAATAAATTAAGCCAAATCACACTTGTAACAATATTGCACAAAAATGTAACTATGGACACTTTTCCACGTCTAACTACTCAATTAATAGATTACACCTTTCCACTCAAAATTTTTACAAGGATCCCTCTTAGATTGGGTGTGAAAACAATAAGATACAGCTGATTTCCTCTGTAAAAACTTTGAATTGAGCACTCGGCGAGGGAAGAAAAACACGTTTACCTCGTAAACTACGACTTAAAGTTACAGCCGGATGATGTATGAGCGGTCTAGAGTTTTTAACGGCCCACAAAAGTGCCCATCGAGCCTGAATACTCTCAGCACTTTTACGACGACCTACCTCCCTCACAGAGACGTCCGTACTGTTTCAAGATCTTTCGGCAACTAACCTTCTCCACCCATTTCAACCCACCCGTTCGATCTTTATTCGATATCAGCATGGGCAGTTTCGACCGTGCTGTGACTTTTGATATAATACTTATTATCGTACTTTCTATCAAAACTTCATCACATCAACATAATATCGGCCTATAAAAAAGAGACGACGGTTTGGCTGTTTGCAAAGCAATAACCAAGCAAAGAAAAAACATTAAGAAAAGAATATGCAAGATATTCTCAAATATCAAGCTAAGAATAGAAAACGAAGCAAAAAAAAAAAAAAAGATAGTGATTTCTAACCCTCGATCTCAACACAAGCACATACAAGCCATTTATGAAACCCAACAACACCTCTCTCTATGTGCACAAACAGAGCACCCCCCCCCCACCATCATAAAGAACATCCCACAGAGCATCAACAGGAGACTATCTATCATCTCTTCCGAAAACACATTCAACACATCATCGCACGCCCGCCGGCTTTACCAGGAAGTACTTCATACACAAAAGTGGCTAAAGGTACAACCTAAAGTGCAAAACTGAACCACTTAACACTAGTCATTCGAACAAAGCCTCGAAGCGAAGACGTAAGTTCACGTAACAGGAATATAACCTGGTCTAGTCCCCCCCCCCCCAACGTTTAGTGACAGTGTCACTACTAACATTGACAAGAAATTCTTTAACCTCTCGGACAGTTGCTTCCCACATGGGAACTAACTACGTACCCTACTCAACAGAAACAGGGTGAAACTGAGTTACAGCTGCATGACCCAAAAAGCATGGACCAAATAATATCAGCGCACAACAAATCAGCTACATACTGACCGAAAAGGACGTACACCCAGCATGGCAAAACGACTGCAATTGCAGAAATCAAAGTCAGTGCCCTCTGGACGGCGAGTGCCTCATCAACGTTTTGTTCCAAGCAACTGTAACACGACACGACAACCACAACAAAAGAAGAAACACTGGTATAACAAAAAGCACATTCAAAACCAGATACACCGCCCACAAGTCTAGGTTCAAACGCAAACACAAGAAAAACGCAACATCTGGAAATTAAAGGATTCCAATAAATATCGCGGGTGACTTGAGATTTACGAAGCACAAACTTCGTGTGTAGCCTAAAGAAAATTTCAAATTGGATAAAATTGCGGAAGAGGCAGCAAAGATGTGACTAGATGAAAGGGTATTACCAAAAGTTACGGTTAGTCGGTATGGAAAGCTTCCTGTTTTTACAGAAGGATACGAGTTTTCTTTTTGGAAGTTTTTAGAATGAGGCTAAACCGTGTAAGGTTAATCTTCTGGGTTAATGGAAACATTCTTATGGGGTTTTATAGCAGATTTTCTCTATTTCGCTTCCTGTTAGTTTGACCTTGAATTAATTAGGGATGTTATCTTGCCCCTTAGGCTCAGGATGCACCGATGGTATTTATATATAAAAGTTTTGTCACATAAAATTGGTGGTAAATAATAAATAAATACAAACCATTGGCCGACAACGTGAAGCCATGACGTCATGCCTGTTTGCTACAAGTTCATTTTATGCACAAAATTTGGCACATTTAATTGCTAATATCTCGAGAACCGAACATGAGAAATGAATACAACTTTCATCATAATGCTGAGAATATGTTCCTTTTTAAGTAAATCAAAAATTAATTTGACTTTGGACTATTTTTAAAAGAGTTTGGTGGAAGATGAGGAATGATTTAATGGCAATAGGGAAATTACCAGACTGGCGTGTGTTGCGGTCATGAACAAGAAAATTGTGTGTTTAAAAACTGGAAAATAGTTGAGGTAACAAATTATGAGTTAATTTGTATACGAATGTGACAGTATTTAAAATTATAACGTCGTGTTACTTCATGAGGTTTGTGGTTTTGAACAAATTACTGGTATGATCATGACGTTTGGAAAAGGTAATGTGGCGATTTGCTCTTTTCTGAAGAATGACCAACCTTTAAACTTGGTTTGACAGGGGATAGCACTAGACCAGATAGTGCAACATCACGTGAGATGCGGATAAATTAGAGAAAGAATGCCGACACCCTTTACTACCTTAGAACCCAAGGGGGAATATGGTGCTCCCATTAAGGAGTGAGTCAAAATAAGCACTTAGAAATTTTATCTTACTGGCAACTTCAAGTGGTTGGCTATTCATATGTATATTGAAATTGAAGATATTCCTCTTGAGATTGAAAACCATGTATTTTGTCTTTCTTTCTTTGGGGGAGAGTTAAGTAAAGACGAACCAGACTGAATGCAAACATAATTCATTGCAGACAGGTTCTTCTAGCTTATATCCTGGAGGTAAAACATATTATCGTATCATAAGCAAATAGTATCATTGGCGAGTTTGAGGAAATCAGGCTTATATCATTAACGTAAATTATTAATAAAAGAGGTCAAAGGATGGAACCTTGAGGGACTCGACAAGTTCTTATGTTTATATCAGATCCAATATTTCTAAAAAAAAGTGATCCGAGATCTGTTGGTTAAGTAAATTTTGACTCAAGTGTAAGCTGTGCCACTGAGGCCATAGGATTGCAATTTTTCTAACAATATTTCATAATTAATGGAATCAAATGCCTTTGATTAATATAGAAAGACTGCCAAAGAAATTAGATTTTTGTTCTGTGCTCTGTCTAGTTTGTTCATTACGTCAATGAGGGCAAGTCACGTCCAGGGAGGAAACCATATGGCTATCAGAGAGAATGTTATGTTTTCTAAAAAATGTCCGAATTTAATTGAACATTATCCTTTCAGAGATCTTTGAAAAGCAACAAAAAAGAATTGAAAATCGGACGATAATTGGCAAAGGTGTGCAAATCACCACTTTTGAAAAGAGGAATAACTTTAGCAATTTTGAGTTTATCAGGAAAGGTGCCTCTCGAGAGAGTTAAATGGCAGGTGTAGGTTAGGGTTTCATAAATAAAAAATATTACTTGCCGAACTAAAGTTCGGGAACCATCGGGGCCGCTTTTTTAGACTTGAGACACTCAAGAGCAGTCTTAACTTAATCACTCTCATTCACTGGTGCTCTGTGCAAGCATTGATATTACTTTGTACAGTTTTTCAAGTGGCACTAGTCAATATCCATCTGCTAAAATCTGTCCAAGGTTCACAAAAAAAATTTTGAACGCATCCGCATTTATATCCTTTGTTTCATTTCTTAAGGTGTAACTATCGGAGAATGAATCAATGTGGTTAGAAGGGTTGTGCTTTTGTTGGAGAAGTGAATTAAAATTTTCCACATTTTATAAGGGTCATGTTTAACATTACTGAAAACTTCGTCGAAATGCTGCCTTTTTACGAGATGAATATTCTGATTAAGTTTATATCAATAGGTATTGTAGGTAAGTTTATTATCTTGCGTAGATAACCAAAGGTATTCTTTAAAAGCTTGTTTTTATGCTTGACAGGGACATGCAATATGGGTGTTATCCAGGTTTGTTTTATCTTACTATTATGTTTGAATTCTATGAGCGGAAAGCCATCCTTGATATATTTACTTAATGTACCATAAAATGCGTTAAAAGCAGAATTCTAAATACCCACCTTTCCAAGTCGTATTTGGAATGTGTGTGGCCAACCAGTTCAAGTTTTTTTTTTTTTAAGTAAAAAATTGCAAAAGGTTTACTTTTTCACTCTTAGGAGTTTGTGTAGGTTGTATTGAAGATTAGATGAAAATCGGAAAGTGTTACCAAGATTCCAGAATTTGCAGCATCAAAGCCACTTAAACTATCAATATTGCTACAAAAATTGTCAATTACAGATTGACTACAAGGAGCTACTCTACTTGGTTGGTAGGAAATTGAGTAGAAACCGAGAGAAGATTATAAGAAGTGTCATTGGCCTGGCTAATTATTTCAAGGTTAAAATCCCCCACGATAAAACAAGGCCTCCCCTTAAAAGATTCATTACTCAGGATTTCATTCAATATGTCATTAAAATTAGTAACATTTCCATGAGGTGGAAGATAGATAACCCCCACTAGTAATATCCTATTTGTACATGGCACATTAATATCGATAAATAAGCATTTGATATCATTGTTATTTTGAGAAATGTCATTAAGTAATACAAGATTATCTTTGATAAATCCACATACCCCATTTCCCCGTTTTCCTTCAGGGTGACTCTCAACTAAGGAATAACCGTCCATTTGAGTAAGAAAACTTGAACGTGGACCATGTTTCAGTAAATACAAGGAAACTGAAATTATTGCTTAAGTGAGTGAGGGAATCACAAACGAATTTAAAATTAAATTATCAATACGATAATAAGCAGAATTATCGATTACATCTTAAACAGCATTTTTGCATAAGCTATTGGGGTCATTTCAATCAAATAGGTCTGCAAAATCACTAACTGAATTAAAAGACAGTCCTTTCCAACAACAGGTGTTACAAGATACTTAAAATTACTTTTTGTGAAAGACTACACGAAATACACGTTTTGTGAAAGTGAGCTGAACAGTAATGACCTTTAAATAGATTCTAATCCCGTGAGAAGATTTCCCCTCTGTTAGAACTACACAAAAAGCCACTATAAAGAAAGTAGATATAGACAAAGGAAGAAAAAGAAAAACGGATGGGGAAAAACCAGCAGCAGCCGAAAAATCACCTATGAAAATAAATGCTGCTTGTCATAATTCCCAGTTGGAAGCAAGTGCAGCACAAGACGGCTTTTATCTAGGGATTATCCAGCAACTCAAGTCGAAGACACACACACGGTAGTAATGATGAAGAGAAGCGAAAAGCTATTAAAGTCTAAATATGAGTTACTGCAACGAAACAGAGAACACCTCTGATACGACCGATGTTCCGATGTGAGTAGAAAATGCCGTTCCTTGGCAACCTTCCTGTGTATGTAATCGGAAGAAATTCCGCTAAGTTGCTCTGACACTTTTAACAGAAATGTTTTAGAAACACATAGTACGACCGGTTGATGTTACGATAAAAATGGAAGCACCGAGTACGTAAGAATTACCAATTTCTGGTGTAGCAAATGCTCAGTTTGAACAAGTGGGGAAATCTGGCTCTGACAATTTTTAAAGATATAACGTCGAGCAGAGGATATTAGCTCTTAAAGTCCAAAATGTGGATATGAAAGAAAATACCCAAAAAGGAATGTTTTGATTAGTTGGGTCAGATATTGAATTCGTTCTAGTTTGGGATAAGAAAACTATCGGTAAACTGACCAAAACTAGTTCATAATACTTAAAAATACGAAAGAGTGTAGATAAATTAAAAAAAAGACTAATGTACTCTGCAAAAATTGTCTGTTATGTTACAGAACTTTTGTAAAATTACAGAAGAAAAAGTAAAGAAATACAAAAAGAATACATAAAGAGTGCTGTCAATGAGTTGATAGCACTTTATATGTAATCTTTTGTTTTTCTTTATTTTATTTTTCTGTAAATGTACAGACATTTTTTACAGTGTAACCTGGTGGCGGAGGCGAAAAACCGAACTGATATAGGACGATGAACTGTACACTCGGATATTTCAACGAGTGAGGGCGACACATAAAAAATCTGTTGCTTTTACGATTGATGAAAACGACTCAACCTGAGGATCGTCAAGGATTCACACTGCACCAGTCAAGAGTAAAGTTTTCTTTCCAGACCCCAGTCTCGTTAAAGATTCGAATTAAGCAACATAACCTCCTTTTTGCAAGTTTTTGGAATATCCAATTCATTAAAAAACGATATTTTTTGCATGAATTGTAAGATTGAAAATAATGTTTAATAAAAGTGCCGAGAATTCAAGAACGAGGAAACAAGAAGGTCTAATGATTCTAAGGTTCGCTTCTGTGTAATTTGAGATATTCTAATTTGACATATTTTACAAAACAGAAAATGAAAAGTTATTGTTGCTCATTAGAAGTTTTCCTAACACCACTCTATCTTCGACCGGGGTTTAACCACCTTCTCTCCCACATCCTTGAAGCCACTTACTGAAACGCCTTAAGTTATGTAAAAATTTGATGGAATACAAGAGACTTTTATTGAAGGGCTGAGAATTAGAACACAGATTTTCGTAATCCCCTTGCAGCTATTCATTACCGGATTTCTATAAATTCCGCCGAAGAAAAAAGGGTTTTCGCAGCGTTCCTTCCTCTTAAGTACCATGCTTTATGAGCCCAGTGGGAAATACGAAAATTTCGCCTGAGAGTGGAGCAAGCTTAACATGGCTATAGACACTCATGACTTAAAGTTCAAAACGCGTTTCTCCAAAGAAGTCTGTATTTAAAGTTATTGCAAGGTTATTA
This sequence comes from Holothuria scabra, assembly GCA_037179385.1. Taxonomy (NCBI): domain Eukaryota; kingdom Metazoa; phylum Echinodermata; class Holothuroidea; order Aspidochirotida; family Holothuriidae; genus Holothuria; species Holothuria scabra. The sequence goes on from CM074191.1 coordinate 3,125,935, forward strand.
TTCTAGTCAGTAACGAAGTCACATGCTGACTTGCATGGAGATGTAATGGCAAATATTTCATTCTGACTCATTGGTGCTAATTTATTTGAAAGCGGGACTAAGGTTGGTAACATATTGAACAGATATTTTATGTTACGCGAACCAGAATCACTTTGTTCTCCCATCACATAGCTTAACATTTTCGTTAATGTACCACACATTGAAATAAAACTCAATTGCATAAGTCGGTAACGATATTAGTGGTGCTTTTTTTAAATCATGTTGGCTCTCAAATTTCTCAAATTAGGAACAAAGAAAAAAGGTAACAACATAATCCCCTGGTTATGTCCCTGTATATCAGTGAGAAGACAAAAAACAATGACAAAAAATTGATTAAAAATCAAGCTTGTAGAGTTCTACTTCTACAAGCAGCATTTTCTTGACCTTCGTAAATTACCACAAACATTGGTTTGTATCGTAGATTTTAATTGGAGAAATATGAAGCACAAGAGATAAATATAGATAGGAATTCCTATGTAACTAAAACTGCTGCAGAAGAAATCCAATCGTTAGAAAGAACAAAGTTGTAGAATGCAGCGATACAAAATTTTTGCCTAGCACCTTCATTTGGGCATGGAAATTGAAAAAATCTCAGAATTGTAGCTTTTTCATAATGATTCTTGATGACACCATGTAGCACATTCTTGTTGGTAGGATGTTAAATCCTATCTAACTAATTTACTAACGTCTTAAAGAAGAACGTTTAATTGTAAGTCTCAAAAAAGAACGTTTAATTGTAAATCTCATAGATTTATGATTTCAAAATTCCTTTAAGGGCTATATGGAAAATTGTTCTTCCTAGTCAGGCTGGGAAACATCGACCATCCAGCATCACCTCTGAAGAAACGTCACCCAGCTCTGAGGAAATGATTCCCAACTTTGATTTTATGGATATCTTTTGAAATTTCGTTGCCTTGCTTCTGAGAGACCTGAATCTTCCCTCATTGGCCTCAAATTTAAGTAAAATCTATATCATCAAATAATACCTCTAAGGCCAATTTACAACTGTCGTATTACCTTATACTGCGTGAGCTTTGGAGGGGGATAACCCCCTAGACCTCTACGGTGGCTCTGTCCCTGACGCGAGCCCCTAGACTTAACGCGTTCTAACTGAACAGTTTAACCACTGATGGAGCGCAACACTAAAACCATGGGCAGTAACATGTCTAGTTTAAGTAGTGGGGTAGCCACAGGGAGGTTTTTTGGTGGTTAGGACCCCCTCCTTCCATGACCCAAACTTGCAATAAAAACACCTAAAATAGAGGGTTTTTCTATCTATCCTTAGACTTTTCCCCCATTCCGTGACCCATCCCCCACCCTAGTTTAAGGCTTTAGAAACTTAACAGAGCAGTACGTCAAAGTATCAGCAGTCTTCAATGCTATCCCTCGGGATAAGGATGTTTTTTCTGTAGATGATCCGTCTTACAACAAGAGAGGTCCGCCAAGAACGCAAGAAAATTCAAATAATTTTGAGACAAAATTTGAATCCTTGTGTGTATTTTTTTGTGTACTTTTTAACTACTTATTATTTTTTTTTTTTGGTTCTGTATTAATTGTGCAATTGAATTTGTATTTGTATGACCCTAGCACCTCTTTGGAGGTATGTAGAGACTAATAAACTGAAACGGAAAACTGAAACTGAAAGTAACAATTTTCAATGTAATATGACAAACTGACGACTTTTTGAAAGTCCATTTCACGCATGGGGACTATTCTTTAATGCGTGTCTGATTAAACTATTTATTTTTCATTAAATGTAAGACAATTTTTGAATATATTTATTTTTTCTTGAAGGTTCATATTTCTTCTTCCAACAACCACTTTATCAAAGAGATTGTAAAGAAGTGTATGCACAATGAAATATACGGGATATGTACTTGTCAAAGATCTTGTGCTAATCCTACTGGATGTGTATCATGTACAAGCAGTAAAAGGTGCCATTGTCCCAACGGATTTTATCTGCAAGATGGGAACTGTGTCCCACAAGAAAGTTGTGGATGTTTCTTTGATGGACGCATTTGAAGGGTAGGTTGCCTTTAACAACACATTTTCTTGATTTTCTTTCATTCTCTTGATATCAATCAGTCTAAGATTGAAAATTAGTTAATCGTTAACTTCTGTACATAAACATGGGCGTGCCGACTTATGAATAATTTTCTTCTGATCTATAAGAAAACTCTATTTATGTAAAACGAAGGAACAAATTTAATTATTTTGTGTATTTCTATAAAGTGGGTCTTTGCATGGATCAGGATCGAGAATCGCTATGAAAGTCTTTTCAATCCTACAATTCGAAATTTAAATTCAAATTTCTGTACCATTGTGAATTATGGCGTTGTTTATGGGACTGGGATTTGATCTTGATAATGATTAAAAAGCAAATACGTTACAATGCTCTGGTAAGAAAAAGTAAGGAGTGCACGCTCAGACGAAATAGTAGTGGGAAGAAACACAAAACCTTTCAGCCTTCTGGGTGTCCTGAGGTAAATTTGCAACTACGCACATTTCCTCCGTTCAAAATTAAGCACATGGGCATAACGATTCTAACTTAAACTTGCATCGGCCGGGCCAAGTCATCGAAAAAGTCGAAAAAATATGTCATTCACAGAGAAAGAATCCTAATTACTAACCGAGAAACTTTTTTAAATCATTCCAGGGCTTTGTTGGCCAGAGCTATCACAAAAATTCGAATCTAATTTTCAATCTTAGACGGATTAATATCAAGAGAGTTACCAATCAGAAGGGTCAAATCTGCATTATTTCATTGACTTTTAACGATTTTTTTTTCACTAAACAGGTAATTCTCTACTAAATCTGAATGGTAGAGCTTTCACAACTCGATACCGTGACAACGATGCTTTGAGTAGTGCAAAGTGCGCTTCTAATTCTTACACTCGTTGCGGTGTATCCTGTTCGTTCAACTCCGGATGGTGGTTCAGTAATTGCGAAGATTCCCTAAACGGGCCATATGGGATCAATTTTCTTTATTGGTACAGTCTTCCTTGAAGTTATTGCAACATAAAATACACGAAAATGAAAATTAGACGTGTTTAACTAGCGTTTAGATATACAAGGAATATTTTGTTACTACTCGTAACTACGTCTAAAATGCTTACATTAATAACTGTATATATTGGAACAACCAGGGATGCGTTACAAATATACTGTATCTGGCTAGATGTGAATTTTTCTGTTTGTCTGCATAAAGAATTTTGATCGGAGAAACAGGTTGTAAAGAATTATTCTTTATAAATTGGTAAAACTGCAATAAAAAGGAAACAGAGACCCTTCATGTTGAAAAAATGTGACGTACAGTGCTGGACGGCTTTGTTGCTTGAGTTACATCTAGCTTACAGAAACCTCCAGTGTAGATTGTAATAATTGGACACATTTTGTGATAGTTCTAGCCAACGAAGCCCGGGAATGATTTAAAAAAAGTTTTTCGGTCAGTAATTTAGATCCTTTCTTTGTGAATGACATATTTTTTCGACTTTTTCTATGACTTCGCCCGGCCGAAGCAAGTTTAAGGTTAAATCGTTATGCCCATGTGCTCGAAGGGAATATGCGTAGTTGCAAATTTACCCCAGTACACCCAGAAGGCTGAAGGGTTTTGTGTTCCTTTCCACGTTACGATTCTCTTTCAATTTTGCCATAAGTTTACTACCAAAGGTTTTATTTTAATGTGTCAACTCCAGTGTGACTTCATGTTCAGTACTTTTATTTAACCACAATGCAGAAATGCTGATATCGGGACTTTAAGAATGACCATTGGGTCAAGGTACTACCAACTCTCACATATACAATATGAGACTATTCAACTTTATCCTTCTTAAGAAACGTGTTTTACAAGGAATTTCCGAATTCTTTATTCTTTAACTTCTAGTTACTTCAAAAAATTAAAGGAATTCCAATTCAATACGGGTAATTAACATGCCGAGTATGAGACTGATTCCCATCACCTATATTTTGGCTATGCTAAGTATGAGATCTATCAGACTTGACTTTCTTCAGATATGATGTATAGAAGGTTTTGAAATTTTGACCTCTCATGACCCCAAATGGTCTTTGACCTCCACCAAAACTCACACATCAGATATGAGAATTGTCAGAATTACCTCTTTTGATATATCGTGCGCATGCGCAATGTCCGAAAAACTTACCATTTGACCTATGGTAATCTCAAATAACAATTGAACCAGTTCCACTTTCGGGGTACGATGTTTAAAGGTTTTGAAATGTTGACCTCTTGTGACTCCAAATGACAGTTGACCTCCACAAAAATAAACACGGATCATTCACTGAACATTGCCAACCCACATATAAAATATGAGATTTGTCAAACAAACCGTTTTTGAGATTTTCTGCTTACCGATGACTTCAGATGACCTCAGGTGACCTTTGACCTCTACTAAAAATAAAAAGACCATCTATTCAATGAGAGCAATACACATGCTAGGAATAAAAGCCGTCTCACTGACTCTTCTTGATATATCATTTTTCCATGATTTAACAGTTTGACCCTAAATGACCTTGGATCTCCACCAAAATCAGTAGGAAATCGTGTACTTCATATGGGTAACCCACACGAAATATAAGATTTGTAACAGTTACCTTTTTGTGATATTGTGTTTGAAAGCAAAAGGGTAACAGACACATGCACGCAAGATATTACTTTCGCATAAATTCCTTTCGCTGACGCAAGGAATCAATTTCAATTGCTTCACACGCACTCAATGTCTGTTGTACCAGAACAAATTCGAAGTCCTAATCGTCCTGTAATGCAATGAATATGGAGATTGGCGTAACGGTCCATGGATAAACACTCTTCAAAAATGTTCATCCACATTCATCATCAAAAGTTTTACATGTCTTCCATCAAGGCGCCCCCACCAATATCGTGTATCGTTCCATACTGCGATGGTTCAGAAAGTGCATTGAACCCCATCATAGCGTCAATAGTCATGTTAGATCGGATCACCGCTGAACAGAAACTACCGCACGGTGCTTGTTGCACTACTCTAGTGGGTTAATCGTACCAAAATTCTACGTGCTTCACAGCCCTTGGAAAACCAGTAATTTATTTAGAGCTGTTCAAGAAACAATATAGTCTTTTTCAGTTTAACTATGAAATTAGCAACAGAAATGGGAACCAATCACAATCATTCTTTCACCAAGATTAAACGTTATTGGATACTGCTTTGAAAGTAAAGGAAAATTGAAGCGTAAATGATACAGAACTTACTTAAGAAAATCCGTTAATCTATAAAGATTGTAAATATATGTCAATATCATTTGAAGACACTGCTATTATTGAACGTACTATTTCTTAGAATGTTGCTTATACACTATGATTGGATGGCATTACTTAAGATTGGAACATGGATATTCAGCTGTATATATTTAGTTGGGTTTTTCTAAAAGTTAGAAGGCCGTCGGATTAGGGAAATGATAAAGCAGAACAGTAAATGCAGTGAAGATAAGAAGCAGGTGCAGAAATGTGGATTGCATTGCACGTAATATGCCAAAGACGGCCTAATAGCCCTTACAAGGGCTGTTCCCGTAAGTGCCTGTAGATGCCACTCCATTAAAATGAACGAATTACACTTACCAAGAGAGATACTTAAAGTCAGAACGTCCTTTGCCCGCATGATCTTCCATCGTGCTTGGTGCTCAGCATAAGCAATATGGAGTAGAGATATCAATCCACTTAGCCCCCTTTGGAAAAGACCGTTGCCGCAAAGCCGTCTGTTATTTCCCTGCTCCCCAGCTTTGAAAGCCACCGTTAGGATTACACTCTAAAACATGTCTAAGTAGTCAAATTTGAATGGAATCTAGTCAACTGGGACAAGAACCGCAATCTTGTAAAATCAGGATTTGCAGTTGCCACAGGAAAATGCTCTTTACATCCCCGACAATTGATCCAACATACGCAACTGTAACAGGCAGAAGGCGGTTGGACTGAAGAGGAACAGTAACGGGCATATAATTAACTTCAGGGAACACTCAAAGCTATTTGTTAAAACAGAACTCTTAAAAAATTTGATGCAGTAGTTGGTACACAGTTGTATACAAGGAGCTAAGGCTGGATCTCTTTATTACCTTAATAGACTAACAACCTAAATACATTTTACATTTTGCACACTTTACACAATTAAGTTTTTTGTTATTTCCCAAAAATATTGTTTTGCAATTAAGAGAAAATGCTATCTGCATTATATAAAATTAAGTAAAACCAAATTATGTAAAATCGTTCTACAAATGGATATCTGTAATAACATTAATGTGCCAAAGATATTTATTTGACCATAATAGTTGTATTTGACCAAGAAACCAGAGTATGTGCTACTGCTTTTGATGAAGTTCAGTTAAGGGGTCCCACATAGTTTAAAAAAAGGCATTTTATATATATTTAACATCGTTTTGCCTATCTTCTTTAAAGGTTATGCTGTCAAACGAAGTTGTGATCAACGGCTGTAACTACTTAACTACAAATAATTGACTAGATTTTGTCGTTTATAAACTTCGAAAGCTCCAAAATTAGCCTTTTTCTTGATCATTAAAAATAATATCCATCTAGTTCAGTTTCTCGTTTACTTTGGAATACCGTAGAGATTTCAGTAACCAAATTATCTTCTTTCTACTATCGGGTGTACATCATTCGCTACTGTTTTCAAGCATGTGTTTTAAAACGTCCAGGACCAGGCAAAAGATTTGTTTTGAAACTATATGTCTGTTTCACTTTTTTTCAAATTTCAGATCTTCGAGCATTTTTGTTTGTTTGTCATTTTTTTTTTTTTTTTAGGGGGTTGTTTTGTTTCTATTTTCTTAACACGCAACATGTATTTGAAAATTACAAAACAAATATCAAGTGACGACAGAGTGGATTCGTCTGGCAACTTGGCGAGGCTTCTGAACGAGTGTTCTCGCACAAAGGAATGGAAAAAATTAATGGTATAATATTAAACAAAAGGCAAACAATAGTCACCAACGCAAGACGAAAAAAGACGCCATTGCGTGGTCCGAAACAAATCACAATGTCATAGGCGATTGGTTGTTACAAGACTTAAGTATTTATTAGAATGTGTGCGAAAAATATTTATAAGATTTAGAGTAACAACAGATACCCATGAGTTATATTTGAGTTGGTGAAACAGCAAAGTTTGAAACAAAGCCTAAAGCGATCTTAAGTGAAATGATGAAACACTGTTAGATAAATAAAACTATTTATGGTACACCTACATGTTTGGTTTAAAATTGTACCTAGTAATGCCACATTTGAAGTGTTGTACGACTATCCTTAAGCTGGATCAAAAGAATTCTATGAGGGGTCGAAACAAATTAAAAGTTTTACTCACTATTAGACAGCAGAGTTGCAACTGCCTAAAGGGTTTTTCTTTTCTTTTTTACCACGTAGTAGAAATTTAGAGCCTAAGACGTTATAGAAAAATGTTATGATGTATAAAAGGATACTTCAAAATAAAATTTATCTCAGGTAAAAAAAATAACTTTCTGATCGCTTGGAAACGGAATTCAGTTGGTTAATGTTGATTTTCAATGTACTGTTTGGCCTCTTTTCAAAAATGGATGGTAACAACTTGGATATCGCAAATTATGTTTGAAACAAGACTACAACCTCGTTCATCCAAGTCTGCAACTGAAAAAATTGACTTCATGAATATTAATTTGTATTTGTCTGCACTGGGATAAAGTTCGCTTCCTTTACGCCTGAAGCTTCTAACGTTGGATTTACTCAGATTGTCACGGAATTTGTGCTTTTAATTCTGGCTCGGGGTATAAATTTTTCAGTTAGATAAAGGTTTTTTTATTTAATGAGGTGGCATTTTTGACCATTTCAAAAATTAGAAGTGTTCAATACCACTAGTCATACTCTTTGAGTCTGACACGAAGTCTTGTTCTCGAATTGAAGATAACCCTATACTCAGTTATATTAGCTTTCTTACCGGACTCGACCCACTAATTAGTTTCCCTTTGACTTGCACACTGAATTTGGCTCTTTCTGCGCCCCTAGCTCCTTGTAGAAACTTCCAAGCTGGACTGTCACCCCTTTGAATAAAGCTCAAAGTGTGTACTTTTATGGCATAATCAAAATTTGATAACATGGACATTGAAGTAGAGAGCATTGAATAATGGGATCTTCCTTCTCGCCCCTGTCTTTACTACAAAGGCGGCGTTTTACAAAGCGGAGTAATACAATAAAATAACACTAAAATTGATCAAATGCCTTTCAATTTTGCGCTGTATATATATTTCAACTCATTTTTTTTACTCAAGCCATATGAAGAATAAAGCATATATCATTAGCAACAGTCAAAAAAGAGCATCCCTGACATTTTAGGCATTTTATTTGTCATTACATATTTTCCAAGCTAAGAACACTGAATAAGTGGTTCTCTATCTAAGCCCCAAGCTAAGTTTGATCACAGCCCTACATTTAAAGGTAGCCACTTACACGGACTCCACGATTACACCATAAAAAATCTCCATAAGTATTTATGGAACACGCTGGTCAGGCGCTAAAATCTATTGAAACAATGCAGTTTTAACTGCACGTGTGCAAAATTGCTCTAATCTCCCGCAGAAATATCTTACAACCGTTTATTGCCTGCTGGACATATGCAGCACCCTTCTTTTACAATGCCTAATATTGAGCTGGCGGCAATACATTTCCAACATGAAAAGAAAAGCATTGTAGGCTCTTTTCTATTTTTGTGCAACGCCTAAAGGTCAAGAGCAGTCCCTCCAAACTTACTTTGAAGCAACAGCTAAATCTCACTAATTTCTTCTTATTTCTCTTCAAAGTATCTATCATCATATATTCAGACTTTAATATTGCATGTTAAAGGTAAACCAAGCTGTGACTTCTAGTAAATTTAACATTTGAGGAGAAAAAATGTTGTCAAGTGATTCTCAACAGTCAACCATAAGACAGGACAGTCTACTACACTACTTTGAGTTTGGACAACTTTTCTTACCCTTTAATAATCATTCCATCGAAACATCAATTCGTTTCAAGCGACGCTGATGTCTGCGATTTTACCCCTTCTCTTATTACTGTCTTTAAACGTTTCGAGTTTGGTTCAGCGAAGCCCAGGGCTTCGATTGTAGGATTAAGTACTTTTTCGGAAGCATTTCCGCCTTCTTGTAAGGCTTAGAATAGAAGCATTTTCTTTTCTGCAGTACCTAGATTGACATGCGACCAATGCAGGCGTATCTGCACAATCGGACTTCTACACAGGGCGACTTTGCCAAATTGTGTAGGGATTTCTGCACTTCTTTTTCAGCTCTTCTATATGTAGAGGGTTTAGAGAGATTTTTTCTGAAATAAATAAAAATCCGCATTTATTGCCTGGATTAAATATGATTATTTATCTCCGTCCCTATTTTTTATTTTGTTCTTCTGGTGGACAAAACAACATGGAAAGAATGTTAAAAACTGCCAGTTTATATTTGCAAAATAACTCTTATCTGGAAAATGACCCACCAGTGTTATTAAATTAAGTGTAGTAGAACTACCGTACCTCTCGTCACGTGAAAAGGCATAGGGTAGTGAAAGAAGTGTTATCCCCGAAAACTTTACATCGTTTCAGTGAAGAACATTATCTAATATCATTAGCATAGCTAGAATTTCTTGAAGGTAATTGGACAAGCACCCAAACTGGTTCTTGTTTTGCAGAAAGTTAGCAATATGAGTTTCCTGGGGTTTTTTCTGATTATTGAAAAACTGCACTTTCTATTGGCAAATCTGAAAATGCACCTAGAAGAATATCGTTGTTGCTGCCTACTAAACCTTCAAATTGAGGCTCTCCGACCACAATTGAAGATTATTCGAAATTTTGTTGCCTTTTTAGACAAAAGATATAAAAAGCGTTTATTGAAAAATAAAATGGAATGATTTGAATGAAAAGTTGGGAAATACAATTCACTAGGTGTCAAAAATCGCAAATTTCCGAATTTTCCAGTTTTGAGTGTTTGGGGGCAATACCTCCTTCTGCCGTCTGCAGATTCTCCGCGGTAAATTATATAAATATTACCAACGCGTTGTGGTAGCATAATACCTTCCGTGCTGGACAGCATTCTACGATCCGTATAGAATACGCGAAGTTAACTATTTTTAATTGTGTAAAATGGCGACCTTCGGCAGCAAAGCAAAATTTCGCCAACATTAAATGACACACACTGGTAATGATTTTGGTCGAGTTTTGACAATTTTTTATCATCCAAGTAATATAACTTTTGCTGCTTTTTTTTCATATATATGAGATTAGAACATAGCGTTGGTCGGAGCAGGCGGGGCTGGAGGGGGGTGGGAGAGGGGCTGTGCTATAAACCTTTCTTTATTAAAGTCAAACTTGTCCTAGTGTCCAGGTATGTGAAGACTGCAACAATCTTTTACCGATACTGCCTAAAAAGTGTTTATTGTAGGCTAGATTTACAGAATTGTACACCTTGTATGACAGCTTTCTACATACTTTCGGCTGTTATCTACTTCATGATTTTAATTGTGCATCGCATTGCCAATTTTTTCCCTTTTTCTTCATCGTATGGTGTCTACACGACGGAAATGTACACTGTCCATGTTAGATTGAGATTGTTAGATTTTGGTTTATTTATTCAAGAGCTTTTGCTTTGTTATTTTGATTCATCATCTCTATCACCAATGACAATCGTAAAACAATTTTATATCCCTTGTCCAGTTATTTATGTAACTGATCTTGGATAGGATCCAGACGACAGAGGTGCTTAATGTACTTATTGATTTGAGAAGTTATGGTTTGAATCACTTTTGGTTTTTAATACCGAGACACTAACACCAGCGTTGTAAGATTCTAATAAAGTAAACCTGCTACCTTTACAACAATTTTGATGTGTAGGTTTTAGTTTCAGATTTAATTTATTTAAAGGGAAAAAACAATCTCCACAGTTTGATTTCAAAACAACAGTAATCGCACAACTCCCTCTTTCTTCCTTCAAGTGTTTTTATTTATTCTTTTCACGGCTTAAATTTTGCATAGTTGGAAGTTATTACTCGTTATTTAAGAACTGAATGAAAAAAAAAAATTCTTTCACATGGTTCCAAAGAGACATAAACGGAATAGTTAAGTGTACTTCACTTTCCCAAATGCGGGTTATATTTTCTCTTTTTCTCTTTAACAGAAAGGTCAGAAAGCTTTTCAAAGCTTTTCTGCTCGGATACACACACACGTAAGTGCATAACAGGGGTTGTCTATAATAGACCACTTGTAACATTTTTTTTTTTTGAACTTTAAAAGATGATAACATTGATACATTTCATGAGAGCATCATTTCAATAATAACGCCTAGAAGAAGGGGACTCCAGATATCCAAGACATTCGTATAAGTAAACTCCTTCAATGAAGTTAACTACTTAAACGTGTCATCAACTTATTTTAACGAACCCTCAATCGTTTGTTGTTGTTACCAACTATGTATGCAACAGCATTTTTGAATAATGACGTCTAGACATGTCATCGTCAAAATGGTTTATATTTCGGACTTTCACTAACAAAGCTGGACGGCGGTAGATTGCATTTTCCATCACATATGTAACAAACAGAATGTCATGACTCTAAGGTACCGTTACTTTAAGCACAACGTTAACTTTCTTTCGTACTATATGGTTCGTATATTGCATTGTATTACCAACGGCTCAATTGTCTTAATTGCTGCTGTCCAGACAAAGGAAGAAATGTTGTACACACCTTTTTGATACATACGCCACCATTAGGCTTGGTACATCTAGTCAAGAGCTTTCCGTTTGTTAATGTTCTTTGCCATCTTCCATATAAACAAAGGTATTGAATAGGTCCTCCAATATTTCATGATGTCAACGCCGTTGTCGTTGTTTCGTGTTTGTATGATACCGTTTTCTATGCTAACAATGGACGAGATTGAGCACTAGATGAATTTTTAAAAATTCTTTTCATCCCTTATATGGATGAATATGGAAGCAAATAAAAAAAAATTATGTGATACTTCACAATTGGTTCAAAATTATCTCTTTAACCAACACTGAAACTTTGTGATCTGCTAAGAATGTTTTCCAAATGCATGTAACATTTCTCGATTGAGAAGCCATAAATGTGTTACTAAAAGCTAAGCGGTCAATGGAAACATTTCATCTGTTCGATTTTTGTGCTCGGCGGCTCCCTTTCATTGGAGTTTTTAATCGGATACCTCAGATAAAAACGATGCCATCTCTCTTTTTGAGCAAAAAAGTATTAAAAGTGACTCAGAAATTTTCAGATAAAGAGAGCTGTCATTCATAACTGCAACGATATTTCCTCATACAAGTAAGTATATCAAGCAACGTGTCATTAATTGCGCCTGTTATGTACAGAGCAACGTCTCTTTCTTTGATGTCTAGACGACGGAAAAGTTGACAATCCATAACTGGTACCTGTCTGGTATTCAAAACTCAAAGTAATCACCTCGTTAATCACATCATACATATTTTTAATGTTTTTATGGTTCGTAATTTAATGCTTCATACTGCCGCAAGCATTTACCTTATAAGGGATTGATTCTAGACAACGGAAAAGAATACTGTCCATGATATTAAATGAACAAGCGTCTTGTCTTTATCTTCAACAGTTTGATGTCGTATCTCCTGTCAAGTCTATATTGTCAAACATAGAACAAAAGTAACTGTTACTTTCAATTTAGCAGACAATAATATATTCAGATGACATGGACAACGTTTTATATTTTCATCAAAGAGATACTCTCCTTCCATTTTGGTTTCTAGTCTTATTTAAAATAGGATTATATCATACATACCAACCTATTTTCGTCCAGAGGATCCACCGGGTACCCCACTGCCTTCAATAATCGTTTATAAATCTGGCAGGACGTCTTCTTCATGCTTGAATTTCCTCGAAGAATCTTCATTACTCAATTAAAGGTCCATTTCTCTCGCCCCAAACAGAAACAATTCTCCTAACTTTCTTACTTAAGCCCCTCCCATAATTGTCTGAAATTCATCCTGATCCAGTCACAATCTCAGTTTATTGCTTCAGGGTGAATATAGAAAAGCTCTGTGTTTATAACCAAAACTTTTCCAGTACAGTTCATGCTGTGTAATTTAAGCTTTAGCAATCTGCATAGTTTGAATTTAGGGGTGGCGCCAGGATTTTCCCGCCAGGGGGACCAGCAGATCAAGGCCCCGACAGAAGCGATGGGTTGGTCCCGGTGAGACGCAGAGCGCCGAAATGTTTGCCTTTTTAAAACAAATACTTACACAAATTTTTTGAAAGAAACTTGGCTTTTGTAATGACAATTAAAAGTTGGGGTTATTTATTGAAGAATCTATCCTTGATATGAACAAATTCAAAAACGTTTTACACCCGACAGCTGAAATTCTGTTGGGTTATGCATTGAATCATTCTAGGCCTACTTACTAAGGTCTCAAGACGAAACTCAAAGTTTGCCTGAAAACTTTTTTATCCTTTTTTGAACGAAGATTGGAAAAATTAAGAGCTTATTATATTGCAGAAATTTTGGAATTTAATAAGGTTAATAAAAAAGGTAAGGTTATAAAAAAATTCGGTTCTTTATTGAGTGATATGCCTTTCCAGAGCAAAATTAGGTAGAATGTCGGGGTGATTAACAGAGAAGCCTGGTTATTTGTTGTATTGAGTATCCATTAAATTTGGAAAATTTTGCCACTTTTTATCAATCTGACACTTATATCATGACAGATTTTGGTGTTTTTATGGAAGAATTTGACCTTCTATAAGTAAAATCAAGTAGGGGGGTGATCTCAGACTGTAGTTTTGAACAGTTTTTTGGGGGTTACTGAATATCATCAGGCAGATTAATGCCCTCGAACCATATTGGGAAAATTTCCCGCGGAAAAAGTTTGGCTTCCCATATATTTGAAGTTCTGAAAGAGGCGGACGGGAGTGTTTCAGTTTGAGAGGGGACAGAATTGTTTTGTTTTTCTTTCGTCCGAAAAATATAATATTGCCAGAAAGACTATAACTGGAGCGCACAGATATTTTTGAAAAATTAAGAACCCCCTAGACAGCAGGAAAAGGCATTTCCGCGGCCGGGTTGGTAACTAAAAACAAAGTACAGATAGTCATTATTTTGAGCTTCCTTTCGCAATAAAATTTTCACTTTGTAATACTGCCCCAAAACGAAGAATAATATTCAAGCATGCATTGTTCTGTTAAGCAATTTTTTCGACACAAAACACTATGTAGGCGAAGCGCCACCCATCAGTTGGCGCAGAACGTATAGAAAATTGTGAACAAACTAACACCACAGACACCCGAAAATTACATTTCCCAGACTTGTAACGAGAAATGGAGCAGTGACCGTTATTTTAAGCTTTTCTTTGAAATGGAAATTTCACTCCAACAGAAAAAACCAACTTGCTAAGTGATCAGAAAATTACCAGATAAAAGGTGCTGCTACAACTAGATGTAATGGACTTTTCAATTTTCGGAAGGGGGGGGGGGGACTATGCAACGGTATTGAAAACATACTGTTTTTACTCTACCAGGAATCTTCGTTATATTCAATTGCAATATCCATTAAATAGATGAAATTTTCTTCGTGACTGCCCGAACTCCAGACTATAAATGATCTTACCCCCAACGTATTTGAAAAATGTCACGTTTCAAGGTGGCTTCAAATGAATTTTCAGTCAGACTTAAAGGGAGACATATTCAAGCCACTGTTTGTCATTATGTGTAGCCCAAAACGGCATGGGCGATTTTTGTTACCGTTGCTAGAATTTGGCTGTCGCGCGGGCCAGATGGCAGACCATTAAGCAATGCATGCCGAACGGACTTTTTCCAGAGAATCGGGAGGACTTAAGAAAAAGACCGTTGACCAATGCATGCACAAAAAAAAAGAAAAAAAAAAAAAAAACAGTCGTTCGTTTTTGTAAGGTAAATTTGGAATTTTCAGTTTCCTTGAAGAATATGGTCCTTTAGTGAGCAAAATCAAGAAAATCGTCGGGGTGACTGAAGTTATCAGGCCCACATTTTTTTTTTATTGTGGGCCTGTATATGAAAGATCCCCGATGAAATTGGATTTTCTCAACAACAGGGGGAAGGAAGTCTTCCCCAACGGGGGCATGACCTTGTGCGAACGGATTGAAGATGGGAGGAGTGATAGCAGAGCTAGTAAGAAGTGATTTAGACCGTGATGAAAACCGTGAAGTGATTAAAGGCCAGGTCACACTACAACGATATGGGATCGGATTTCGCTCCGATTTTTGTGAGGGTTAATTAATACCTCCTTCATATTTGGTCGAAAAGAAACAAAAATTTGCCAACAAGTGTAGATATATGAATTGTATAGCAGGACTACGAAATTCTATGTTAAACCAATTATTCCGTGACGTCTAATCCACAGACAGCTTTTACCAGATACGCGTAGTCCGATAAAAGCTATTTGACAATGTGACGTCACGAAATAAGTAGTATATATTTGATTTCCGTGGTTCTCTCATACCGATCATATATTTACACAGGATGGCAAATTTTTGGTTCCTTCCGACAATGGATGGAGGAGATTTTAACTAAAACTGACAATAATCGGACAGTATTCCGACCCGATATCGCTATAGTGTAAATGAGCTTAAAATCGATGCATTAAAAATAGGTTTACAAACGAAAACAAAAAATATTTAAGAAAAAAAAAGTTCCTGATCATCCATCCAGTAACTTCAGTCCTTTATGTTCTTCATTTTTAGGTCTTCCGCAAAAAATGCCGTCCTTCCCCGACGCCGACATGGGATGAGATAAGACAATTAAGGTACATGAAAAGGAGGTATAACAGAGCTAAGAAAAAGTGATTGAAAATCGATTTCCAAAAGGCTTTTAAATTGCACTGCAAAACAAAAAAAAGTTCAAGATCACCCACCTACTAACTTCAGTTCTTTTAGGTTTTTTTAATTATTTTTTTGAATTATTTTTAGGCCTCCCCGACGAAATCGCCGACCTTCCCCGGCGGTGGGGGGGGGGGTAGTGTTCCCGACGAGGGGGGCATGGTCCCTCGCCCCCCCCCCGCTCGCGTCACCCCTGCTTGAATTAACAGTCAATCAAAAAGCTGGGCAAATGGAGCGTTTCTTTACCCCCCTCCCCCTCCTATAGGAAGTGTAGTTAGGGGTGATAGGATTGGCCCTTTAAGGAACTACTACCTTCCGACAACTTTTTATTCTGTTTTGAAAATGAGATGTTCAGAAAGAGGTCTTTCCCACAAACGACAGGATCAATAAAAACGTTTAGATCAGAGATAAACCCTTATTATGGTATTGGTTAAACATGGACATGCCCAACCACGAGTTTAAGGATATGACCATGTCTGGCTTTAGTCTGCTTTCCTCCATTTCTCAACAACAATTTCGTGAAAGCACGTGCCGGTTTAAGTTAAAATTTCATATTATCAAGAATAACTTTATGATCTTGGGCAAAACATTTTTTTTTTTTTTGGGGGGGGGGGGGGGTAAAACCCTTAATGGTAGAATATTCGAGATAAAGTTGAACAAAGTTCTGGGATGTTTTCCATTGTCAGATTACACTGACAGATGGGAAGGAATACAGTACTCAAAATTTTGCCCGAATAAAATCAATTCCTGCAATCCATCTCGTGAGTTGCCATATGTTGATGAAACACGAAGACTAGATCAGAAGACTAAGATGCGAGACATATTCGGGCAGCATATGTGGTCAAGATTTAGAATTTTTCAATACGAGGCACGATAGTTAGTAGGAAACTTGCCAAAATTATGAAGCTAACAATGCCGTGGATATGAAATTTGCGTAGTTCTTTGTTCAATTACACATGTTGATTTAACTGTTTAATGACAGAAGAAATACTCAAAAGTATTCCTGAAACTTCATGTAAAGCTATCGTTTAATGTGACATATCAATTTTCTTTCCCAAAAGGTGTAAGTAGTATACATCACACAGAGGGTGTACTTAAGGAAGTTGATTAGGACAGTTCATTAATTCATTGGACATTGAAATATAACCATTTTCGAGAGATTTCGACTTTGGAAGCCTACTAGGGGAAGTTAACAAAAGGACCATTTACACTACGCTACAATGAGGCGTCTCATATTTATGGAAGTTTTTAAATACCTACCAAAACTGCCAAAAATGAGACTTTCGTTGCTAAAAAGTAATTTTTTTACATATCTTTTGCCTTTAAAAGCAACGCACCGACAAACCCAGGATTTTGGATTAAGAGTGGAAACGAGGGAACTTTTCTAATTGGAGCGTAACAGGCGTTGACAGGCGCTGAGAGCGAAAGAAAAGTGTCCACAAATGCCTCCCAGATCGTGACACTTGAAAAGGGCATAGTTACTGCATATAAAGACGGAAATTTTAGGAACACCCCAAAGTTGAACATTACGAAATATTCAAAGTATAATCAAAGGAGGGGGTGGTTGTATCTCTGCCCTCCGGATACAAGTCTGAGACTAATGTTTTACACTAACATCTGCTGCAGAGAATTTTATGGTCAGACTTGACATCGATAAGCCTCGTGTAGCAGAGATATGAAGCCAAGCCAAAATTTGAATATCCCACACAATGAAATAATACTTAACGTTTTGAGGTTCCGACCACATAGTAGTAGACCAAATGCAAAAAAGCGTCATCCGAACGGGGTTAAAACAATTACTTGAGCTCTTTTTCTGTTTTCGTTTTCCCCTACAGTAGGCCTATAACACTTCTGCTAATGTAAGAGACAGAAGAAGGATAGGCTAGGTGGAGCATTTCAGCTGGGAGAGGGAGGAGATTGGTTTTTCCCCCGAAATGTAATTCTGACCAAGAGACTACGGTTTCTAGGCGGAAGGCCTCTTTTTTGCGCGTTGCGTAAGGGAAATTTTGAATAATCGTATCATTCGAATTGTTGAAATTGCATTTCCTGGGCTTATAAGGAAAATCATAGCAGTGGTTATTTTGATCAGAAAATTACCCGATGAGTTGTACCACTGGATGAAATGGCCTTGTATGTTTCGGGGGAAATCCGTATAAGACGGAACTAAAAACATGTTAATGTATTTTACTCTATTGCGACTCTTGGCTTAATTCAACATATTTTGAATTGATGAATCTGTCTGCAGTAACAGCACTAACTCACGACTATTAATGATTTCACTCTTATTAGTAAGACCTTTTGAAAATATGTTAACTTATAAGGTGGGGTTAATAAATTTTCAGGCTTACGGGAAGACATTCTCACAATGTGCTATAATTGTAGTATTGAAAAACAAAATAAATCCCCGAATTTGACTCTAGGGGCGGGATATAGGTGACAAACTATTGTCACTGCACCTGAACACCCGCCGTGTGTCCGTTGAATAATTTGGCAAATGAAAACGTAGCAGTATTTTTTCAACCTTCACCCGAATATTTTACCATTTCGGGGAGACAGGCAAAGTTTTTTCTGCCACACTGCGATACATTACGGAGTGCGGCTGAGGAAAACCTTTTCTTACAAGCTACCCAAATATGTCGCAACTCTTTGTTATAATTTTTATTTTCCATGAAAGCTTTATTTTGAACAGAGCGATTTCTGTTTTTCAGGCAAAGAAAATTATGTATATTGGGCCATTTCAGGCCCTATGTTGAACAAAATTTAAACACAAGACCGAGAATATTTTTTTCTTTTTCTTTGTTCTCAAGCAAACAGGCAAATGGGGAACTATAAAACGGAATTGAAAATATGCAAAAGCTTCTCTACTGTGACTCTTGGCTAAATTAAAGATCCGCTGAATTAATGAAATTGTCCGTGGCTGCACAAACACCCGTCTGTTAATGATTTGTACCCCTAACATCTTTTGGGTGATAAATGGCAAAATATTTCTCTGGGCACCCGAACACCTTCCGCTCCCCTGTCTCCGTCTCGTATACGTCTATGCCGGCCGGTAAAAGAGTATAAGGGATGGGCCGCTCCCTTTTGATAATTCTTAACATAGTAGGTGTCCTTAGAGGTAATCAGTGCTTCCAGAGAGATACACAGGCTACTTTTTAAGTAAATTTTAAAAATTGACAAAATGTGCCTATATTAAGGAAAAAGGGCATCTTTGAAGAGTCTTGCAGAAACAATCCTTCCCCTTTGAAAATTTTTGAGAAATTGGGTGTCCTTACTAGCAATCTGGTGCCACATATGCTATCTTTTGAAGTAAAATCTGTGTTACTAAAGTATGGTTACGTATTTTAGGACCTAAAAGAGTGGCATGCGTGGGCGGGACCATGGCCCAATCCTCCCCCCCCCCCTTCGTACGCCACTGCCGTCTCTAATGATACTTTTATCTTTTCGGGGAAATGCTTGAAATCATTTGGATTTCGATAGCCATTTCGGGAATTGTATTGTGGACAACTGTGAAGTGGAGATCACGAATAATAGCTTTTTGCGCTGCCCGGAGGTGTGGCAAACTTTTGGAATCGTGTTGACTTGTTATGAAAAATTTTTCCGCGACTACGACGTTTCCTCCTTTTTTCCTTTTTTTTTTTAAGATTTCGGGCACGCTTGGAATTTTGATCCTTAAAATCTATGCCATTTTTTTTTTAAATTCAAGTAGCTGTCTGATCTTTTTCTTCTAAATCCAACCCGAAATTTCCCAAATTCGTGCCCGATTTTTTTTATTTTTGCGGAAATCTGGTTGAGTTTGCAGCCTGCCACCCCCCACCCCCGCCTAGTACGCCAATGAAACAAAGTATCCCAAACAAACACAAAATACGTAAGCTCCTACTGATTCCAATGTTTTTTTCCGAATAAAAAATACCTGTTTTCACGCAAGGGTCATACGCAGTCACAAAAAGACAGTGTTAGAAAGGCCTTTGGCTACAACCAATGACAAACCATCACTATGCCAGGATTTGACAACGCGGTGCCGGTATTGGGATAAAAAGAAAAAAAAGCTGGTGGAGGCAACTACATTAATGGTAAAGGGACAATGCAGTCATGACAACTTAATTTAGTCTTGTCAACTACCATGTTTCATGAAAGGCCCCTGAGAATAATGTAAAATATAGGTTTGCCCCTATCCACTTGCTAATATCTCGAGAACCGAACATGAGGAGTGAGTAAATATTTCACCAGAATGCAATGGTCCCCCTTTACTGAGCGATCTTTTCTGGGGACATTTTCAGCTCCGACTCCAGACCCTGCTCCCAGTTGGGTTCGCTACTAAAGCTGACTAAATTCTACCTTTAACACCCAAATTTTCAGGAAAAAGGAACATGCCATGAGCGATAAATGTGCTGGCCAAGGATCATGTATTTTACTTGGAGGGTTATTATCCTTGGTTTTAATGCTAAAAAGAGCATACCTTGAAATCGGGTATCAGTCCCGCAAGAGTTAAAAACACAGCCATACTTTCTCTTGAATAATTAATATAATTGTAAAGATACACACGACCATTTTATCCTATAGCAGTGGCACATTTTGTCAGTAGCTTAGCCGGATTGGGTTGCTGGGGAGTGCCTAGAAGGAACGTAGAGGCTTAGAAGAGGGTAAATGGGGGAATACTGTCTCCACATTTGCATCTTTTCATTTCACTGAAAAGTGAAACTTTAACAATGCAGTAAACTTATGTTACAAAGGAACGCAACGAATTTTGGGTAATTTGAATTTTCCTGGGGCATCTACCTTCTCCCCCATAGTGGAGTCATCACATGGCTCAATGGCATACCCCGCTCCCAACAGTCAAAAGTGTCTGGTAAAAGGCATGTCTTCTTCGCCGACTTTAACGACCGAAGGACCACCACGAACAGACTAAGGGAGCGCGGCGTGTGAAGAACCAGGAGTCATGTACGCGCATGCCATGTGTAACAACTACAAAATTCGGTATTGGTAAGGCCCCTCATTTTGAAAATTCTCAACCATACTCGGTATTTCAGATTCCCCTTTCTCCACTAGCCATTATAACATACATAGGCCTATGCACGCAGTAATTAATAACCAGCAAATATTTATGGGCCTTCTGACCAGTGGCGTACGCAAGGGGGGCAGGGATTAGGCGATGGTCCCCCTCACAGATATCAATTTTTTTATTTTTATATTTACGTAATGTGGTAAGTTCACAAATTTTACCTCAAAGGGTAGCATATGTGGCACTAGGTTGCATGTAAGGACACCAAGTTTTTCAAAACATCTTCAAAAGGAAAGGCTGTCTCCCCAAGGCCCACGCAGTTATGTCAATTTTAATTCTTAATTCCCAGAAAATAGGCACAATTTGTCAAAGTACATATTTTACTTCAAATGATAGCATGTGTTGAAGAGTCACATGTAAGACCACCTACCTTTTCAAGAATTCTTAAAAGGGAGGGGCCCATCCCTTAGATTCCTTTCGACTGGCATAGACGTATGTGACGGAGCAGGGAAAGTGTGGGTTCAGGTACTGTGATCAATAGACTGCCATTTATCATGCAAAAGATGCGAGGAGTATTATGGTCGAGAGTTCGGGCAGTCGCATAGACAAATTCATGAATACAGCTGATCTTGAATTTTGCCAAGATTCTCAATAAACTTTAGCATATTCCCTACTCTGTTGTATAAATTTTTCGCCGAAAAGATAATCAAGACCATTTAATCTAATGGCAGCAGCCCATTTTATGTGGTAATTTTCTGACTACTTAACTAGTTTACAATTTTTTTTTAATCATTGCAAACAAAAGCTAAAAATTAAGACTGCTTAGCTTCTCTCTCTTTACAAGCATAGAAACGCAATTTTGACCATCCGAGAGGTTTTCAAAATTGTCTCTTCGCTCCGCGCCAACCAGTGGTGGCATTCCGCTCAGATAGTCACATTTGTCGGGTTTCCAAGTACTATTTTTTAATAACTTCCTGATCACTTTGCAGTTTTTGAACTCATTTTGAGCATTTTATTGCAAACGATAAAAGAATATAGCAACTGTTTAGATTCTTCGTATAAGTTTATAAAATACTTTTTCGGTCATTTGAGGTGCCTGATTTTTCGAAATCCTCTGATGGTAGCGCTTTGCTTAAATAGTTTTTATGGCAGAATTACGTTTTATTGGCGAGAAAGAATCCCAAGATGAAATGCTCACGTTTGCCCATCCCGACCACTGAAACTCTTCTATTTTGACTCCTAAAAGTTTGCAAATAATAAAACCAAATTTTACTTCAAAAGGTATATATGCAAAGATGATTCCACAGAACTGAAGGTAATCAGAGTTAGCAATGAATTGGAAAAGTCTGACTGCAACAAACTGGGAGATTTGTCCTTCACTCTGCCAATTCATTTTATGCACTACTCAAGGTTGTCTGCACTGGGTGTATTTTGATACACGATTTTCTTCAAAATGAAGCATTTAGAAAAAAATTATCAATAAAATCAAATTCTATGGAACATTTACACCTTTTTTGATGTACATTTTGTCAAATTCAAGTTTAATGAACATATGGAAAAGGAAGAGTAGAAAAAGATGAAAATTGCTGCGCACCTGTTGAATTAGATTTATGACCAGATATTTAGACAGTTTAACTGTGTGTTCTGTAGGATCAACCTCTCAGGTATCCTACATGCCATAAGATGCATGTAAAGACACACAATTTTCATTTTTATTCCCATTAACCACCACAATTCAACTTTCAACTTCCTGTCAAAGTCGAAAATCTTACGACAGTTTGTATCAGTTTTAAGTTTCACGATTCCAAATTTTCAAAGGAGAGGTTTCACCCCCCCCCCCCTTGACCCATGCCTTGGCCGGCGATCACTCAACATACTTGAGAAAAATCCTGCGTGCGCCACTGCTTCTGACTTACATTCAATAAAGCTTTTTCTATTACATAACACGGATACTTGCGAACACACACAGAAAAGAAGTTAAATATGGGTTTTTTCAGCTTCTTCACATTCTAAAGTTTTTAGACGTCATCCGCTTCCAACTTTCAGACATCCATCTTTTTGCATTTAGCTGTTAATGCTGTTCACAAGGTGCTTGATATGTGCGCCAAAATAACGTTTGCCAGATAAATAATTTTTAATCGTGTTAATTGATACTACAAGTTTGTTAATCAATGACGTACTTTTATTTGGTCCACCGTTTGCATTCTTTTATCATGTTCGTCTGTGGCAATCAACATCTAGTGCTCTATCTATCATTTTTATTTTATTTTATTTTTCAGGAGGTAACCTTCCGAGGTCAATAAGCCTATCTTGGGTGGGGGGTTAATGGTCCCTCATTTCTACACCCAACTCTGAGAACTCGACAAAAGTCCAGTTCCTTAACTAAGAGCACATGTCAGACCTGATGGTGAGTATGAATATTGGTAACTTTCCTGTTTCAACAAAGCCCCCTGGGCCCCTGGTCTAAGAGTGTCATGGTGACTTAAAGTGAGCAGCTAATGGAAAGCCGGTATGGCTAGTTCTTATGCTGTGTTTAGGGTCATTAAACCGCATTTTAAACGATTGGCTGTTTCCATTGCATAAACGGCCTGAGGGCATTTAGAGTAGTACAAGGCGAATACTACATTAGGGGTATAACAGCCTTACTGGGTATCAAGATGAGGAATTGATGCTCGTCTGTAATTAGTTATTTTATTAATAATCGAACATGGTGTACCTTTTGCTATGTTCCTGTCGCAAATACCAATAATTTCACAAATCGGTATCATGGTTTTATCTTTTTTTCACTGCATTATTTGATTATTTTTATGTGCATAACGACACTTCATCTGAATTTTTTCTATGGTTCTTTATTAATTTGGTAACTAATTTAGCGAGTGAATAATACGTGGGAACTCATTTGGATCTTTTAAAACCTTTTGAAGTGTATCCTAAGGGTAACCTCAGAAATTAGAGGACAGTGATATGAGACCGACGGTGATGCTATGCAGGGGCGCAAATGGGGCAAGGGGGGCCTTCGCCCCCTCAAGTGAAAAAGTGGGGTGGCCAAATCGTAATTTGGCCCCCCAAAAATTTGAGTAGACCTAAACATATGGTCACCTTTTTTCGGTTTTTTCGTTCGAAAACAGTTTTTCTGGGGCTTCGGATACGCTAGAACACAAGAGCGTCTGGGGGCTTCGCACCCTGGACCCCCACAGGGGCTTTGCCCCTGGATCCCACCAGGAGTCCTTTGGGGCTTCACGCTTCGCGCTCGCGGTGCCCGCCACGCGTGCACAGTTTAATACTCATGGGCACATCATAAGCATTTCGCCCCCACACTCAAACAGAGATTTGCGCCCCTGATGCTATGGGTTATTAGCAGAGTATGCGTGAAAATTGTTTGAGAAAAATCAATCAATAAAAACAAAAATAAGATCCCGCTTGTGTTTTTTTAGGCTGCAATGAAATGAGTGGAATTAGATTTTACTTGAAGTTTGACTTTGCTATGTATCCGACTTTATCATTCCAATGTCAGTCTCTGTAAGAGGCTATTTCAATTTTCTTAGCATGACAGTGATTAAACTTATACCTGTGACTTAAACGCCCCACTTAGCATTTGTTCTATTACGTCAGACATCTCTTCCACAAGATCAAGGAACAGCTGGTGGCATGTTTCTCATGTTTACCATAAAGCTTTGAGTGTGAATTTGCAAAATTCTTATTTTAAACCAGAGATAGAGAATAGTGCGATAAACGTTGGAATTGTACGCATTTGTTACAAATTAATCTCAAGACATAAGTGTATTAAGCATATATCTGAAGGGATTGATGATCTCTGAATCAATTTGAACAGAATTTTACTGCAGCGAATTACATGTAATTTACACAACTAAAATGTAACAAATCACGTAATCACACAGTAAAATGTCTTACCCCTATAAACTTTATGTCATTGCTTTTTTTTCTTTATTTATTCCTTGATTGCCATGATTCTTTCAAATTTATTTTCTTCATATTCCGTCTTCTTTCGGCTCCTTGCGCTCAGGTTTTCCGTATCTCCTGAGAGGTGTCACGCCAGGGAGCTGTAACCAAATTTCGGTGCTAAAAAAGAATGTAATTATTTTCAAGTATTTTTTTTCTGACAGATTGATTCGATGTTTCTCCTTCCTTTACAGCTTCCTGGTCAAACCAAACACTGCCATTGTGAAACCTATAATGAATAAGTGACGCCCCTCATCACTGGAGATGGGGTGGAGGATCATGAATTCAGTCACTCCTGGAAGTAAAAATTATTTAGTTAAAACTAACGAATTAAATGCATAAGGCAGTAACTTTCACTGACAGCAATGTTTTTAACTTCCATTTGTTTAAGTGTATAAAAACTAAAACCCACTAAGGTTTCCACTTTCCCGCAGTAATCAGTTTCATTATTGGTAAACTTTTCCGCGCTCTGGAAGTGAAAAAATCCTATATTTGCCATGTGTGGAACCAGATCATCAAGGGGCGGAGGCTTTTATAGCACTATTTTTTCATAAAATCACAGGTTTTCTTCAATAAAGGTCTTGGTTTTGATAGATTTTTTTGCTAGTGAAAAGGACAAAAAGCTTGGGAAACTTTTACAACTAAATGGAAGATTAACAGTTCGTATTCATCAGACAAAATTATGAAGCAACAACGATGCTTAGTTGTCCTGCAATCAACATAGGAAGAGAAAATTCTTCCAACTTTTCAATTTTTCTTACAGGACACCCAGAATCCAAAACTTTCAACTTTCAACACAACTTCCATTTCTACAAAAATATGTTTAAAAAGGGGATTCACAATTCCTTGTGTTTTGCGCGCCGCAAATAACGCCTCTAGAACAATGGTGTCCACACTTCAACGTAAAGCATCCGATTTGGGGGTGCTTGCTGCTTACCCCTGAAAAAGTCTGTTCACCTCCTGCTACTTAGCTGCTTCTTATTAACCTGAGAAATGCTATTTCTGGCTGTCTGAAGGGTCGTGATTTTTCAAAATTTTCCTCACGCTCCACGCCAACTGACGGTGGCGCTCCGCTTAGGTAGTCTTTCGGTCAAGACTTTATATTCAATTCAGGGAATCATTTCCTTACCGTACTAAGATGTTCTCATGTACACCTTTCAACAAATACTTGTTACTCTGTCAAATTAGTAGTCTATGTAAGTGAATTTTTTAGTTATTAAAGTGTCAAAATAATACTGATGTTTCTCAGTGTGCAGGGTGCATCTGGAACAATTGTCTATCTTTTTTAATTAAATTCCTGGTAGAGAGACAAGCGAAAATTTAACATGATAAAAAATTTACCGATTGTTTGATGGGATAGGGTGATGTGTTTAGTCCAAAAGTTGTTCCGCCCAACTTTAATATTGTTTCCTACGCCACTCTCCCAAAGGAAAAAAATAATTTCAATAATATATTAACAAGTGGACATCATACTGCAGTTTTGCTTCCAGGCCACAATCGAAACAGTTGGGAAGCAGACCTCACATTTGTGACCGTTATTGCGCAATCTTTACACCCTTAACACTTGTGGGGAAATGAATTTTGGAAGACAGCGCTCGAGCTAGCTTACGCAGAACGAAAACGGACACCCGTTTAAAGTGTCAATAATTCTTATTCATAGTGTAACTAATTGAGTATGTTTTGCCAATTGAACAAAAATAGAAAGTTAAATATTCAAAAGAAAGTCGTTTTAGTAGATTACGATTATCAGGGAGTGAACTTTGCAAGAGTTTTCGTCATAGGCTTTTCGAGAAAACCGAATGGGTGAGAGCTAACCTGCGAAGTTTTAAACTGCACATCTCCCGTCTTCAAGGTGAAAATGCGTTGAAACGTCATTTGAAAAAGAGAGAACAAATAATAATTCCAAAATAAGGTCGCACCTTTCTTTTTATTCTTCTATCTTCACTAAAAATGAAACGGAAGCCTGGTCTCTTTGTTCTGCCTTTTTTTTTTTTTTTGCTTTAATGTATTTTCGCATCACTTTTGGTAAGTACACACCCAAAGCATGACATTGTGACATGGATCTTGCAACGCGCTGCCCCACGCCAGCTACCGTCATGCATTGCGTTTCAAGATAGCTGACTGACTAAAGGTGTACTGAAAACAGAATCGTAGCATAAACAAAGTGGGATTACCGTCTTCAGAAATATTGGAATGAATTACCAACGAACCTATGTGAGGCAGAATATTTCCTGTCATACAGTGTGTTTTCGGTAATTGTTGGACAGCTTTAGGATGATTTCGGGACAAATTTGTGAACATTCGCCGAACGTTCGGAAAGGGTGATTTTAAATCTTCCGATTGTTCTTGGACCCTTTGGCGGACAATTCCGCCTGAAATTGGTTTTATGATAACTAACTTGCAAAGTAAGTCTGGTAAGTTTCATAGTTTTCTTGATCGTTGAAGGTAAACATAATTAGACATTCTCTTTACCAAGTGTACATTTCCAAAGGCGGCTAAAATTCAAATGTTTGTGACGTCATAAGGGCTAAATATATTTCAGTGACCCCGCGGTCAGCTTCCCAACTGGAAAGACCGTGTGTGCAGAGTTTCTTCTGGTAGGCATCATACAGCAATTGCTTCTAGGCCACAAACAAAAGACTGACTATGTAGAGAGTTTCTTCTGGTAGACCTTTACAAGGATCCATCAGGCGAGACCCTTCTGCTGTAGAAATCAGTTAGAAGGTAGTGTCAGCTGTCTATGCAATGCATGTAAAGTTGTGACCTGAAAGTTAACTAAATAAAAAGAGTACCTCGCACCAATGACTTATTACATGAAAATTGATGGACCAGTGAAGCTGAATGGTGCACTCCTCCTCATAAAATATCCGCGCCGATGCTCACCCTTTACTTATTAATTACATGCATCTAGTAATAATCTACAAATACTTTTATATTGTTACTTTAGATCAAATTTCAATAAAAACGTTTACATTCGGTAAAGAGTACCGTATAAACTTTGCTCTCACAATTTTTCTTTATGATTTTCATATGGCGATTACATTTTGAAAACTTCTACGGGGTATAAGGTTTTGTTCTCATACCGCCTTGTTTAGAAATGGATCGTGTCATGATTTCATTTGTCTGGGTTACGTGCTATGTTGATGATGGTCGAATTTTCATATCAGCGTACTTAATATTACAGTGAAGAAACCAGTACATGTTTAGCCCGTCCATTCTGTTGTAGACACCGTTAAGATTAAAGTACGAACACCAGTTAAAAGATGGGCTGGATCCAAAATAGTTGCAAGTATCCGTAGTAGAGACGCCCATAGAACACCAACTACTAGTGTACCAACCGGCCCCTCCTATTGCTGATGCGCAGTGGCGGTAGGTACATCCGTCGTTGTCTTGGTCATGGGTATTAAATGACCCAGTATTATCATACTGGTACAAACCGTCTCCTGCGGGAACCAAATCAGATAAAAATATATGTTACTAATTTAAAATAACTTCTTCATTACTCAAAAAATATTTAAACAACTTTGTTTAAAACAAATGGGATACTTACGAAAATAAGTACTCCAGCTCATTATAAATGACCCAATTTGTTTGTTAACTCATTTTGCGTAATATTTCGCACAAATTTAGTTACCTATTTCGAATAGGAACACTCATGTACGTGCGTATACTAATGTTTAAATAAAATTGTTCAAAAACTGTTTTCAGTGAACGTATCCGGGCTAATAAAGAGGATATTTCATCCCTGAAAGGAGGCCATTAAATTGGGTGGTGAAATTCAAATTTTTCCCTAACCTGCTCTTTTTCACATAACAATGAAAATGGTCAAACTTTGACAATCCCCATATTTTACATTAATTTAACTGTTTTCACAGTAAGTGCTGAATGGTTCAATCGGTCTTCAAAAATTATTGGACAGACACCTTTTTTCAAGTTACAAAAGGAGACTTTTATCAACTTGAATTTTGGATCTTGTAATCATCCCAAACGATAATCGCTTTAAAGCCAGATTAATTTCCTATAATTAAAGGAATAAAGAAAGAAAACTCCAAAACAAACAGTAGTTTAATTACAATGTACTTACTACAAGGCACTCATAATTATTCGACCAAACTCATAGAAATGTCACAAAAGGAGTGCATTACATTATCGGAATCGATAACTTAATGAGAATGTTTAAGGGTACTACCACATGGCAATGCTGATGATTAGTAGAACTGGTAAAGTTTCATGTCTAATAGTTACGGAAAACGTAAGACTTTGGAATTTGGAGGTGCACTGACTTGCAGGCTTAGCAAAGACATCTGTTGTTAAATATCCATCAAATGGATGGAAACATCCATGGACACCATTAACAAAAAAACTCCTCATCCGTGAAATCTACTGGACTGCTCACTTCCGCACAATAAACCCTTACGGTCTTAACGAAAGAAATTAACTTGCTTCCAAAGAGCGTATAGATTTTGCTCCTTAGACGGTTAGGTAAGGTACCAGTCGTTATGTGTTTACTATTATAGCTGTTTGTTTTAACTGAGGAAGGTCGAATGACTGAAACGTTTTGAAACATAATCATCAGAGCTGCAAAAGTTGTGTGTCTTGCTATTTGTTTTTTTGTACAATTTCTCTCTATATATTTATATATATATTGGGATTTTACCTTTTTAGGGTATATTGATATATAGCTTTAACAGCTCTCTTGCAAGTTTTATCACCGCACATTTTACTGTACATTCTTGTATTCTACTTTTTTTTCTAGCAGTACTTTGTGTGTTTTAACAAATCTTCCAAACCTGTTTTCTTCATGAAAAAGGCAAATGGTCAAACATACAAACACAGCATCGTACAAACAAATAAGCGGTAATATAGGTAGAACCGACTGCATGGTCACGTGGTGAGAGCATCCAATTTAAAGCCGGGAGGTCTGGGGTTCGACTGGCCCGGTCAGACCAAAGACTTTAATAATGGTATCTACTGTCATTGTGTTTGGTACTAAGCATAAACATGGAGGCTCGGCCGGCTTGAACTAAACCATTGCTTAGAAACTGGGACTTTCAACTCCACCCAACGAATTTTCTCTATCTCTCATGAGTGAGTGGTTCATTTCGGGTATTGACATTGAAAATTTCATATATTTCTTTCTTCCAAGGAAAAATCGTGGCCAGACGCTCTTTAAATTTTGCGCAAAACCGTTACAAATCCTTACAAATTCCTTAATTTCGGTAATTATTGGCAATGAAAATCATTATACTGTCTATAAGGATAGTCATGTGACTCTTTAACAAAGTTCATTAAGTTAACGATGTCAACTCTATAGTTCCCTTAAATGCATCACTGGTTGCAGAATATTTTGCGGCTTTTAGGTTTTAATCTTTTACTGCCACTACTACACTTTTCGATAGTCCCTTTTATTTTCCCTCGGCGTTTGCCATTCTAGAAGTTTCCGAGAACGATCCTACAGTAGGTGAATTGAAAATATTTATGTATTGAATGAATGTTACATACCAGCGTCTCCTGCAGTCAGGGCACTTACATGCAATCGGTACAGTAAGCGTTCGCCTGCAATACTAAAAGATGAATATTCGGAGTATAAAGGTGAACCGGAAGATGTTGTGATGTCTACTCGTAGTTTGTAGGCTTTTTGATTTGTCAAGTAGTAAAGATTTTCGTTGCCCAACCAAAAATCCGTTTCTTGGCTGACGTTACCAAAGCCATGTTTGTAATCATCCCAAGTACGGTAAAAATCGGATATCCCATCAATCCGTCTCTGGAAAACCTGTTGTTAAAACAATAATAGGAGGCATATGACAGTTGTAAGACTACATATACTTTTGCAGAAAGGTAAAAGAAAACTTGAGTTGATGGATACTTATATGGAACATGTAACCTCTTTGAAAGTCATTTGTTCTTTATTTTTGTATTACATAAATAAAAGGAAATTATGGAGGATAATATTTACAGCGAACAATCGACAACTCTTTTTGTTCATCTTGTCACTGACATAAACTTTCTTATAACATCCCAAGACGTATCACCAATTTGTTAGTTATTAACGATTCTTTCAAGTTCTTCATCGTAGTTTATAGCTAATTGCGCAAATAAAGTATAGCTGATTCAGCAAACAAAGACATCGTTACACATGAAAATAATGCAGTTTTGGTTAGAGTGTTAACTCCAGTGATATAAAAATCATAATTGAAAGGCCGAGTTTAAGGGTGATGGTTGGCTAAACGGGTTATGTAATTATAGCGGATATTTCGTTGGGCAATGGGTAGTTGGAACCATGTGGATGGGTGGGTCAAAAAATTGACCTGGGTGGTTGTTATTGTCCACTTGGGCGTTGATTTTAATTGTTAATTTCATGTTAAAAACTCTACTAGATGAGCCCTTACGCTGACTCAGTCGGTGCGCTTCCTTTCATAATATGTTAACCTCATACATTAGTAACACGATTATATTGCACGTAGTTTTATCTTCCATCGCTAAAGAACGCAGAAATAAAAGAAAGGGCATATCAATTTGTTTCTCTTTTTATTAATAAATATTTTTTACACTACACTAAGCCTCTTCAAATTTTGTAAACACAAATAAATGAAATGAACTTCCGGTTGCGATTGCTTGAGAAGTAGCTTAAGCTAAGTAGAGCGTTATGTATTTTATGTACTTCAATTGAATTTGTGGGATTATTTATTATTTATTATTTATTGGGATTTTATTCAACCAATAAATCACCAATACGTGCCCCCCTCTTAATTACATAAGCTACTGAATTGTCCTTTGTCTCAGCCGGTGGTGTATAACGATCAAAGGAATAGGCCCTCGAATCGGCTACAAACAACAAATGCTTGTCAGTACTAGTACTAGACACATTCGTAGACATAACCATGGATTAAGGTACAAAAAGTTGTCACAGTAGGCTAGGATACTATATAATATTACTATACTGTACAGACTAGGAATACTAAGTGTTCAATGTACATAGACCTAGGCTATATGCCGTGAGAACGATAACCCTGCTAACGCCGTAACGGTAACGACCTAGGCCTAACTTACAATATAAACAACCGAAACGAAGTGCAGCTCGAGTAGATTTATAACAAAATATCGGGGTCACCAATTTGTGGGATTCAATGATGATAAGTATCTTAATTACTCGAGACTTACCCCACAAGAGTCGCCACACTTCGTCTCGGCGCCGAAGTCGAGCGGGACACCGGCCAGTTGGTCGGAAACAGTGGCGTAGCTACGGGGGGGGGGGGGGGGGGGGGGGGGGGGAAGGTGCCCCCCCCCCGGAAAAATTTTGGGGGAAATTTGATGAAAATGGGGAAATTTGATGAGTCTTATTATTATTACAAAAATTTCTCAAAATTGTTGTTAGAATAAGAAATTGTGAGACATTTCTTATACATAATTCGTATTTTCATGCAACAGATTAACTCAGATTTCGTCAGTGTCGCACGAACCGGTCCAATTCGCGTTCCACAGAAATGTCCTCGTCGCGTAGCAGATTGAATGTTCTCTTGTGCTTGTATACGCACGGGGGGTTATGATCAGTGCATTCAGTGCACAGGAAGCTGTTATTTAGGTGATACTTTGGGAATTCATCAGTAAAAGAATGTGAAAACTGACAAGTCACTACCGTAGACCCCCGGGGTTGTTATGTTATTCTACAAGCTAACAGTAGTTGTACGATTTTACTCTGTGTACATAACGATGGATCGGGCTGAAACACCAGGAAAGAGTGGTTTACTTTCTTCTCAAACATGCTACTGTCTTCTGTGTCAATTCTTTCTAGGGATGATACTTCTAAAAACCCGTCTAATAAAAAAGGACGTAAATTTACCCGGTCTATTAAAGTCAATAAAGACTTAAAACGATCTCACACCCAACAGAGGAAACTATCGGCTATACGTAGCCAACATAATGCCCACAACCTAAACCAAAAGGCGAAAGAATCCCTTAAGTACGTCCAAAACCTCTCCGATAGAAATCTATCGGACATAGAGATAATTGCGTTGGGTAAAGGCTTAAAGTTCATATACACCCCCGAGAAACTCAAACGTACCGAAATTCTCAAATCTGTAAAGGACTTAACTAGAAAAATGAGAATTCGATACGTGATGCAAGAAAAAGAGCAGAGATTTCTCACAAAGTTCCGACTACCCTCGACCTGGTCACCACAAGTGACATATAGTCGGGATCTAGAGGACTATCTTGAAGCTACAAAGAAAGAATTTGCTGAAATACCAATTAGAAATGCCAAAAATAGCACCTCGAAGGCAGAAAATATCGCGCTACGGCGTCTAGCCAAAGACAGCACGATTGTCCTGAAACCCTTCGATAAAGGCAGAGGTATAGCAATTCTCAATCGGAATGACTACAAGGCCGAAATTGAAAGGCAATTAAAAAGTCACCATTACCAGAAATTGGAGGATGATATAACATCTCAGACCAAAGTCATGGTTCTTTCCAATTTTCGAGATATGTTTTCGAACGGGGAAATTGAAGAGGAGACATTTAATTACCTCAACCCAAATAACCACAAAATCCGAACCCCGGTAATATATGTACTCCCGAAAGTACATAAAAAACCGCTCCCCGGCACAAAATTTGTCGGCCGCCCAATTATAAGCGGCAACGGATCTCCCACAGAAAAGATATCTGAATTTGTGGATTATTTCCTGCTTCCTATTGTCACAAGACAAGCAACCTACGTGAAAGACACAAATCACATACTTAAAATCCTGGAAGCTACCCCCTTCCCCCAAAATGTCTTACTCGCTACCCTTGATGTGGTGTCTATGTACACAAACACTCCACAAGAGGAAGCCTTGGATGTTGTTCAAAAAGCATATGCGGAAGCCCCGCAAAGCTACTACGTTATCAAAAAAATATCACCCCACTCAATGTGTAACTTGGTCAAACTAATTCTTACTCAAAATTGTTTTGAATTTGATGACCAATTTTTCCCTACAAGATTGGATGCGCAATGGGCAGCGTAAGCCTCACCTGAAATCTGCGATATTGTCATGCATCACTAGAAAATCGCATAATACCGACAGATTCCAACATAAAAAATGGCTTCGCTATAGGGACGACATCCTTTTACTGTACAATGGCACACCTGAGGAACTTTCTAAATTAGTGGCCTGTCTGAACGAAGCTCACGAACATTTTAAGTTCACAGTTGAAGCTTCTAACACGGAAGTAACATATCTAGATATTCAAATCTTCAAAGGTGAACGTTTCCACGTAAGTGGCCTCCTTAAAAGTCTTTACCAAGTCAACTGAAACCTACCAATATCTAGATCGTAATTCCGCACACACCTTAGCTACCTTCAAAGGCTTTATCAAAGGCGAAGTACTCAGATACGCCCGCCTGTGCAACAATGAAAGTGACTTCCAGGAGAAATGCAACTCCTTCACACAAAAATTACTTTTGAGAAATTACTCAAATGAGGAAATTAACAGCTCCACCAGCGGAGTGGCTTATGCTGACCGAAAACCCCTCCTAACTGAGAAACCAAAAGTAAGAGTGCCTCCGCTAATTTTTAAACTTGTTTACAACCCGCATGTTAAAACTGCCAACATTAAACGTGCCTTAACAAAAAATTGGCACCTTATCAGCCAAAACCCGCGATTATCCAAACTATTCCCCCAACAACCAGTTATTGCCTACAAAAGGCCAAAAAATCTGAAAGATTTCCTTGTTAAATCAAGGTTTACGAGTTCTGGGAAAATGAACAAGATTCAGACGAAACTGTACTTGACTGCCTATTAGAAGCAATTACAAATATTTAACTCACGCCGCGAACGACGGCTTACTACTGAAGAAGCTGCGCCATGATTATTGTTATAATGAGCAGGACAGCAGAAACCGGTCTAGTTTGGTCATAAGAACCAACAAATTTAATATTTACTCCCGGTCAATATCAAAGGCTACCACATCTTTCGCATGAAATCACGAACGATGATTTCGGGTTTTCCTCCAAAAATGTGCTAAGTTCACCGACCGAGTGTAACGTCAGATAGTGGCACCGCCTACCCTTATCAATCACCCCGGAAAAATTTTGGGGGAAATTTGATGAAAATGGGGAAATTTGATGAGTCTTATTATTATTACAAAAATTTCTCAAAATTGTTGTTAGAATAAGAAATTGTGAGACATTTCTCATACATAATTCGTATTTTCATGCAACAGATTAACTCAGATTTCGTCAGTGTCGCACGAACCGGTCCAATTCGCGTTCCACAGAAATGTCCTCGTCGCGTAGCAGATTGAATGTTCTCTTGTGCTTGTATACGCACGGGGGGTTATGATCAGTGCATTCAGTGCACAGGAAGCTGTTATTTAGGTGATACTTTGGGAATTCATCAGTAAAAGAATGTGAAAACTGACAAGTCACTACCGTAGACCCCCGGGGTTGTTATGTTATTCTACAAGCTAACAGTAGTTGTACGATTTTACTCTGTGTACATAACGATGGATCGGGCTGAAACAATCCGTGGCGAACCTGCCAACGATAAACTTAAAGTTAATATAGAAATTAGAATTATGGGATCCGTTGGCACACTTAGATTTTGTTACTTAGGCTAATCCTTGGAGACTTACAAGCTGAGTTCGGGAAAATAGCTTCCTGCTCACTTTGAGTGTAACAATGGACAATGAGTACCTTGTAGCCTTCTACACATAACAGACTGCTTTTCTCACAGGATATCCTGTGTTATCGAGCCACTATTAGGTCTCCTTAGTGGCGTGCGAAGGGGAGACCATTGGAATATGCCCCCCTCACAGATGCCATTTTTTCTTTGTTCTTAAAAATACGTAGTCTAACTTTATTAACACAGATTTTACTTCAAATGATAGCATATGTGGCACCAGATTGCTTGTAAGGACACCCAATTTTTCAAAATTTTTCAAAGGGGAAGGATTGTCCCTGCAAGGTCTTTCAGTGATGCCAATTTTTTTTTTTAATTCCTACAAATAGACCTAGGCAAGTTCTGTCAAATTCCAATTTTTACTTAAAAAGGTAGACTCTGTTTCCCACTGGTGGCATCGATAAAAAAGACTACATGTTTAGATTCTCTTTACAAGCATAAATACGCTATTTTTGACCATCTGAGGGGTCTGATTTTTCGAAATTTTCTTTACGCTCCGCGCCATCCAATGGTGGCGCTTCGCTCGGTCCTTTGGGCAAAATCACATATTTGGCGTAAAATTAGCTCTTAACTCTCTGATCACTTTCCAGTTTGCGAACATATTTTGAAGTGAGCATTTTATTGCAAACGAGAAAAGAAGAAAGCGACTGGCTAGATTCTTCGTATTAGCCTGGAAAATGCTATTTCCGGCCATCTAAGGGGTCTGATTTTACCAAATTTCCTCTACGCTCCGCGCCAACCAATGGTGGCGCTCCGCTTAGATAATCTTTATGACAAAATAACATTTTGTGGCCAAGAAAAACCACAAATACCGATCAATGCTCTTTTATTTGGACTTCTAAGAGTTTTCAAATTTAATGACAAGTTCTACTTCGTAAGGTAGCATAAATGGCATAAGAGTGCATGTAAAGACACAAAAGTTTCAGTTTGATCCTCATGAACCACCACGATTCAACTTTTAACACTGCTCCCGACAAAGTCGAAAATCTTGCACCATTTTGCATGTAGGCTCCTTGAAAACGTCAAAAAATTTCCGGGCACCCCTCCTCTTAGACCATACTGCATGCCCCTCCTCCTTCAAGAAATCCTGCGTACGCCGCTGCTTTAGTACATACAAATAAACCAAATATTGTTTACCAAAATAATATACTTTGTTATTTCCGATTGCTCTATGTTATACTCTAAGATTAAAATGCAGGTAATATTACAAAATGACATGGTAATGTTGTTATACTTGTAAGTTTGCATATTTTATATGAAATACATACACATTGACCGGGAAAAGTTTTGGGGAAATTCCATACCTCCCCCCCCCCCCCCCTGGAAAAAATCCTAGCTACGCCACTGGTCGGAATGGCTGTGTCTGCTTGTTGGGTACCTTTCCGTTTAGTTAATTCTCTCTATAAACTTCTACTACATTAAAATACACTGCTACTACGCCGTTGTGCCTATCTGGCGCATGCACGTGCAACTATAAATAAAACATACTACGCAACACATACTGTACAAGCTATTCCTAGCACTATAAGGCTTGAATCTTAATATGACTACGCCGCTAGGCCTGAGTTTGCTGGGTTTTGTCCTGAGTGGCTGTAATACTACGGCCGCCCAAAACCAATAACCAACTGGCAGACCATTTAAATATATACACTAAATATTAAATACCGAAAATTTCTGCAGCGACTGCGATGTAAAATGTAAAGGTTTCTCCCAAGAGACCGCCCTGTCTTTCTCCTGCTAGTCGAAACAGCAAGTGTGCTTCGTTAACTCTAAACGCACATGCAAGCACAGTACACTAAGACTATATACAGGTGCACATACCAAGACTTTGAATAACAAATACTACTTAGGATTCCGCTGCGAGTGGCGGTGTATTTACAGCTAATATGTACAGCAGGTAAGCTTACTGAAACTTTCCTGAAATGAAATAGCGCCACTACAAATAAGCTGTTTTGGACATACCAAACCTACAGAATTTAAAAGAAAACATGACATATTTGTAGAATTAATATAAAGAGGTTAACGTACCGTCCATCCTCCGCCATCGGAAGTCATGTTGCATAGTACTCTGAAAGATTCACCAGTCCATCCAGAGGGGCGGATGGTATAGACACCATCTACGGTGTGGCCAGCCTGGTATATATCATAGCAATCAGTGTACACGAGGGTGCACCTGACACCGTCACCCTCGTAACCAGTATTGCAGTAACAGCCTTGCAAGCCATCTTGTAGACGGCATGCAGCGTTAGCACCACAGCTGAAATGTGAAATACAGTTAAGTTCGCCGTCGTCACAATTGCATTTTTGGGAGCAGTCGGTGTTAACATAAGTGTCCCCAGTCTGTTAAAGATAAATACGAATATGTTTAAAGCAAATAAGACAAAATCACTGCTTAGGGACATTAAACACTAAAACCTACGAATTAAACGAAACGAAATAACACGTCAATTGTAGAAAACGCCTATTTATGAGGACCTTTTAATTTTGAATAATTTATCACATTTTCAGTTCTGCATATATGGTGTCATGTTATAAAACGCACCAATTATTGCAGCTGTGGACTAGACAGGTACTGTTCGGAATTTCTCCAAGAAAACAAAAAAGAGAAAAAAGAAAGGATGAAAATTACCTAAAAATACCAATTTGTGTAGATAAAATGACCATGTCAATTTTGCTTGCTCCTGCTTATTTCACAAAAACTTGTACAACCGGTGCCTTTGTGAACAGAAGTCTAAACATTGTGTAACATATGACATCATTGTATTTGAATACGTGGTTGGTGCAGTGGGTACCTACAGGTATAATTAAACATGACAGGGAGTGTTTCTCTGAGGACGGTTAACTGTATTCAAAATTAATATATTCAGGAAATCTTTTATCTGTTTGTTTAGGGAATATATTCTTTTTATTAACAGCAAAGTAAACCGTTACATAGGATGACTCAGTTCCTTTATTTCTGGCAAGTTATAAGGTTACCTACCGCTAAAACTGAACCGGTTTCAGGGATGAAACATCCACAACCAGATGGAAGGACGCATCTGCCGTTCCTAACCAAAAGCCCCTTTTCACACACACATGTTTGAGCAATAAAATTACAGTTCTCATTACAATTATTCAGACCACTAGGATCTTCACAAGACGGCTGACAAGAACAGTTCCCAAATGTCGTATTCGGTGGACAGGACAGATCTACAGGTCAAATGCAGAGAGAGAGAGAATTAAAAGCATAACCATTACAAGTATTCTTTACACCTTTGTGATGACTCGAGTAAAGATTTCAAAGACTCAAGTAATAATTTTATACGACTCTACTCGACCGCACTCGAGCCATAAGTTCAAAGATTCTACTTGTCTTCAGTCTCGGAACCTGAATACTTTGACCTGACTTTTATCTCTGCCTTGAGACTCGAATTGACTCGGGTTTAATCAACATCAATCGCAACATCAGGTTTCAACCTTCATCCCCACATAATGTGCAATTAACACTCAAGAAATTTTAAAACAATGAAAATTTGTAAAATTTGAAATGAGCAAAGCTACAAAACTAGGGACTCCTTTTAAAAGATCAGATTGACTTCAAATGATTTCTGATAAGGTTTCATTGAACCCAAAATGATTTGATGAAAACAAATCTTGGAACTAGGTGTATGGCAGCTTTAAAAACACTATAAAAGTGACTCTTCTCCAGCTAAGGGTGTATAGTAAGGGAAATAGTGACTTGTCTCGATTCGACAAAAATTGCTAGAGGATCGACTTGACTAGAGAATCTACACCCTGAAACTCGAGATGACTAGAGACACGATTTCGAGCGACTCTTATACCGCGACTGATCCGCACCTTACATGTTAACATTTCGATGTTAAAATTTCCTGGTAATTAAAATATTATGGAAGAATAATAGTATATATATAATCTCCTTACTAAACTTTAAGCTATTTTTACAATTTGGAGTTTTTTGCATTGGACACCTTTACACATCCGTGTCTAAGAAAAATTTTCGAGTATATACCTTGATACTTACCTATATCGCCGTAGAAATCCCCAACCGCACGGAGTCTGAAATGACTCCATTCATCACTTATCTTAAAAGCAGAGTAAGATGCGAATAAAGATGTTCCGTTGGTTAATTCTACATCAATTCGAAGCTCATAATCTGCTTGGTTCGTCAAGTAAGAAAGTTTCTCATTTCCAATCCAAAATTCACCTATCGGAAACCCAAAACCATTTTTGTATTCTTGCCAATTACGGTTAAAGTCAACAGATCCGTCAACACGTCTTTGTATCACCTGGTGAGACAAGGAAAGGTATTTTGTTAATTTTTTGTCTTTTGTCTCCTTGTTTTCAAAATCCAGATTGTGCTGAACAATTTTATCAGTGTGTAGTAAGTGTATAATAAGTACAATCGAC
Source organism: Holothuria scabra (assembly GCA_037179385.1). Classification (NCBI taxonomy): domain Eukaryota; kingdom Metazoa; phylum Echinodermata; class Holothuroidea; order Aspidochirotida; family Holothuriidae; genus Holothuria; species Holothuria scabra. The sequence goes on from CM074191.1 coordinate 3,165,879, forward strand.
AGAGAATTCAACTTCATACCGTCCAGCCACCAAGCCCGATATCATTTCGACAGTAAACTTCAAATGCCTCGAAATATCCAACGGGTTTGATAAGAAATACACCACTGGTGTTTGAAGCAGAACATTCGTTTTTGACATCCCTGCAATCTCGCGGGTATTCGGAGTTTTGGTAGACAATAAACAATCCTTAAAGAAAAAAATAATTGTTTTTCTAAAGTTAAAGTAAAATCATTTACTTTGAATAATAAACATTTCCTTTGAATAAAAAGTTGATAGAACCAAATTATGAAATTTACTTGGCAGATACAGGAGGTGCAAATAAATCTTTAATTGTCATATTTCAAAGTAAACAACTTCGGAGAATTATTAATGTATTTCATATTTAGTTGCATCGTTAAGGCGGTCAGTAAATGAGTTTCCTTCTGTCCAAAGTTTGACATATTTATCAGTTCTCAGTGAAATGCAAAACTTCTAGATTTCACTTATACGTGGAGTAAACAACAGCTGATGAAAGGTTTGAAATAAAGTTTGATGTAGACTAACTATTAGAAGTCTTTTTGAAGAACGGGGGTTCCAATCATTTCACTTCAATCCCTTCACAATTTTTATCAAATAAAAAATATGATGACATAATAATGTAAAAAAGAACATACTTTGATGGTCGTTCTCTTCCAACAAATTCTCTCTGAGCTGAGCATTCTGATGAGGAAATTAAAAAGTTGTACAATACCAACAGTACAATAAAAAAATTGAAGTCCTGAATTGGAAATTTCTAAACATTCTACTGCATAACGATCGCTGGACAAGCCATATTTTTCCCACATGTTTTGAGTTTTCAAAGTAACAAAAATTTAATTATCGACATAAAAAATTCCGTCATCTGTAAATAAAGATCCAACCAAACCCATACTTCTGTTTTAGCCATAAGGCAGTATGGAATTGCAAAAGAATCTTCCAGGGCTTATGCACTGTCCGTTAAAAAGACAATATACAATATTTAAAAGACCTTCGTAAAATGGTTATAATTTCAACATCATTTCTCTTGGAACGCAATGTTCCTCTCTTAAATATCAAACTACAAAAATTATCGTTTCCCTTAAGTAATGTATTATTCTAATTCAGGACTTCCTAATGGTTAAAAATGCGTGCGGTATTTTTGCGGTATTTTTACTTTACTTTGAAACTGAAACTGTTATTTCAAGCCGTAGTAAAGAGAACTTCAATTCAATTTGCAAATAACCTGCTTTTGTCTCTGATTCATATTTTTCGAAAAACACATTTTAATTGTGCACTGGACAAGGTCACTTAAAATCTAAACTAAGTCCCATCATCACACTAAGCTAGTTTGAAAAGTGACGGATGAAGTAATATACAAAGACTTACCGAGTCAGAAAAAGTAAAGACGATGATCAATATGTATGGTACAAGACAGCTGCATACCTGAAGAATGCCATTGAAACCCATTTTATGCTTACCAACTGATCAGTTGCAGGTACCAGTCGAATCTGAAGATAAGTAATAGAGAAAAATCTAGACGCTTATAAATTGCAACTCTCAGGGGATGTTATTACAGTACGGTAAAAAAGAAATGCCTTTTTTGCAGACATTGGGTGGAATCGATCGTGCCAAAGCCAATCATCCAGGCTTCATCTATACGAACTCAATGAAGACATTTTGGATCCGTAAAAAGGAAAGACAGATGTAAATAAAAAAATGATCATTTGAATTTTCCTGAAGGGAAATAAGTAATAATTATAGATGCTGGTTTTATCAAAAAAATGCCTTTTGACAATTGGTGTTTGATAACATTTTTGTTTTTGAATCAGTATTTATACAGTAAAAATTCAATGATTTGGGCTTTTCAAAAATTTGAAGGGCTTTTGCACTCTCTTCAATAGCCTATGGTAAGGTTTAACGGTTTAAACAATAATGAAACTAGTCTCTAACAGCGCAAATACCAGAAAACGTTTGCAATTACGTTTAAATGAACCATCATGAATCAATACACTAACGGTAAAAGGGTGACTGATTTGTAAGGCAAAATTTTCTCTATACAAATAGCTATGTAACACTTGTAAAAGCGTGACGTGTGGCAATGCTGGACTAGTAACAGACATGTTTCAAACCACAGAAAACGTGGCTAACTGTCGCGAAGTAGTTTAAAAATAAAAAAAATAAAAATGCTAACAAATATTGGAAGGATTATTTCTCAAAAAGGTATTCTTATATGGTTTTCATTGTTTTTGTTTGCCACACCCTGTCCTGTTATACCACATGTGTGACTTCACACAGGTATATCCGAATTTGACCCGGGTTTTATGTGTGACATGAATGCAGGAATAAATGTGGTCTTGTGAGTGAGTTGGCTCCAAAATCAATGGGTCATCTTTTCTTACCCTTTTTTCAAGACGTGCATCTAATTTGCTCGTGCTCGTCTGCACTTGATAATGAATGTCCATATGCGGTATGACACAAGTTTATATTGTAAACAGGGACGTTGACCCTGGGGACAAGGGGCAGTTGCCACCACAATGAAAATATAAGGAAAAATTGTTTTACCCCCAAATAAGACAGGCAGATTTAAAAGCAATAACAGAGACAAGTATAGAAAATGTCACATTCTTGTACACAGATAACTTTAGCACTTCGAGAAAGCGTCAAGGTGAGTGTATGTGAGTGTCAAAATAAGTGTGTATGAATGTTTGCCTCCTAAAATTTAAACTGCACTTACTGATCTCAAGGGTATAAATGTATGTTAAGACAACAAAGGCACAAAAAATTGAAATAATCGACTTTCAACCTGATTACTATTGCTCAAGAAATACCATTGTAATAACTTTTAGCTTTATTTGAACTTTACCTTTATCTATGTTAGGAACTCCAAAATGAAAACTTTCGATATTTACCTTAGGATACCTTAGGAACCTCAGTTGACGCAGGTCTGTTGACCTCTATGTCCGCATCTTCTTAATCTTCATGATCTGGAACTGTTGTAACGATCAACGATATTTGTTCGGACGTACTTCCAATATGGCGTACTACTTTGTAAATTGCATATATCTGTAAAATTGCCTTCAATTTCGAAGGTTTTTGCGATTATTCACATGTTGTCTGTAACTTTCAAATTTCTAATGAGAAGGATACAATCTTCCTCAATTATTTCGTGGGGGCGGGGGTGGACCGCGCAATCCATGATCTTGTCATAAACAACGTTATGGGTTATGCTTTTTAATGTTCATTTTGTCTGTAAACCTAAACTCCAAGTTTTCAGCCCAGCTTTTAACACATTTCCCTCACTACCATCTTATCGATTTCCCTATACCCGATATGAAAAACCTGCGTTTCTTACAGGGTGTTCATTCTAAGTAAGAAAATAAACACCCTGTCTGCTTTGAGGTACAGAATTCGTCATATGTTACGGCACTTATATTTCCCTTTACAAGTAGCCCAGGGGTACAGTGTTTTCAAATAGATACAATATCAATTCGATCAAAACGAGCAAGAGCTCAATTTAGGCCGTGGGCCAACTCCGATTTTTCTGCACTTTCTTACAACAGAATCCGGCACAACAAAATTCGCACACAGTTGGTGCAAAAATATTTATAGATCCATGATTCATTGATCCACACGTGCGAAACTGGTATTTTGGTGAGAAAAGAGCGAAAATAAGGCAAATTTTAACACAACTTTTTACCAAATTCAACCAATCAGTGATGAGATTAGTAAGAGGAAAATGAGAATTGACGACTTTCAGCCAATCAGATTGTTCGTTACATCAAGTACGTACCGCGACCCACTCTGGCGACTTACATGAGTACGGGACCCAGGTCACAAGGTATTGCCTGATTCCTGCTCGATGCATGTAATTCCGTTAACAAAGAGCAAACTCATCAGGTTCAGGGAAGGAACAGACAGATTTTCAACGTTCGCTGTCGAGTGGCAGAAATTCGAGTCAAAAGAAAGAGAGGCAGCCTACAAAACACTCCAGGAAATAGGCGTAACGCTAGACCTAACGTTAACAGTTAGGCCTAACGTTACTTAGCCTAGCCTAGGCCTAGGCTTGAAATGGAATTCCACCACTGCCCAAAGCAACCGACGTTGGGCTGAACCTTGGATATCACAAAGAGTGCTACAAGAGGTTCTGTGATTCCCCAAAAGTAACAAGGAAGGAAACGGCCCTTGCAAGATCTTTTGCGAATCAGGGTGAGTCACCAACTACAAATTACGATAATATAGTGGTTGGTTCTAAGTTCGAACAGGTTCTTAATTCGAACACCGCATTTAAATGGAATGTTTATTCACTGATCGATACAAAATAATCGTCAGTTTTACCATACCATATGGAGCCATAATTATTTCTTAATGGTGTTTTAAGTCATTGAAGAAAATACTGTCTTATGACTGGCATATGAATGATTTTAATTAGGTGTTCGAATATAGCCTAGGCCTAGAACCTGTTCGAACTTGGAACCAACCATTATATATAGGGCCTTGCAATGATCGACTCATGATTATCCCACTAACGTTACTGCCTAGCCTATACTGCTTGTAACTTATTCATTGACGAACCTAGCCTAGCTATCCAAACTTAGTCCCAACGTTAGAAGTGTAACTTACTCAGTTACTCCTACATGCATAGTAACGTTGGCAGGGTATCCATATCTAGCTTTGAACTTGAGTGAATCGCTGCATCCAGTCTTGGAACATGATGTTATTAGGATACTTCTGCCTAATCACAGTATTATTATGAGTATTATTCAGTCTTCGACAAATCCCCCGCCCGACAGCCCGGGACAAGGAGGAAATCACTCGGGCAACTACCATACTCAATGTTGCAGCCCGCCGGGCAAGTACCCCCAGCCCAAGGACTTCCTGTACATGGAGAGAGCATTCTGCACGGAACATTGTCGCTAACGTATGTGTGAGAAAAAGCGCACCAAGATTGCTCTCTGCTTTGATTTTGTGTTCTAAAGTCAGTTCCTAGATTTCGCAAAAAAGTTGGAATATTTTTGAAATATGGCAAGATAAGATCAAAATCATTTCACATATTGCAGGAATATGATATACTTTCCCATTCTAGTCAAACTTTTGTTAAAAATATAACAGACTAGTCATCATCAAATCATACAAATCATAACTTCACGGCGGCCATCTTGGTGCGCCTTTTTTCCCAGTCGGTGGCAACCATCTACGGATCGGACGTACAGGTTACATGCTTTGTCCATGTTTATAAGACTGTACCCCAGCCTTAAATTTTTGAGTTGTGCAAAACTGCATTTGTAGTTTTAGACTTTAAAAATTAAATGTACTCAACAGATTTAAATTGGACAAGTAGATATTTGTGCGGGCAAGTAGATCGAGAAAACAGCTAGCCCGCCGGACAAGTAGGAAAGAAAAATTTGTCGAAGCCTGATTATTATTTTGAATTGCCTATACTGCATCCAAATGTTGAATCTTATTGAATCTTATTATTCCTGTATCTGTGTGTATGTAGGCACTGTCAAAATTTCATTACTTTGAAAATTTAAAGGGCAGGAGCAGTCACCCCAACGTGAACTTGAAGCAGTGTAGTAGACTGTCCAGTTTCATGATTGGCTGTTGAGGGACATGTGACAACATTTTAACTCCTCAAATGTAAAATTTACTGGAAGTTACTGCTTGGTTTACCTTTCATATGAAAGATTTTTTGAACATGAAATGAGCCTGGACGAGAATCGTGATATTTAGCTGTTGCCTAAAAATAAGTTTGGGGGGACTGCTCTTGACCTTTAAGGCTAAAAATAACTTTTCAGATACATCCATCATTGTGGTGATGGATAGGATGCTATATAACTGTGTATAAAAACTGATGATAGGCCTAAAGATTAAAGTTAGTAGTTCCACAATTATAGCCATAGACTAATACGTTAGTAGCTAGTAGCTACCTGTTAGCCTATATCAGAATTTAGCAAGGAAAGCTAAATTACAATTAAGCTGCCTGCTGCATAGTCATTTCTTGCTGCATTTTGTGAGTTGACAGGGGTGGAACAGCTGCCCCATATATTACGAGGAAATACCTTTATCTATAGTGAAGCCTGTGGATAGTGCACATGTTGACAAGGACTAAAGCATCCAGTCTTGGAATATGATGGCGTTGGGATGCCTGCCTATGTAATTAAGGTAACTCCCGCGTTTGTTTTTATTCTATCTGAAACTGTAATCCCAGTATTGTTTTTGAATGATATATGTTGCACCCACATGTTGAATCTTGCTCTTTAGATGGCCCATCAACTTCTATGGGGGATGCTTCGAATTGATGAATTTTATATTAATTTGCCGGAATCCAAGAATTTTACTGCAGTGAGGAAAATGAGCACTTTGTAGTAGCTAATCTATGGTGATACATATTATATGGTGATATTTCATGTAGTGCGAGAGAGAGGATGAAGGAGGGAGAAATTGGTTTGTATTAGTGAAGAATTAGTGGCCGATTTTACATTTAAGGTTTTAAAAAAAAGTTGTTTCTGTTGCAAATTTCACACTGACGAAATTGTTATAGATATTTTAGGATGAATTGGTCAGGGTAAAAATATACACTTGATTTCCTTCCTTTCTAAATTACACAATTTGATGATTGGCAGACTGTGTAATACCCCGTGCATAGAAATTCAATCCAGGCCAAGAAACTCATGCAGAGTATGTAGAGGGGGTTTCAATTACAATCCTGCCCAAAGTACCGTGTAATTTTTTTCAATCTAAGTGAAGTGAAGTGATAACAATAGACCTTCAACAGTGGGTTTGGAAACTTGATGTATACCTCACTTGAACAATAGAAAAGTGAGGTTAGAAAATAAACTTTTTTACCATGATCAAAACTGCATGGCTCATTGGGGTGAGGGATAGATTGCTAGCTACCATTGCTCAATAAATAACAAATAAAGTTTAAACACTCCATAAAAAGAATCTATCAGTTGAATTTATTCATTACAACAATTGTTTTTTCAGGTGCTTTCATTCCACTGAGCACTGAGAGGTCAGAGAATACCGATGCTGCATTTTGTGATCTTGCTGCAGGTTGCATTATCTGGACTGCCTCCATTTCATCTGACAAGGTCACTGTTGTAAGGATACCAGTTTTGAGGGACTGCTCATGTTTGCTGACCTCTATTTGTTAACTTAAAGTTGGAACTTGAGAGAAGTTCTTTACCATCTGGAGGAGAAAGATTAATTTTTCCAGTCAGACACCCAATCCTACTTCCAGTTCTTTCTCTCAAAATACTGAAATCCCTGATTGACAAACACCGGACCAGTTTGGACACAAGGAATGAGCGGCCAATATCATGAAATTATTAATTATTTTAATATTACACCAAGGTAGCACAACCTACATACTGTTAGGGGACAGCATTTTCGTATCTCTAAATTGCAATGGAAACAAACTAAGTTGTTTTTGACCATAGTAAGTCTTATAACTCCAGAAACCACTGTCCAAAGACATATGTGTATGCTTACTTGAAAATATCTGCCAGACATTACACTACATGACTATGAAACAGAATTTTGAGAAGAAGGGATTGTTACAGGAGAGATTATTTTTTAAAAGAAGGAGCCTGAAGAGAAAGTATTCGTCAAAAATTTGAAAAGACCGACAGGACCGTGGCAAGGAAAATATGTGAATGATTTGCTCTAAGTTTTTGAAACCCATAGTCAATAACTGTCTATCTATCCATTGCAGTTTGCGTATAGTCCAATTGCAGCACCGAAGACGCTTTTTATAGTCTGGAAAACTTATGCTCTCATCTTGAATGTACAAAATTGGGTTTATCCTCTAGAATTATGTTTTTTGAATTTTCATCTGCTTTTAATACAATTCAACCCCATATTTTAGCTCGTAATTGTTTTTAAAAATGAATGTTTGCCATGATTTTATCTTATGGATTTTAAATTATCTTACTAATAGGTCCCCATATGTTAACATCCGTGCTTCCAGTAATGTATCAGATAGCATTAGTTCAAACACCGGGGCCTTTTATGGAAAACTCTTAGCTCCATTTTTTTTACCTTATATATACATCTGATGCAAAGTCAACCAATAGCAATTGTGCACAGGTTAAACCTGCAGGTGACACTGCTCAGCTGGATTTGATTAAAAACGATGATGATGCCGCTAATTTAGATCAGAATAATCATTTTACTAACTATTGTGGACAAAATTTTTAGAACTTAAAGGGCCAAGCCTCTCACCTCAAACTACACTACTTGTATGGTGTTACAGAAACTCTCATTTGGCTCAGCTCTTTGATTGACTGCTAATTCAAACAATGCAAAATTAAACTAAAGCTTATATTACACAGCATGAGCTGAAGTGAGAGGTTTCGATTCATTGAGCTTTTCTATACTCACCTGAAGCAATAAACTGAGATTGTGTTTGGATGAGGATGACTTTCCTACATTGTGGGAGGGTCATAAGTAAAAGGGTTAGGAGAATTGGTACTGTTTGGGGTGAGAGAATTGGGCCTTTAATGTTTGCAAGACAAAAGAAATGGTAATTGATTTTCATAAGTCCCATAATGTTCCACATAATTTATTACTAAGAGAAGTGTTTTGGGAAGGGTAGACAATTATAAATATCTCGGGGTTATTTTAGATAGTCGTCTTCCCTGGCATGATCACATTGACATGTTGATAAAAAACTTAATTCAAGGATATACTGTCTTGGACATACTGCAATGGACAGGTTTAATGTTGAAAGCAAAATTCTTGCCATGTTTTATAAATCTATTATCTGTGAGGTTTGGCATTATAATTTGGTATCATGGGGTGGTAATGTTAGATAAGAAGATGAACAACATACTCATGCAATGATAAGGCAAGCAAGTCGTGTAATTGGTATTGGTCAACCATCCCTGGCGACATTCTACAAATAGCTTCTTGGGGTCAAACTCGACAATATCCTGCAAAATGGTGATCACCCGCTACTTATATACCTTGATATATATGGCAGTGATATAATATACCTCAAAGTGGTAGGATGAGGCTGCCTTTGGCTAATACAAATACACACCCCTCATCATTTATATCACAATGTATGAATTTTCACTATTTGAATTTTAAACATTCTCAAAGCTTGCCTCTGGGGCCTTTTTGACCCGTTAAACCCTTTGTTTGTGCCTTTTTACCTGTCTCTTACTTTGTAATTTGTACTTGTGCAATGTTGTCTGTTTTATATGTTTATTCCATTTTTATGTTTTTGGTTTTTATGCGAGCACTCAGTTAGCCCAGTGGGGTTCGATGAAGTTGATCTTATATTGTATTATCTAAAGACTGTTTGAAGATAAAACCATAAGAGACTTGGTAAACTTAAGCAAAACTTTTCAGATCCACATAATGTATAAAACAAAAGTATGGCAAATCAATCTAGCTATGAGGTGGACATGTTACCAGTGCACTTGTTAGGCTTTATTAAGGCTTACAGTCACACCTGATAGTTGCAGCAGACTGAGAGGGCTATGGATGGATCATCAGGACCGATGTTCAGCCTACAAGTGCATGAGGCTCCAACATACATCATTAACCACTGTGTGTTTGTGAGATGAGGTGATTTCATCATACGAAGAGAATACAAATTGCTGCCTTCTCTTTTCATAAAAATTCAAATCGTATGAAACTAGCTGGTAATGCAATATTCTGACCACAGAAAATCTATCACACCAGGTATGTTGTCATCTTACTACAGAAGCAGGCCTGTACAGATGGCTCTCCTCTACAAAGAAATATGTAATTGAATGTTCAATCGATCCACTCTGCCGCGGTGATCCACTGTGCCCCACTAACCCCTTAGCCTTACGTTGAAGTGAAATGAGACGTCTGGGGTAACCGCTTCATTCCGGAAGTAGTCTCAAATTTAGTGAATAGGGAGTGTGATCCAGTGTGCACTGTGTAACTTTTAGTAGGGCACAGTGGATATCGCTCTAACTACAAAATAAAAGAATACTTTTCATACAAAGAGAAGTTTTGCTAATCTCTGGTACACGTACACTTCATCTATCAAATGTAAAGTAAGAATATGTACATGTCCATTAAAGGGGTATGCTTGATTCGGAAAAATCTGATCAACTGTGCCCCACTCTCTCTTATAAATTATTTCTACTCTTTATATTTTTTTAGTAAGTGGATTTAAATAAACTGGTGGATGCAAACCATAGAAAATTTTTTCATGTCATTGTTTTGATGTAGATGAGTCGAGTCAGAGATTCCTACCCATAATTCCCACTAAGGGTTTGATGTTCACAGGGTCTAACTCTAACTCCATAAATTAGCCGAGCTGAAGCCATACATCAAACCCTGGGAATATTGAAGCTTGGACACATCTATAGACATTTCTGGGAACCAGAAGTACAGCCAAGGGGCTGGTAGAAGTTTTGGGATTTGAACCCCCTATGATCCACGCTTGAAAAGCAAAAAAGTGATGCATGTAGACTAACTACATTTGAGGCACAAATATTGTACCATTTCTGGAGACCTAAAATACTATTTATTCCTCCAGAGAGAAGGGGAACACCCCTCCCCGTACACCCCTTGTCACACTTCAAAACTCCCGGAACATATGGCATGGGCTCACATCAGCTGGGAACATGTCTAAACCTGGGAATCATTGCCAATTATTTAAATAATATGAAGACGGGGTACATCGGACCAGCTGCCTGGTAACATTGAATCCCGAGGACATCAGGAAGACTCATAAGAGGGGGAGGGGGTCATAATTTATTTAAATTTACTGGAATCTGGATCCATTCGGCGTTATATAAGTCTCACTTATAAACGAAATCATTATTAGGGCCGATATATAAGTCTCACTTATAAAAGAATTCATTATAAAGGCCGGGATAGGTTCCCTAAAAAACGAGAAGGGCACTTGTGCCACAGGGAGTATGCGATAAAACAGCATAAATTCTCAACTATTAATGATATGACACATGATTTTTAACAGCCCACAGATATCCAACGTACCGGCTTCGTGCGCGTGGATCGATGGTTTCTGATGCAGAAGGGTCTGTTCTACAACCCTGATGTGTTTTTAAGTTGTGCCAGATTGTGTTGCACGAAAGTCAGTTCTGAGGCATAATATTCCCCTCTGGCCCACGACCTAATTGTCTTAACTAATGGTGTCCAGACAGCGAGACAGAATATTGTTCATTCCTGTCCACGCTTACTTAATGTTAATTCAGTTTAGAGCTTTTCCAATGTTAAGGTTTAACCTTATAAACAGAGGAATTGGATACCGATATTTTATAATGAAAAACGCAGACTGACTTGTGCTTCCAACGTAACATTTTCAAGGCGAACTATGTGAGAGATTGGAAAATATATATTTTACAAGTTCCTATTATCACACATATGCTTAAATAAAAAACCAATAAAAATTTAATAATAAATCACATGTGGTGCAATGTAAAATTTCTGAAACTTAAATCATAACTTTGCGATTTTCTAAGGATAGTGTACAAATGAACGTCACAATTCTCACTTGAGAAATTACAATGGTATTACTGCAAGCTTATTGGTCATTGGAAACAAATTGTTCTGTTCGATTTTTGTGCTCGTTATAGCTCACTTTTAATTGAATTTTAATCCGATTTCTCAGATGCAAACAATGCAATCTCCCTTTTGGGGCAAATATTTTTTAAATGGGACTGAAATGTGTTGATATAAAAGTTTTCCATTTGTAACCAAACAAATATTTCCTTGTACAAGTATGCCACACAACAAGCCAGTAGTAAAAAAAAAGTTGTTCTTAAAAGTGACCCATGGTCAAACAGGCAACAGAGGGACCCATTTTGGTTCCCATGGCCACTCCTTTAACTTGACGGAAAAAAACGCCCATTAAACTGAAAACAATTTTGCGTGAGAACAAGTTCCGTTAAACGTAGGAAGGTGTCAGTCGGTATAAGAGGATCACGCCGTTTGTCTAGGTAGTAACGGATAGCTGTTAAGGCAGCATTATGAGGAATGGACGTGTAGAGGCTGGACACATCCATGGTGAATAAAAGACGTTCTCCGCAATTTTCAGGAAACTCAAAGTCACGAATAAGTCTCAAGAAATGTGGCATGTCTTGAACAAACGACGGCAAAGCTGAAACTAAAGGGGAGAGCACAGAATCCACATACTCAGAAATAAGTACGGTGTTTCAGCTGTGTGAAGAGACGATAGGTCTGCCAGGGTTGTTGGCTTTGTGGATTTTGGGAAGCAGGTAGATGTGTTTATTGTTGTAGCTGTTAGATTCAACTGAGGAAGGTCGAAGACCGAAACGTTTTGAAATATTATCAAGCGGAGCTGCAAAAGTTGTGTTTTTTGTTTATACTTTCTATATATATACATACATATATATATATATATATAAATATATATATATATATATAGAGAGAGAGAGAGAGAGAGAGAGAGAGAGAGAGAGAGAGAGTGAGAGAGAGAGTGAGACAACAGAAAAATAAAAACTCGGCAGACGTAGCTTCGCGTTACTCAAATATTAAGATTTAATCAAGCTTTCGGCCAGTATGTATCGGCCTTCTTCAGGATACTATATAGGAGAGAAGGGAGAAGGGAAAACTTAGTATTTACAGTAGCAAAAATAGAGAAAATGACAAAAATGGGTAGTATTTGTGAAAAAAATATATTACACTCCACTAACCAAAACAGATTGCTAATTAAAGAAGCTACTATGCAAAAAAAAAAACCTTTCTACGTACACATTACAGGTATTCAGTGTTCAAAGTGATGCTACAGTAACACAACGAACATTAAAACAATCGGCTTAACTTAAACAAAGAGAATTGGTAACTTACGGAAGTGCGCAGTGTAAATTGGTGAAACCGCTGTTGCGACTGGTGACGCAGTGTGTCATTGAATTTATTTATCTACGTTGATACCATTCGGGCTAAGGGTTTTTAGTTTTTCAATCCAGAACGATTCTCTGTGTAGAATTGTAGTGTGCGATCTTTCTGTGATGAGTTCAATGCCAGTAAGTGTGACATTGTCTATGGTATGCGACGGGGAATTAAAGTGTATTGTGTAAGGTACACTGAATACCTGTAATGTGTACGTAGAAAGGTTGCCAACCATTTTAACCCCCCATCGGCCTGTTCTATACAGGATCTGATGGTCACGGCGGCCATCTCATGCAGAGGTTCCGACCGTGATCGTCTTACTGCCGAAAATCGACTGATAGTAAGGCTAGGAACTCTAGCTCCTAACGGGCTGAACGTCAAACTCGAACTGTTATAGACTGTGTTTATTATTTTACAACGGACTGTTTGCCGAACTTGAACTTAAACTGATCGTGTTCAATTTTCCTTGCAAAGTCCGTTCATAATGACATCATAATCGCCTAGCGTGTATTTATTATTACTTTTAATTTTTATCGCGTCATCACTATTAACTTGTTTTGCACGGTTGCGTCGTTTAGCTGTGTTTAAAATTGCGGCGCGAAGTAGGCAAACATTTCATTATTGGCAATCCCTTTGTAAAGAGGTTGTACGCTTGACGTCGGCGCGTTTTGGTTTGGCTTGCTGGATGGATGTTGTCATGGGTAGTGCGTCTGTTACCAGTGCGTCCGCACTACAGGGACTTAGAAACGATTGTAAGGAGTTGATGGGGACATAACAAGACACACAACGCGTTGACGTAGGTGCTTGGCCTTTGTACGCGCGCCGATCGAGTTGTATCGGCACGCGTTTGTTGTTTCTTTTGAATATCGTTTTTTTTTGATCAGTTATTATTTTGCCGCCTGATGAAGGGTACATACCCGAAACGTTGCGGAGCTTTCTTCCGAATTTTAGCACTTTTTATCATTCCAATCTGTTTACCTTCATACTTTACCTGTGCTACGCAGTATTCGACCTTATATATATATATATATATATATATATATATATATATATATATATATATATATATATATATATATATATATATTTCACTAATTCCGCACTTAGGGGGGAAAGTTGTTGTTGAAAAGTCGACCTTAAGGGGAAAAATTTTGGGGGCCAAATATAAGTTTGGCCGTAACGTTTCTACACACTTTTTCTATAGGAATACGTAAACGGACAAAAGCGTCCTCCTAGATTTACAAAGAAGATACAATACTTCAAAGTTGTCAAATTTACAAACACCTAGCTGTTTACACGAACGCATGACTGCCCATTGAAATAACGTTGTTTATATTTTTAGACGTTAGGGCATATACCTTTTCTTATGTATTTCATTATTTTTTCGCCCTAAGTACGCGCAGATATAACAATTTCCCCCTAAGGTGGGAATTAGCGTTATATATATATATATATAAATATATATATATATATATATATATATATATATATATATATATATATATATATATACATATTGAAACAAATTTGCGACAAGTTTGTATCTAAATCAAATTCCAAAGATACCTCCTGGTACATTTTTTTCTGAAGTACTCCCAAATCTGTGGCAAAGAACAGTTCTTCTAAGCCAAACATTTACTCCAAGGGTATTGCACAATGATCGATGATTGCTTAGATTGGGGGGCTGGGAGGAGCAGTTCCCGGTTTGCAAGCTGCTGTCTGTACAGGCAACAGAAAAACACGGAAAAGATGTTTAGAGGGAATATGACATATTGTACTCGTTTTTGACCAAAATTTACCATTTTTAGCTTTGCATTAAGCCAAGCAATTATAGAATATATGAAAAGATTTCGGTTCTATATTGAAGCGAAGTTTTGCTTACATTTTTATTGATTGTTTATCTGTAAGATCAGCCTACCTACGGGGTGAATGATTTCTTCTTATATATAAATCTGGGTATTTATCGACCTTTTCTACGGACATAAATTGTATCACTTTGCTTAGTTTAAACAGAATTATGCTTGCTGATCGTTCATTTAAATAAAACATGCATATTGCGAAGCACCAAAACCGTTGTGTATGCCACCTGCCTAAAATTAAGCCAAATCGTACACTTATAAAGAATTTTGTAAAAGCTTTCTTCAAGCTTGCAAAACTCTTTATCATGGCATATTATTGTTATGTAAAGCTAAGGAACTACGCTACTCGGTACTGACTTTTCTATTTAAAGCCAGGTGACTGAGAACAAAAATGTCTGTTTTGTTTGTTCTTAGTTCTGATCAAGTTTTGTATCAATGTATTTATTACCTGTGTTAATTTTCGACGACTCAAACTGTTACAGCCGCGAAGCTTGACCAACTATAGGCAGGAAGTATCGGGTAGCTCTGCCCTGGATAGAGTTGTTTCGCTAAGACTTTTACTTTGTTCGTGTATGCAGAAAACATGCGGCCGGTTTTACTGCAAGTGGAAGCCAGGGTTATATAACAGAGGAAATGGCACATAGGGGAGCTGACAAGAATAGTGACAAGAGAATTGGTTGTTTCTTTGCTGCAAAATGCCTAATACTGATAGGCTGATTCGTTTGCGTAAGTCAGTTTGTAATCTTCAGAGTAGAACTTGTAAGGAGTAAGTGCAATCACCTGTAGAATAATGTTTCAGGAAAATGTAGAAATGCAATAGCAAAATAAGTAAAATCAAATACAAAGTAACAAAGTGGCTCTTTGGTTAACACGCGCCTACGATTTTGTACTTTGATGTCCTCACAGTGTTAAATAGGATGAGCATTATCCCTTCCCTTACCTGTCGAAAGTATAAACTGGTTCGCTTCAAATCATTCTTAAAAAGTAAAATGTTAATTTATTTTGAAACGATACATTTTTTTGCAAGATGAAAGCTTTTAGACGAGTGCATGGTCTTTGGCACGACACGAAAATGTGAATAATGTCAGAAAAGCAGTTAATTGTCGTCTCAAATGTAATGTTAATCTTTAAAAATAAATTAATGGTGACCTGTGGCTCGTACCTAAATTAAGAGTTAGAAAGTATTTAGAAACCTTTTCAATTATTACAATAGTTTTCTGATTTTGTTTTTAAGGAAAGTACTTTGAATAAAAAATGATTACACAGTTTATTGCTGACCACTGCTTGCTTTTTACGAGTAAGCCTTAAGCCTTTGAAATGCCATTTCAGTGGGTCTGATAGGGGCATATTTTTCTTTTTTTTTCCGTAGGCTTAGCAACTAATGATAACACTCCACTCATACCGTTTTTCAGGTAGGATTGCCTACTTCGAGGGAAGAACCGTTTGCCCCGTAACTCGTCTGCCCCTAGCTTCAAATAGCTCTCTTATAAGCTGAATAACACCTGGCCTTTAAATGATATGCCTGAAGGATTTGCTCTTTACATCCCGCGACAAGTAATTCAAGATACGCAACTGCAACAGACAGTAAGCGGTTAGGCTGAAGAGGGACAGTAACGGGCATTTACTTTATTTCAGGGAACACACAAAGGTATTTGTGAAAATTTAACTGTTAAAGAAGTTGATGCAGTAGTTTTTACACAGTTGTATACAAGGAGCTATGGTAGGATCCCTTTGTTTTTTTATTAGACTTACAGCCTACACACATTTTACATTTTGCACACTTTACACAATTAAGTCTGTTGTTCTTTCCAAAAAATATTATTTGTTTTGCCATTAAGCTTTTTAAAATGCTACCTGCATTAAATAAAATTAAGCAACACCAAAATTATATATAATTATTCTACAAATGGATATCTTCAGTATTTTTAATGTGCCAAAGATATTCATTTCAACATGATAGTTGTATTTGACCTAGATACCAGACTATGTTATACTGTTTTTGCTAAAGTTGATGAAGTGCAGTGAAGGGGTTCCAGATAGTTCTGGGATAAATAAGTTCTCCACGCTCCTTTTCTTTTTGTTTCTATCTAGTCTTTAACGATTAAGTGTTGTTATCGTTATGTTTATTGCAATGTTCATATATACATGTTCCACGTTACAAACAATAAGGCATACAGCTGCCAAGCTTCATGAGTCATAGTCAGGAAGTATCATGTGGCACTGCCCTGGATAGAAGAGGGTGCTTCTTTGAAGTTGCTTCTTTGTTCGTGTTTTAAACAAACATGAACATATGTTGTATATTTAGTTGTAGTTGAAGTTTTCACAATTACAACAAAGAGAACAGGGTGGACGTACATAAAAGCGCACACAATAATGTGGACAAGGGCATTTTGGTTTAGGTGTACTGGAAGTGCGTTTGTAACCGTACTAACGTATGTGCACGGGTTAGAACACTTACCGAAGGCATGCCTCAAGAAAATGTAAAATGATAGAGACTTAGCGATGATTATTACAGTCAAATATAAAAAAAAATCCTGTTTAACCTTTTACATTCATTCATAAGTAGGCGTATTTCTAAGGTTTTCACATATTTCTTTCACACGTAGTTTGACATGGGTGTGCATCAACTTTTTATTTTGCAGGTTGACTCTTGTCTTACCTTTAATCAAACAAAAAGTCAAAAAAAAAAAAAAAGCACACTAGGAAGAATATCTCGTTTAGATATTGCAGATGTATGCAATGTGACACGGACATGCAAAAAAAAAAAAAAAACAATAAATAAATAAAAATAAAAAATAAAGAGTGTATTATTTTCTCCAACGCAATATTTCAACTGCTAAAATTAATTCAGCACAGGCGATTTGTACCTAAGTGCAGGGTAAAATTTATATGCTCGCCTTTCTTTTTAAGGCATTACTCAGAACGAAGGAAAAATAGTAAGCTTTGAATGATAGATTTAATAAAAAAAAACTGTGTTTGAATAATTAATGTTGTTAATTGCTTTTCAATTTCCACAAACGATATATGAAAAGGGATATAGCACCTTCACACTTCAAACGTAGTGTGGTTACACATTTACAACCTGTAAGATTATTTTAGTTCGTTAGATAGTTCGTTAGAAAGAGTTTTACGATTCTGTTACTACCCAATTGGTTTCCATTGTGTCGGCCATGGATTTTATCAACTTGTGGTTAATTGGTTTTTTTTCCACGGACATTTACGTATGCTGTGCACCAAGCACAATAACAACAAATTCCGTTTTTGGTTTAAAGTCTTCGTTATAACCAGGGAGCTGCAAGAAAAAGAGAAACATCGACTTAATCTGTCAGAAAGGATGAACTTGGAAATAATTAAATCCTCCTCAAGCACCGACATTTGAGTGACAGTTCACTTTGTTTTTACTGTTGACTTTTGTTGACTTTCCTACTTAATGACGACCTCCTTCTATTCAAGTGCAGTAATCCTGTAACAAACACCATTGTCAAGATGCTGTTTTAAAGATATCTGCTCAGCCTAAACATGTGAAAAGGAGTCTAAATTTTGATGATGACAGTTCCAACAGTTCCGGATTGTTCCTGAAATAGCGAATAATTTTTTTTTTTTTAAGTTTACAAAGAAATGCAATGTATTCTTTTAAAAAGTGGAAATTATCGGCACTAGTTGAAATAAATTTTCCTTTTTTGGACGGCTAACAATGTAATACTAATGCAGGAAAATCATCCTAAGAGCTCTTTCAGATGTAGTAGACGACGAAAAAAATTGTCTTTAATGCCAAATCCTTGTTACTTTAGATGAATTTCAGGAATCACACAATGCAAAACTTATGTGGCGGCTACGCACAAAGGACAAAGGAGGAGTATGCGTTGTTTCTCCTTTCCTTAAAGCTCTCGAGCTATTACCCATCCATGAGTCAAAACTTTTGGTTCTTTGTTAACTTTCAGAAAAACTATGTACTTCATTTAAGAGGTTTTTGTACTACAAATGACAAGTTGAAAAATCGAAAGTCCTAAGTTCATTCTTTATTATCTAAACGTATTTGTTTTTACTTGGTTCACGTAAGTCTTTAGAAAACTTTCAGTTATCTTTCTTCCCGTCTTTGCGACATCGTGCCAACGGCATGCGCAAATATCATGTTAAAGTAATTTAAGGGAAAGATATTCAACACAGATTTTAGTGCGTGGAGTTTAGGGTTTTAGAACCACAGACGAGGGTTATTTCTAGCTGAACGTGCTATCTTTGGTTTCCAATACAAACTGAAAAATATGACCATTATAGTAAGATTGAATGAAGCTGAACATTGAAAGGCTAACATTGCCCCTTTCTACTGCAGTTTGAAAGCAGTTAATTCAATCTGCGTGGCAGTGATTTTTAAAACTAAAGTTACCCAAGCTTCAAAGAAACGGACTATCGAAGTTAATTCTGATTGTACGAGAGTCATTCGAAACCTCTTCTTATAACTTTTGTAATCCGTGAAATAAAAATAAAAACACAAAAACAAAAGCACTAAATCGCAAGCCAGAAGATGCACCGATCAAATCGCAAGCCACTCGATTGGTGTCCCCCCACAGGCGAAAATGTGATAACCTGTTAGTTATACTATGTATGGACAATAAAAACGAAAACCATGTAGTTTTAAAGGATTCTTATTATGATATCCTTACCTTAAAAATATTAAAGATCATTGTTTGTGGTATTACTGTTCAGTTAATTTTTACTTTGCATGCAATAGTAACTATCATAACTAATTAAAAGAACTTCTGCTGACACTCACACTTTTTTTTAAAAAAATCCTGTTTTCTCTTTAAGAGTAACTCTACGAGGATGGAACCATGACCATTGAATGTGAAAGTTTGAAGAGGGCAAAGAGACCGAAGAGAGGGATTCCCAAGCCTACAAAATGGACGTGAAAAATTAGAAACCACGACAAAAAAGAATAACAGAGACTCGTTCAAGCTTTCCAAATGCTGACTAGACTCTGTTCCGTTATCATTTTACCTTTTTTTTTAACTTTTTCAAAAAATTCAATTTTCTCCTTTAGCTTTGAAACCCTGGTTTGAGTTCTCGTAAATAAATGTCTGTAGACTAAAGAATATCACGGATTGCCCAATGTTGGGATGCTTTTTATTTGGCCCTGTTTGAATATAAGGTTAAACAGCTTATGGGAAACAATATTGTCTTTAAAAGGGCAATGCTGTATATGCCACGCCCACCTTACCTATCACTCGCCTATCTAAGCAATGTATAACACCAAGATCCTGAGTAAGGAAACCTTTAAGCTTTCTTCACGTAAATGTTTTTATAAATTCATTTTTAATTCTTCTTTTGCAGAAATGCTTCCAACGGTCTATTCAACGGTTTAATCATTAATTATAGTTATTGAAATGCACTTCAATTCTTCCGTATGACTGCTGTGCAAATCATACCTTTGAATACTTAAAACACACTTGAACAAAGTTTGAAACATAGTGTCTTCGTCAACATGAAGTCTCTTCAAAAGTCATTCAATGTTCATTTGTCACTTTTATCATATATCTTGATTACCGCAGTCAACGGTGTCGAAGGTAAGTTGGCCTGATTTATCATTACATTTTATTGTAAAACCCAAAATTTTTGCCTAAAATTCGAAGCTGTTTTCTCAATGCTCTAATCTATATTAATGGATAAGGTAGAAACCATTATTAACTGCATGACTTTCACCGACCAGAAGTGACATACATTTAGATAGACAAAATTTATAGACCCAAAACTAAAAAAAACTTTGTAGTTACAACAGAATGATGTAGACTCAGCTGCAATTTCTATTAAATACTGAGGGATGATGTTATCTTCTTCTAAAGTTTAAACGCTTGTAGAATTTTTTTGCATGAATACTCGATAGAGGTACTCATTCTTTTTCAAATAACAATAGAAGCTTTTATAAACGATGATTAATTTGAACAAATTTGTCATATGAAATAGACCTCTTCGTATAATTTTGAAAATATACGCCTCTTTTCATTTTCTACGAAATGGCTTGAATCATCTCTGATGTACTTGATGTAGAAGTTTAAAGTTGACTCTACTCAAAGACATTTCATTGCTATAGCCATATCACCGAGCTTTCGCATTTCTAAAATGCTTACCTGAAAACTTCAAAAGGAAAGTCATTTAAAAAGAGAATAAAGAATCCAGTTCAAATATTGTCTCTACATGTACCACAGAATGGCTGTAAACAAATAAAATAAAAAAAAAAAAAACATGCTTTACTATAAAGTCTTCTAATTACCCTAAAAATAGACTTCAAAACAATATTTGGTGACATGTTCCTTAAACCATTTTATTTTTTCAAATCGTCTTCAGGAGAATTATACCAAAATCATTTTAACGGCAAATTTAAATGTACCCATCTTTTAAAGAAGTTTAGATTGTGATTTGCTTAACTGTAGTCTTAATAAACGCCTCATCTAGCAAAAATTTATCCCGCTGTGCAATTGCCACGATATGGCTGTTGTCATCTCTGATGCAGGTAATACAAAGTTCAAGACTTGACTTAACTCAATACACAATATCACTAAAATAAACGTCGTCATTTCTTGAACAAAAACCATTCAATTGAGTTTTCTCATTTTTAAACAGCAAAAGTAAAAACCTGTTCATGAAGAATCACTTACCCCCCCCCCCCCCCAAAAAAAAAACAACAACAACAACCTAGTCCAAAACTTTTCTCTAAATATCCAACAAAATGGTTATAAACTTTAAATACAAAACCATAAGTAACAACATAGCCATCTAATCATCCTAAACATCGACTTCAAAACAATATTTGGTAGGATATTCCTCAAACCATTTTATTTCTTTACAACGTCCTTAGGAAAATGATACGAAAAAATCATTATTCCATGACTTATTTAACGGTAAACGTCTTTTAAACGAGGTTAACATAGTTATATGATAAACGATCATCCGTTTAAACATCTGGTCTATTGAATTTTTTAGCTAAAAATTGTTCTGTTAAATTTCAATATAACTGTACTAATGTATTTTGAAAAAAAAGTGGAGCAACCTAGAGAATACTAGTACCAATACCCTTTTTTTTCTCCTTTTAATTCAAATGAATACCAATCGTGCATATATGTAATTTAGTGATGAGGAAATGAAAGAATGGCTTTTTAAATTAAGATTAAAAAACGGCCATAGTTCTTTTTTACTTCTATGAGATTCCCTGACTCCTAGAGATTTTGACTTTAAAGAAATTTTCAAGATTAATTGAAGGTCACAGCAATAGGACTAAATATGAGATGCACTGAAAAGGAGGATAATATTTGTTTCAGTTTTTACGGAAAGTAATCTTCAAATATTATAATTAGTGCATGAATTTGCTTAGGAAATGAGTAAAATGCAAAATAAGGCTTACGGTCAAATCTAGAATGAAAAAAGCATAAGTATACATGCCTATCGAGTACTATTACTAGCGAAAACTAAGTGCAATATTTTAAATTGATCTAAGCATAATTTTTGAGGGTTTGCACAAAACGACCCAAGTAATTTATTCAACGATCTCAAGCTAGAATGCAATGTGTTATCTTCAACATATGCCGGTGATCATTTACATAATGCCTTTAGAAAACACATTTGCGAAATAGGATTGTAGCAAACTGCTGGAAAACGTAATATCTTCAATATTCCATGACAACCTACCCCTTTGGGGGAAAAATATCACAAGTTTATTCATTGCTCAAAAACTACTCTTTCATAGATGTTTGATAAACAATTGACTTTATATAAAATCCAAGACTCACAAATAAAATTTTAACAATGTTTTTTTCAAGGTGCATATTTCTTCTACCAACAACCAGAGTACCCTAGGGATTGTAAAGAAGTGTACGCACAATGTTCATCTAATAATTCTAGTGGTGTTTACACGATTAAGCCAGATGGATATCCAGAGCCTTTTGAAGTGTATTGCGACAACGAGTTATCAAAAGGAGGATGGACGGTAAGGTTGTTACTTTTCTGGGACCAATATTTAACACAAAATGTAAAGAAGGGAGTTTTCTTTTGATCTTCATCTTCCTTTTAAATGTAAATGCAAAGGAAAACAGACGTAGAATATTCATGGAAAGTAAAACCAAAACTGCTCTCTGTATTATTCACAATGCCTAAAAGAATTCTGTTCCCTGAAAACGATTGAAAAGAGAACTGTAAATACTGATTTGATGGGTTAAAAAACAAAATGTTTCAAATCCAAGGTTATTTATGGCAGCTCACTGCCGAGATAAATTTTGCCTCTCTTACTGAAAGTTGGAGAAAATATCAAACAGTAACAAGTAAGCCAGGCTGCTTTTATTCCTAAGCTTTTACTTAGTCAGAAAATTGTGCCCCTGCCAAAAACGGTATTAAATATTTTTAACTATGTCTCATTCTACAGGTTATTCAGCGCCAGCTCGATGGGTCGTTACAGTTTAATCGAGGCTGGAAAGATTATGAAAGGGGGTTTGGATTTTTGTCAAGCGAGTTTTATGTGGGCAACAGTAAGCTCTCATATCTAACCAATCAAGGGTCGTACGAGCTCCGTATTGACATGGTTTTGTCAAATAGATCTCACTTTTACATTGGATACAAGAAGTTTCGAATAAGTGACGCTTGGGGGCAATATGCACTAGTCACTGCAGACGAGTTTAGGGGCAATTCCAGTAAGTTTAGCATATATTCACATGTTCAATTTTCCTTCTAATTATGTATACATAGATTTCGTTTTACCGTTTTCACACACTTTTTATGTGGGAACATGTGAACGACATTTACCTCTCTCTGTACCCATAATTTGAATACTTATTTCCCAAGTAGATGACTTTATGTACTGTTATCTCTTTAAAGAGTCAAGCTGATACGCACGGTTTTACAGGGCATACCGTGATTGGTTGTTGTCAGTGTATTGTATCGATTGAATGCTTTATCAGGGTAATGAATTAGGTAAGGGGTTATCACCATCGTTAGCCAGTTAGGAAATTATTTTGTTTAACCAAGGAACCACAAGCAACTCAGTTGTTAATATAACAATGCGCATAGGCCCAAAGAGTCTAGTGGTGGCCCATTGAAACGAACCTTTATTATATCCTGAAGATGTTTTGGTGAAATACATGCTTCTGTACTTGAGTAATTTTTCCTTTTCTTTTCCTTTATAAATATGTAAATGAGTGAGTGAAGTTTGTATGAGTTTCCGCAAACAGAGGGTCTATCATGTGTACTTTTAACGTAGGCACTTGACTAAGGCTTGCATAGAAACTTCCTGTTGTATTGAAAACTGAGCCCAAATTCAACTGCCTGCTTACCCCATGGATGCTAGGACCACAAAAGCAAGATTATCCGCAGGGTGTTTGGGAGGTAATTGGCTTGAATCCTGCATACGGTTTCGTTTTCAACTGACATCTACATTCCTCTTTCCTTATAACGCGATTGGCGACAGCTGGGTGTGAAAAATGGCCCGAGATCTCTTTACGGTTATCCAATTCAGCCTTCAATGACACATCTTTATAACGTAATACTATACAGAATAGGTTCTATGCCACTCCTTTGTAGTTCATAGTTCATTTTCTAATTTCAGGGCAAATACCAATATGAAACTACTGAACATCTCAGACGTTTGGTAATCAAAACATATCTTATCTGCACAACATTTTGTTTTCTCTCAAAGGTTGTGTTGCTACATCTTGCCCTGCTGGAATGGTCCACGGCAATTGTTCGTGCCGGGATTACTGCGGAGATCCTGACGAAATAACTGATTGTTATGAGATTTGTGAAGAAACTTGCGAACCTAAAGGATGTTTCGTGGATGAAGCGAACACTTTCATTTTGGTAATATGTCATATTAAACGCTTATTATTCAAGCGGTCAAAACAGGGCTGTTCATGGCCATCATGGCCAATGTTTTGCCAAGTAGCATAGATTTCTTTCAGGTTTGTAATTGGTAACCATATAGACTCATAACTAATGTTCTTGTAGAGTAAGCAGCCATGTATACCACTCTCTCCTGCTTTGTAGATAAACTGTTTCAATTTATTACTCTTCTGTGGTACGATTACTATAGCCTAACTTTCCAAGTCGGTTTTGCTGACATATAGGAAAAAGTTTGATACGGTAAGCCCTGGCAGGGCACTGGCGTTTCGTCAACAATACTAGGCTAATGGCATGCCAGTGGACTAGGTTCGCAAGAGTTGGGTTTAGGGTTGGTTCTGCATGGCAGAGTCATCTTAGTATCATTGTATTGTACATTTACAATCTTTAAAGACCTCCAGATCCGCGCTTTGCGTTCTTCAAAGTGATAATTGCCAACTATGACTATGGGATGGCGTAATAAACGCTCCGTTTAATTATTTGGACGACCTCATTTTCGCATAGCAGATGCAGTGTGGATGTATTAGCTGAATGCATCCGTTCTGTCTTGCGCAGAACTTCTAGACTGCTTTCAAGTAAGGACAACAGTCTACAAGACCAAAAGATTTTGTTTTGCGTTGCAGTGCCATGACCGGTAAAATGCAGCAGCTTCTGACGTCTGACGGGCCTGACGTTTACACATGATCGATTCAGTATTGTTCGTGAATAAGAACGTTATCAATGCAGTGGAAATGAAACAAAATACTGACTGGTTGCGATTGGCTAAATATGCCAGAAAAGGTTTAACATCCTAATAAAAAAATAGTCTGCCTTCTGGAAACGTATACAAAATTAAAGTTACCCCTTACCATATATTTTATACGTACACAAGTAAGTATTTAGTTGTTAGACCATTTGCAATCTGAATGCAAATATGTACTAAAAAGGAGTAATGTAGCCTACTAAAATAATCTGAGCTGTAGACTCATATTTTTAAAAGCAAATGTGAAATTCTCCTTTCATATCGGTATTTTTTTTTTAATTTAACCCAATTTTATTCCAGGAAGGAGAATTTTACTCGGATCCTGTCTGCACCAAGATGTGTTCCTGTGCTAATGGAGTGCTTCGATGCAATAACAGCTACCGATGTGATGTAAACGCAGTTTGCCAAAACAGATCCCGATATCACCAATGTTATTGTGACGAGGGATATTCTGGTGATGGGGTTATCTGCCGGTCGATTTGTGAGGAAAATGAGGTATATGGAATATGTAGTTGCCAGAGGTCTTGTTCCAGTCCTGACACTTGCACAACATGCAACAATGTTAAGAGATGCTATTGTCCCAAATGATTTTATCTGCAAGGAGGAAATTGTGTACCACAGGAAGGTTGTGGCTGCTTTTTTGATGGTCGCATTTTAACGGTTAGTTGACTATTATTCATCCACTTTCAATTTTAATGCTTTGAAACTTTAAGTGTACTGGTTTGTAAAATCTATTGAAGTGTTTTTCGGTTTTATTTTCTGTTATTTAAGTTATTTTTTCTCTAAAATAACAATACTTTCCCCCGTTTCATGAAATTAAGTTATATGTAACTTGTCTTTTGGGAGATTAAGCTTTATAAACTTGCATTCAAATATCAATTGGATATATCCTTATTGCATTGATATTTGCCCATAAATAAACCATCCGGTTGGTTTTTTTTGATGTAACAGTATCTACGTAATCTGCGTGTTTTAAATAATAAAATCCTTCCAATGTCAACAGTGTGAATTCATTCGTTGTGAGGCAGTAAGCTTAACATTACTTTTTTGTCAACATGTTGATTTTTGCTTTCCAAAATCTGTTTTCTTGTGAAGTATCAGAAAAACTCTACCTATAACTACAGTTTTAAGTGAAATTTCCTTAGATTCAACTGGATAGAAATCATTAAATATAATGCCTGTCCGTCAGCTTAAAAACTAATTAATGTGACTTAGTTTCTTAAAAAAGTTTTTCTTTTATCAGTACTATAGGGATGAACAATTGCTAAATTTTGCAATAATCATGTTCTGCTAAACTTCTTTTTTCACTATATCAGAACGGTGAAACATCTATTAACTCTGACTGCTCAAGGAGGTGTACATGTAACAACAATCAGCTTAACTGTGATAGTAACTACCGGTGCACATCAAATGCAGGTTGCAGAGTACGCAGTGGCGTAAGACAATGTTACTGTGATACAGGATATGAAGGTGACGGTGTCACATCCTGCACACGTCCATACACAGACTGTAATGACGTAAAAAACGCTCGTCAACCAAGTGGAGTTTATTCTATCAGCCCTTCAGGGTGGCCAGGGTCACCCTTCAATGTATTTTGCAACATGTCGATCGATGGTGGAGGTTGGACCGTAAGTTTGATTCGTTTCCTTTTTTCACATATTTGCAATGCAATACAACATATAACTCACATATATTGCTGTGTTACGTTTGTTCAATGTGACGCGAAAGATACACATTTCTTTGTAAAGAAATGCGATATGTACACGCCGTTAATCTATTAGTGCTTTTACCCATTTTGAAATCTTCTAATATCAATATGAGAGCCACAGTGCCCGAAAATCATTCCAGTTTACTACTCGATTACACCTAGCGATTTAGCGTAATACAATTTTATAGTTGTTAAGATGAGATTGAACAACACACTATCACGAAAGTGTTTTAAAGAGTTGAATAAAATAGTTGAAGTTCAAGTTGTATATTTTGCAAATATAGCAGTATTCAAATACTGCACAAGTACCTTCCCTTGGTTATTTCTTATGACAGGTGGAAAATACTGTTTCCATATTCTTCGACTCCCAGTTCACGGGGGTGGGGGTCAGAAAGGGGTTCGTTAGGTTTTGTATAGGCGACAACCAGCCATCGTAAGATGAGTAAAAACGGGCTTCTGTGCTCATGTTATAGGTGATTTTCGAGGAAAAACTGCTCGCCACACTGGACCTCCTCACCCCACCTGAATGCAGTTTAATGTCATTCCCAGAACCTGCGCGAAATTACAAATGCAATCCTTCTTGAGAGTTATAAGATATCATTAGCATAGCCTTCATATATGTAATGGGCTAGTTTAAAGTGGTTCCAAAAATCTGTTGTGTTATGACAACCCCAAAAGGGCTGCAGGGTGAAAGAGAACCTAAGTAAAAAGTGGGTTATT
The DNA here is from genome assembly GCA_037179385.1 of Holothuria scabra. Classification (NCBI taxonomy): domain Eukaryota; kingdom Metazoa; phylum Echinodermata; class Holothuroidea; order Aspidochirotida; family Holothuriidae; genus Holothuria; species Holothuria scabra. The sequence continues at coordinate 3,193,645 of CM074191.1, forward strand.
CTAAAATATTTGCCTCATAATCATATCATGTTTCGCTTCCGTATACTTTGTAACAGGTGATTCAACGTCGAATCAATGGCGCAGAAAACTTTTACAGGAACTGGGCTGCTTATAAAAATGGATTTGGCAACCTGCAACGAGAATTCTGGCTTGGAAATGAAAAACTTTATTACTTAACGCAACAGGCTACTTATGAATACCGTTTTGACTTTGTAACGGCTTCTCGTAGCGCCTATCACCACAAATATTCAAGGTTTCGCATAAACAACGAGTCCAACAAATACCGTGTAACCGATGTTGGTAGTTGGAGTGGGCGTCGTGGTATGTACCAAATGCCTTATTTCAGCTTACGAACATATTCTTTTGGGGGCACTTGATATAAAACTTTATAGCAAAAATGTAAAAATTGGGTGTTCTACTAGTCTAAGAATACATAATTTATATACAGTATCATAAAGCTTGGATAGACACACGGTCAGTACAACGTGTTGAACATTTGATGTCGCACGCCTAGTTTATGTAATTGCAGGAGACTCGACAATTTGCAAAACTAGAACAAAGTGTACCGTACATCCTAATTTAAAAAATGCAACTTTTCTTCTACTGAAAATAACAATATCTATCTTTGTGCACTATATTACTTCGCTGAAAAAGGAGAGACATCGTGGAGGAATATTGGAAAATTTTTATTTTGTTTTAATTCATATTAGCGCATCTGCATGTTTCGTTACATAATAAAATGAGACAGTCAGGCTCACCCTCGAATCTATTGAGATGTACTTTTCCCTCATTTTGAAGAAGTACATTTTATTACAATTGAACAACAGTTTCGAGGTTTCACTAAAGTCTGTTAAAAACAGGAAATAGTCTTATTTTTGAGCAGGTTACGGGGTGTTTTATACATCTTATTACTACGTCATGTTCCTTCTAATTACCTAAAATTCGTTACGGTACCCTGTAAGTGAAACGGTAACGAAATGAATGTAAAATCTGGATATGTAATTGTTTCAAGTCACACACCTATTTATTCTACACAAGTGAAGAGGCACTTATGTATACCTTACAGTTTTGAATTTGATCTAAATCCCCATTTAAATTATGTGTGCAACAGTAAATGATAATAAAAAAATCATCCATCATGATGCTCTTGGACCTCTAGACTATTTCAAAGTATATAAAGCCAAGACGGCAAATAGCTTATCTACCATAAGTAGCATGAAATCGTACCTCGGATTGTATCCCGGTGATGGTGTTAACCAGCAGACGGATATAAGGGCCAAACCGTAAATGTAGCACAGCAGTGTACCAAGTTCTTCCCATCTTACACAGCTTGAAGTTTATATAAAGCAAACAATGGTACCCTATACAATATTATATAAGGTCATGTAGGAATTAAACAGGACACAAAATTTTAAAAACAACGCTTAGGTGCATGTTCTGAAAAGCGGCTGCAAAAAGAATATGGAACTAACATTTGTGTGGAATTAATGAAAAAGTCGGTAAATTTTTATGTAATATTGTTATCACAATTTTGAAAATAAATTCAATGGAAAGTACTACAATCTTCCAGATCACTTAAGTGCTGCCAAAACGGAAAAGATATATAAAAACATACACTTTTTATTTTTAGACAAAAGCTCGTTTAATAACGTTTTTTCAAGAGTAAAATTGGAATCTGAAAAATTAAGGTTTTGTAATGGAGTGAGCAGGAGTAAACATTGGTTTCAATTTTTGAAAAATGGGGGAAATATGCCACACTAAGGAACAAACACAAACGAGAAATTGCTATTTTGTAAGAAAGATATCAAACCAGCATGGTATGCCTTATCTTAATCACTGAAAACATTTCTTTCAGCCATAAGCCTCTTGTTTCTTCCTTTCCTTGTAGGTTATACTCTCTATAATACTCAAAACATTGCGTTTAGCACATATGATCGGGACAACGACGGAAAGAGCGCCACCGACTGTGCTGAAGGACACCGGAGTGGCTGGTGGCACGGTGGTTATTACTATGATTATTCTTATAGCTACTGCTATTATTACCGAGAAGGCAGACGTCATCGGATATGTTCTTATGCTAACCCAAACGGTGTCTACAGCGGCGGTAATGGACAGAACATCTATGATGATGATTATTATTATTATTACTGTAATATAAAATATACAGAAATGAAAATTCGCCGAACTTCCTGAATTAAACACCTTTCATTGATATAGGTAGTTGTAAATAAACATTAACTCCAAAAGGAAATTTTTGACCCATAAGAATAACAGAGTGTTACCAAGATGCAGTAAATTAATGAGAATATTTAAAGAGACTATATCTTTATAAACGATATTAATTGAATAAAACTGCAGTTTCCTCTTCAACAGCTGTTCCGATTTAGATGGATACATCAGAAAGGATTTAAACATTGACAGTTTTAATCATTTTTCCATAAATGGGGCTATGATAAAAAAATAATTTGGGGGGCGGTATTTTGTTGTCAGATAATAAATATTTATTCCGTTAGTGTACATCATATATTCTTAAAGATGGGTTTCGGTGTGAAGAAATAAAGAGAAAGTCTGATTACAACGGGTTACGTGCTTGTTTTTTAAGGAGTTGTAACTTGCCAAATGCATCACGTGGTTTCATTTGGAATGGAAGGAAGTGGCTTTAAGAGATTTTTGCCGAATATATTCCAATATATCATATCTGTGGGCCTAAAGATTGTAAACAATTCTTACACCCGAATCTAATCAAGTCACTTAGACTTGGGCGATTTGTAATGAACGTAAATAAGTAAACACGATTTTTTACTAATAGCTTGCTTAATATAAAATAGAATATCTGAGCTGTACTTGTAATGGTCGTGTCCTACAATTAGAAAGTAAGTTAATTTATTGCCAAATCAGCAATGCTTAAATTTAAATATAAACAACTAGAAAAATTTTGGGGAGAGACACTTAGGAAAAAGTTGGATTTTAAACTAGTCTTCAATCTCGATTGTCCAATTTCTACTTTGCAATAACCAAATCGCCAGAAGCCATAATGTAAAGGATATAGCCAGATATGACTTCAGATGGAAGGCCAATTAAGATGTGAAAATTCAGCTTTTAAGGTCATATGAAGCAAGAGAAAAAATAATATGCTATTTAAATGGGTGTTGCGTTAGTTCTTTGGATTTGATGATTGTACAACTTCTTGAAAATTTAACACATTTTAGAAACGGCATCACCTTCCCAGGCATTGCAGTCATTAATTGACTCTGCGTTTGCTAATTACTCAGTGTACCAAGCGAAATGATGCAAAGAACGTATACATTCATAACAATCTCGTACGTAAACCTACATCCTTTCATGATTTATGGAGTAAAACGTTAAACGCGTGCTAAACAGAAAACAAAATTCGTATTCTTAAAAAATGTTTAAATTAGAAGTCCATAGTAGTGTTTTCAAATAAAACAGGACAACTCAAATGCATTTTTTTGTTCAGTAGGGAAAGGAAAGAGTGTAGGTACGCAAATTAATTATATCGAATACTTAAACTTATCAAAGCGCTCGTTAACACTCTCCGCCTGTATTTAGTAGTGGCAGAGTCAAGGAGCTAAAATCAAGATCACACCCTCAGAATTTTCAAAATGCTGCTTTCATGTGACGAGATCCCGGGGAGAATTTGGAAGTATGTTCGTGATGCTCAGAACATTGGGAAGTGCCGTTTCCCGCCACCTGGAGAGGGGGTTGTAAAGTCAAATATTTTACTACGCTCTGGGCAAACAGATGCTCCCTTTAATGTATCTTGCCGGACCTCCGCTTGCCACTTTTTCCGTTCTGCTTTGTCTTCCTAGCTATTTGCAATACTAAAGCGAAATTACATATGTGACGTATAAAAACTTGATCCAGATAAAACTTTTTTTCTATATATGTTTTGGATCTGGTTCTGGATTAAAGCTGGGGTATACCTGCCAAAGATTCATTCAGTCCGACATATATCCCATATGTTGTGGAGGTATGGGTAGTATGGAAACGTATTCTGCTCATATACTATATTTGCATATGAGGAACGAATTTGATCCAAATAGATTTCTACCTATTTATTACCTATACTCCTAGATCTGGCGTCTTTCAGATATCTCATATGTTTCCAATACACCTCAAATATAAAATCAATGACAGTTCCATTTATGGTGTATCATATCTAGTCCTTATCTGGAACTGGAGTAAGGGAATGCATTTTTTATGTTCAATTTTTGTGTACAAGCAAATGTTCTGTGCAGTTTGGAACAATTGTGAACTTTTTACTATAGTAGAGCATGATGGACATGGCACCTTGGGTTGTGTAACCATACGTAACCATCAACATAGTTTCATTGATTCATACGCCTGACTGACGGTCTTATTACAATGGAAAACTAGTAATCTGTTAGCATCATGGTAGCTATTCACCAGCGGGCCACCAGCAGTGATTCTAGCGGGCCGCTAGCGTAAAAAACCGGCGGGTCGCCGCCGAAATGGCCAGTTTTTCTACGGTAGTCCGCCGGCGGAAAAACGCTGAAAAACGCCAGTGGTCCACCTGCGGATCACCAGCTGTAACAGGCTTGTTGCATAAGGTTATTCCATTGTTTTAAAGAGGGTGATTTTCATTCATCATGATATTTCATTCATTTCCTTAATTGTCCATTTTGCAAGAGAGTTAGCTGAACACAGATTGCTTGTTACAATGGCCCCAAAGGAGATAATGTCCGTTTCAAACAACATGGTGTCTATGCCAGTGCAGAATTAAAATGCCTTCAAAGTGTAACTGGAAATAATCATGTAAAATGGCCTTCAATTTTAAACTGTTCAGCTTTATTACAACAGTCCAAACGTTTAGTCCAACAGAACTTAGTTATAGGAATATGACTCTGATCAAGTAACAGCTCTAAAAAGTATTCCAAATGTCCACAAGTAAAAAAAATGTGTAAATCCTGCATGCTCCGTCCTGCATGCAGAAAGGAATGTAATTTTTCAGCAGTGGTTAGGCCTTCAGCAATGATTAGGTCGTTTTACGGCCATGCCCTTAGTGTCTCAAAGAACTTGTCTGGCCAGCAGTTGAGAATTCACTAATCGTCACCATTTGAGGTAATTTCCAAGAACATAATAGGCCTACGATCAACACTCCACGATGATGGCTGCTGAAATGTCGCTTGACAATAGTATTGTTCTTTGCACGGACTGCGTTAAACAACTGTATGCAGAAGTTGCTACAGGTACACCTGTACACTGAGGGCCAGCAAATGGTAAATAAATACACTGCCTTTGTTATATGAATAGCCTATCAAAAAAAGCAATATACTCCATCAGAAGCTTCAAAATACAATGAGCTTGCATTTGAATGCCGCTTTGTGGTGTACACACAAATTCACTGACCAATCACAATGCACTTCCTGGAAATAATTGTTATCGCATGAGCTCATTGCATGAAGTACAGCTAAGCATGAGGCAACCTGACCTGTTTATGTGGAACAATTCCTACCAGAAGTAGGCCTAAAAGTATCACTTTTATTTAAGAAGTGGGTAGTTTGATAGATCTCCTAAGAACAGAAACATGTACTTTGTACTAAAAATTTCACCAGTGGTCCACTATTGGTCCGCTGACGGTTTTCCGACAATGTGCACAAGCGTCCGTCTGTGCTCTGGCGGTCCTTCAGCGTTACAACGCCAGCGTTTTTCTGCCACATACTCCAGCGGACCGCTACCATCATGCGTACCGGGAAGGGCATACCGACTTCGTTAAACGTCACAAAAGCAAAGGTTTCTGTTCTTTTCGGTTTATAAATATCTCTAAGCATGTGATTGACCTCACAAAAAGATCACGCCTTTATGTTCTTACACAATTTTTGGCAGTTTGAGTATTTCTCTGAACAGAGTCATCGTCGAAACATAAAGACAAATCAAAAGGGTCTCGATTATAATACAACTTAAAGTGGAGTTACATGCTTCAATTCGAACCCACCAACTTGAAGTTAGCCTCAATCTGGATTATTATTTTCTTTTTCTTTGGGGGGGGGGGGGGAGGGGGGCCTTTACCTTTTGGGAGAGGAAAAAAATGAAGGCCTATTAAGGATGCGTGAACACTCAGTATGTCACGACATTCCGACATATTCAACATCTTTTCAGCTGCAGTTCTCTGCCTGATAACTTTATGAAAGAGTGCATTCTTTTTTATAGCCCCTTCCGTACTTTGCTAACTACAGCCTCTAATACATCCCATAACTTAGCATCGCTACTAGGTTTAGAAACGGTTCCAAGGAGGGACTCTCCCAGTTTTAAGACACAGCCTTTTTTGCACGAAATTGTCATAATTTTAATCTATTAGAATACTGAAGAGAACGTTTTTAGGCTGAAATTCCTTCCTTACATTACAACAAAAGAAAAGGGGTCATGGTACGCAAAACAACTCCAAGAAACACTCGAGTACCGACACTCTCACCTCTCCAAAAAGAGTTAAAGTGAGAACTCGCCATGCCACTTGACTGCTTATGAGCAATCACTCATGTGGGGAAAAGATCAAAACTTTGACAAACTTCGTGAATTGCGCTATCAAAACAAGGAACCCTCCTAACTGAGATACTCAACGCATTTAATGTGCTGTCAAGACTGTTCTGCAATAATTGATTTGGTTTTCCTGACAACCTCTCATGGCCTACGAAAAGGCTGCAATCTTATCGATTGCGTTGTATTATCATACACGGTTCGAGAGCTACGGGTAAAAAGGTCTACAAAGCAACCTTCGAAAAATACACTACCGAGCTAAATCCTCCCATCTAGGAAAGGACAACAAATCAACAGAATTTCGCAACTTACTGCAAAATTAAGACATTGAAATTCACCTTTTAACTGAGAATGAGTAACACCCAGGTGGAGAAAACAACAGCGTCACTAGTCCGTGATCAATGCTGAAAATGAACTCTCCTTACCAAAGTGATTCAGAGTGGTTTGCTAATAACACGGGCCTGCTCCTGTCTATACCCTTTTTCCGACACATTAGGCATAAGGTTGCCTCTATACAATTTATACCCGACACCCCACTATTTGTTCAAAAAGTGATGTTACAGCAAGGTCAACCCGACTTCCTATTATCAGCTTTCTGTCAATAGTAGCTGCCATGTCCAGCACTATGTAAACAAAGAGTCCCATTGAAAACCTTATTCATAAAGGCAGAGACTGTTTATTCAGTGCCAGCCAAGTTTGCAGCCAGAGCTGCCTCAGCAGACCAGGACAATAGGCTTATCTTTTTGGACACATGTAGGCTCATTGTGCTGCCACTGAAGCATGATGAATTGTGTAAACAAACATTGCCCAGACAGCATAGAGGTAGCTTATGCCTAATGAATCTCACCCGCAAACAAAAAGGCCTATATCTAAAAGATGGCCTTTTAAAATCAAGATTTGAGGGAACGGAAAATAAAATGGTACAATGATACTTTTATTTCTGCTCTATTTGAGGCAGGAATATTTAAACCCAAGCCGTGAATGACAGGCTTGTTGCTGGCGAAACTGCGCCATTCACAGCGAATGAGCAAGACAGCAGAAACCGGTCTAGTTTGGTCATAAGAACCAACTTCAAAGCATTCGCACCCGGCATAAAATTTAAAGCCATTAAAAATGTTTCGCATGAGGTCACGAATGATGATCTCGGGCCTTTCCTAAAAATACATGGTTCATCCACTAAGGGTATCGTCAGATAGTGTACCGCCTACCTTTATTTACTTACATCATGCACGCGATTGACTAGTCTCAAACTAGTAGGGCTGGTCGACTGGGGTTTTTGGCCATAACCTACTACATCCAGATTAGAGAGCACAAGGATAAGCTTGCCTGTCTAACATATTTGAACTCTGACAGATCTCTTGAAAGCTTGAAAATATGACGTTTGGTATTGAAGTACACGTGGCTGGTCACATAGGTGATACCTATAGGAATTGATATTTTATTCGACTTTCCACTGTGTGGGACAGATCCTTTATCAGTAGAAAATAAATATAAATGTTATTTGGGTAGTGGGGGGGGGGATGGTAAAAAGTACAAAGTTAACCAAATGCATGCCATGCCACTTACATGTGGGTTATACCTGTCTGACAATGCTCACCGCAGGAAGGTGCATATTAAATAGACTTGTAATAGCTATACTGAAGAAATGTACTGGGAATTATTTCCAACTTCTGCCTGAATACAACATCATCTACACTGAATCGTGCTGATGGTAGGTTGAGTTGCGTCTAACTATTTGCTTCTTGTAGACATCATGATGTACACCATGATTTTGATTACAACTCGGCTTAATGCACAATAGCAATATGGGGTAGCCTGTTGACCAAGCTTTGTATCTAGACGTTAACTTTAGTGCAGTAGGTTCCTTAAACGACCGCTACAGCTTAAAGCAATTGTTGTAAGAACACATCAGCATGCCCTGAATTCACAGCAAGGGGTTACTACTGACTCTAAGTATCATTCCGACAGAAACAGCAGGTTAATCCGGTTGGTGATACTAGTTAAAACGTATTCTGGCATGTCTGACTAGGCCTCTGGTTGGTCAGGATTGACATCATCTGGACCAATGAAACGTTGTTCAGATGGCTAGCTAAAGTTAGTCAAGCGTTAGGTACCTACCGACTAAACAAAGTTGGTCAAGATTCTTAGTCCAGCTAGCCCTGCTAGCCCAAAACTGCAATCTCAAGGCAAGTCTGACACCTTTTGGACCATAGCATTAAAGCTAAAATTGTTCAAAAAGAATACTAAGTTAAACCTAATCCAGATGGTGTCTCGATAATCAGATCTTTACTAACCACCCCTTCTAGTTTAAATCTAATAAGGCGTGTTCTCGAATTGTCTAGGTTTCTGTATTTACTTTGCTAATCTGGCTAATCAATTTTTGTTTTCCGTCTAGACTTAACAACCGTGTTTTCTTCATGTATATATAGCTAGAGTGACCTGTTAGGGAAAATTACAAAACCCCTTTTACAAAGGGCGGAAACAGAGACAATAAAATACATAAAATTATACTATTTGTTTTTTATATTTTGCTAATCAAGCCCCTCCTCCATCAGTTTGCTCTTCACATGACTTGCTGGTCACGGCAGCCATATTATGATAAGGTTCTGACCTCTGAGTATTGCATGTAAAACTCGAACTTCTATAGATTAAGTTTGATTTCCCCTGATTTTGCACCATCGCTTATTGTATTTTATTTCCTATACCGTGTCATGAAACTTACTTTATTTCCCACAGTTTCGTCGTTTTACTGTGTTTCATGGATTTGCGTGGAAGTAGGCACATACACGATTTTTAAGCGGCCCTGTACGAATCGTGTACAGGCCGAAGCCATCCGAAAAGTGTGGGCAAGCGTCTGTTGTTTCATATGGATTTACTGTCTTAAAGACTGCTTGTCAAACACTTGGCTTAATTCAAGCCTTTCTTCTGATTAGGTTATTAACTACCATAATGGCAATTTCTCTATTACTAACTATAATACAAATGATGTGCCTTGATGCGTCTCATCTTGAAACATTACTCAGCGGATTGCATGTAGTTTTTCAATAGTTTTTGTTTGTTTTTTTTTTCTACAAACCTGAGTATTATCGTATTCACACTCTCCTTCACAAGCTCCTGTATTTGTTGAAATTTTCCTCTCAAACTGTGTACTGAGTCCCTAGGTCTACAAATAATCTTCAGACTACTGGAAAGGAATATAACACTTTATGAGAACAAGAGTACTCTGGAAAAGGTTAAGAAAGTTACACGTTGATCCGATTGGTTTGATTTCTTCAACTGACCAAATGTCAATATTTTTTTTATTAAAAGTACGTGTTTGGTTGTCACAATACATATTTGTTATCAAAAGCTCTATGTTAAACAGTAAACCAAATCAGCCTAAAAACAAAGAGAAAATCCAAATTTGTACATTGCATGTAAAACATATTACTATTTGAAATTACTCTCACTTACTCTAAACAGTAAATAATGATTTTAAAATGTTCATTTCGTGTTTTTAAGGTGTAACTTAAGGTATAACTTAAATTTTACGTGAAATGGGAAGCACTGTTTGTAGATCTACTAGAGTAAAAGGCAAGGAACATTAGAGATGGAACTCAATTTTGGAACTTAATCACGTAGCTGTCGAATGTAATTTTTGAGTACAGTAATCAACAAAGGTATACACAATGGAGAACCATCACCTTTATACAATTTATTAACTTTGCTTGTATGCCCGCTTTTAAATAGCCAGTACTTAATGTCATTGCAAGAAGTAAACCAGAAGAAGTCTATTTGGCCCTGTACCCCAATAAATACACTGTACATGAAAAATAATAGTATCATTTATTCGATGATAAATTCTGGCACTTTAGTAGCCGAACGTGTAGACAGAAGTTTTTCAGGGCATTGTTTAATTTTTTTACAACATCAGATAACAAGTATGCATTTACGGGGTAGGTTAGGCGTTTTGAAAGTAAATTCGTCATCATTAAAAAAAAAATCTTACCTGACTATGATAAAGTTTTTTTAAACAATTTTTATTTCAAGCGAGTTGAACTTGAAACAGCTTTGGTTTTTATTTATTTATTTTTTATTTTGTTTTTGTTATTTGTTGTTATGACAATAATATGGCTAAGTAATTACTTTTACTACGATTAGCTTTTGTACCCTTTCGGACATTTTCCGAATGACTTTAAAGGTGAAGTAGCACCGATGCTTTTCGTGTGTTTGTTTATAAGTTTGTTTTTAACTCATCGCTCCGTGAGGAGGGTGTGATATTGCAATCACTTCGCCAAATTGGTTAAAAATGGCGATGACAGCTAAAAAGGGCATGTTTCACATTAAATGATTTGTGTTCCCAAGTTACTAGTCTAAGGTTCTAACCCAAGGTTAGTCACCCTAAGGTGACCGGGACTCCATTTCTGGAGGAAGGGTCAAAACGTGTCCGTGTGTGTGTGTGTATGTATGTGTGTTTGTGACACTTTGCTCGTAATCGCGATATCTCAAGATAGGAATGACCAACACTTTTCATATTTGGTATATAGATTTGTAACGTTGAGAGGAATAACCTTGTCTTTTTTCGTAGAGTCCGGGATACTACGAAAAGCTTGTAATCGCGATATCTCAATTTAGGAATGACCGACACTTTTCATATTTAGAATATAAACTTGTAATGTTCGGACAAAGAACCCTATCCTTTTTGGTGGACGTCAGATGTCATATGAGGTCACCAGCGGTAAATCTGCAAAAACCTCCTAAAGTGCTTGTAATCACGATATCTCAAGTTAAGAATGACCATATTTTAGATAAAGATTTTTCATGTTGAGAGGAAATACCCTATTGTTTTTGGTCCGGGTCAAAGGTCATTTGAGGTCACCAGAGGTCAAACTCTAAAGAGCCTGTAATCGTGAGATCTCAATTTAGGAATGACCGACACTTTTCATATTTTGTTTATGGATTTGCCTTGTTGGGAGGAAGAACCCTATCGTTTTGGTGGACGTTCGAGGTCATATGAGGTCACCAGCGGTAAATCTGCAAAAACCTCCTACATTGTTTGTAATCGCGATATCTCAAGTTAGGAATGGCCAACACTTTCTGTATTTGGTATATAAATTTGCCATGTTGAGAGGAAGAACCCTATTGTTTTTGGTGGAGGGCAAAGGTCATTTGAGGTCCTTGAGGTCAAAATACGTAAACCTCGTAAACACGAAATCTCAAGGTAGGAATGACCGATACTTTTTATATTTGGTATATAAATTTGTCATGTTGAGAAGAAGAACCCTATCGTTTTTCGTAGAGTCCTGGATACTGCGAAATTTCAAACATAGTATGTGGTTGTGATATAATCAGTTCGACCCTAATTCTCGGTGGTCAAAGGTCATCCGGGATCTCAATGTAGGAAGCTTGGATGCCTTGCATGTATACTTTGTGGGTACATTACGGAGCACTGTCGATTTGAAAAACATTACGGAGCACTGTCGATTTGAAAAAAAAAAGATAGACTGAAATTTTAGCAGCAAGGAGTCACTAAGCCTTTTGGCTTTCTGTTTGTGTAAACAATAATCCATGCAGATTCTCCGGTCTGCTCATACAATCCAAATTGGCATGCTATCCCCATGTTGGGTACTTGAACCCTACTTTCATTAAGGTCTCAAAGGTCATGCACCAAATCAATCACCAAGACTTTTTGGCCTTATGGTTCAAATTGGTTTTAATATAATAATTTATAAACATTGGTATTGAATTCCAGCGTTCTGATTGGTTGAAAACCAATCAGAACGCATAAAAAAAAAAAAAAAAATCTGATGTGACGACATCATCACAGAGGCAGCTATCGCCTCATTCCATTCCGCCTCAAGGATGATGACAGCATCATTAGACATATTTAAGGCCTATGCACCCTCGCAATTACCCCTAATTATAGTCATATGGTTTTAATGGTTTTGAGATAAAGACTTACATAACTTACTCTTGGTTTATATTTACCCCTGTAACTAAAATGAGGAGTTAATTTGAAAGGTAAGGAGGAACCAATTTCTTTACTTTTCTGTTGGCTTAAACAATACCGATAAACTACAGGGCCATTCTGCAGAGTAACTGATTGCACCCTCAAATCTGTCATAGTATCCCACCTTTTGATTTTTCCAACAGGTAGCCATATAGGAAAGATACCAATAATTAGCCAAACGATCAAAATGTTCGGCCAAGTTCCTTGGATCAGTAAGGAATGTACTGCTGCACCAGGGGTTTTCAACCTTAAGACCGTAGAAACTCGGTAGCCTCTAGTACAACTTTGGTTTTGCTGTGTTGATGGTTGAATGAAGCTCTGTGTGGTAATCCTTTTATCTGCTGAAAACCCCATTTTCAACAAGGAATTTGCCAACACATAATGCCTTTGTTCCACCATTGCAAAGTATATTAAAGTACATCATTATTTACATTTTGCCATATTACACTTAAATTGCTGAGAAATTGGCCTGGCACTTCTGCCCGTTTCTATATCTCCAGAAAGTTTGGAAGGAATCAAACATACAGTCCCAGAACTTGAAAATGCAGCAACACTTGTAAAATCGGACAAGCAAAAACACAGGCACACAATACTGTAAGTGTGCTGAACTGTTCATGAGGCAACGCCCAGCCCCGGAGGCATTTCACCATGGAGTACAGTAACTAAGGAGTTGTTAGTTATTAACTAGAACCACTACCATTATCGCTATTATTATATTTACCCCTGGAACTAAAATGAGGAGTTAATTTGAAAGGTAAGGAGGAACCAATTTCTTTACTTTTCTGTTGGCCTAAACAATACCGATAAACTACAGAGCCATTCTGCAGAGTAACTGATTGCACCCTCAAATCTGTCATAGTATCCCACCTTTTGATTTTTCCAACAGGTAACCATATAGGAAAGATACCAATAATTAGCAAAACGATCAAAATGTTCGGCCAAGTTCCTTGGATCAGTAAGGAATGTAGTGCTGCACCAGGGGTTTTCAACCTTAAGACCGTAGAAACTCGGTAGCCTCTAGTACAACTTTGGTTTTGCTGTGTTGATGGTTGAGTGAAGCTCTGTGTGGTAATCCCTTTATCTGCTGAAAACCCCATTTTCAACAAGGAATTTGCCAACACATAATGCCTTTGTTCCACCATTGCAAAGTATATTAAAGTACATCATTATTTACATTTTGTCATATTACACTTAAATTGCTGAGAAATTGGCCTGGCACTTCTGCCCGTTTCTATATCTCCAGAAAGTTTGGAAGGAATCAAACATACAGTCCCAGAACTTGAAAATGCAGCAAAACTTGTAAAATCGGACAAGCAAAAACACAGGCACACAATACTGTAAGTGTGCTGAACTGTTCATGAGGCAACGCCCAGCCCCGGAGGCATTTCACCATGGAGTACAGTAACTAAGGAGTTGTTAGTTATTAACTAGAACCACTACCATTATCGCTATTATTATATTTACCCCTGTAACTAAAATGAGGAGTTAATTTGAAAGGTAAGGAGGAACCAATTTCTTTACTTTTCTGTTGGCTTAAACAATACCGATAAACTACAGGGCCATTCTGCAGAGTAACTGATTGCACCCTCAAATCTGTCATAGTATCCCACCTTTTGATTTTTCCAACAGGTAGCCATATAGGAAAGATACCAATAATTAGCAAAACGATCAAAATGTTCGGCCAAGTTCCTTGGATCAGTAAGGAATGTAGTGCTGCACCAGGGGTTTTCAACCTTAAGACCGTAGAAACTCGGTAGCCTCTAGTACAACTTTGGTTTTGCTGTGTTGATGGTTGAGTGAAGCTCTGTGTGGTAATCCTTTTATCTGCTGAAAACCCCATTTTCAACAAGGAATTTGCCAACACACAATGCCTTTGTTCCACCATTGCAAAGTATATTAAAGTACATCATTATTTACATTTTGTCATATTACACTTAAATTGCTGAGAAATTGGCCTGGCACTTCTGCCCGTTTCTATATCTCCAGAAAGTTTGGAAGGAATCAAACATACAGTCCCAGAACTTGAAAATGCAGCAAAACTTGTAAAATCGGACAAGCAAAAACACAGGCACACAGTACTGTAAGTGTGCTGAACTGTTCATGAGGCAACGCCCAGCCCCGGAGGCATTTCACCATGGAGTACAGTAACTAAGGAGTTGTTAGTTATTAAACTAGAACCACTACCATTATCGCTATTATTATATTCCAGTAAATATGTAAAATCAAGAGCCATATAATCTGCCTTCTTGGGTAATGAGATAAAAAATTTGTTTGAATGTGACCCTAAAAGATGATGCAGTAGGCGGCCCAAGATTTTTGAAAATGTTCTCTCGTAAGTTTTAATTAGCTTGGTTGATATTTTTAGCTTCATAACACACTTGAGATTATTTTGTTTGGTTTGACAGAGGTCACTGCTTCTTCTGAGGATGCTCGAAGAATAAAAGAGTGGCTTAAACACCACAATATTAAGCCACTTTCCCAGGTCACCACATATGTGGAGAAGACGGTAGTTCAGAGAGTACAGTGGATCAGGTCCAATCCAGGAATTTCCTTTAATAACATTATGAACGAGTACCAACGTTTTTTTTTTTTTTTGATATTCCAGAAATGGTACGACTATATTACAGCATCACAATAAGGTTCAAAATAGTATGGCCCAACTGCTATGAAGGAGAGTGGAATCCAACACTTGCTTGATATAGGGCATTTAAGGATATTGTGCTATTTTAGGACCAGTGGTTGTTCCATATGCACTATGGCAACTTTGAGATCAAAGGCCAATTTAAATTATCTTGTATTCTCTCTAAATGTAGTGTTAGACAGATGACATTTTACAGAAAAAGGCTGGTCCCTCAAATGCTTTTAAGGCTTACAGTAATAGTTCGACAAACCATGGGTAGTACCATGTTGTGATGTGTGGCGAACATTTGATCGGACATCCTGAAACACAATCTTCCAGTGCAGATATTCATGAGGGTGACCTTCACCTTTTTGTTGCCCGATATGTAAATGTAAGGGTTGTATTTAGTGGGAGTTCTTATTTGGGCCATTACGATATGTTCAGTAAGTTTTTAAAAGCTCACTTTTATGTGTAAAAACTAAAAAAAAATCTGAAGATAAATCAGAGCTTGTTAATGGGGTTTCGACCTGCTTTACCATCATCCCTGTATATTTAAAACTATTTAGACTAGTTATAACATACATAGGAGTTTTATCCATGTTACATGTGGAAGTGGATTTCCGTACAATGTGTTCAGATGTTACAGACTCTTTTTGTTTGCAGTGGACTCCTACAAACGTGAGGAATGCCATTGATTATGCCAACCTGCAGACCAGATGGTATTCTTACTTGAATGTAGATGCTACAAAATCGAACGCCTGTAAGTAGTACTCAATTTGGTAATTCACAGTTTGTAGTTTTGTGAAACTGTTTCTAGTTTTATGAAGTATAGGAAATATAAATCCTTCCTCAATCAAATTTCCATGGCTCTTTTATACAGTAAATATGAGATAAAAAAATCTATCACAGAGTTGGCACAAAGCACACTGTTTCTGGTTTTCCATCGGGCTTCTACTGCCACACTTAACCAGGTACAGTGACTAGTGTGGGTGCAGATATGCAATTTACAAACTCTGTTGCATTGTTTCAAATAGTATTCAGAGAACAAATTACATAATTTCAGCTCTTCAACATCCTCATCTGAAAGACATTAAATGCTATGCAAACACGGTATTCTTCTCATGAGTACATTGAGATAAGTAGATCTGCATTTCACTGCCTGAATAATTGCCAAAGCACTCTTCAACGAAGGTACTAATATCCAAATGAATTTCAGCATATCAATTTACCTGTTTGTTCCCTACCAATTTTTCTTTTTCTTATTTCAGATACCGATGAGATGATGGCTAACATTGCTTTAGCAGTGCTGCCATGTATTTTGCCAGAAGGTAGAAATGGTGAGAAACGGTCAAATACTGATGAGGCTGTGAGCTCCTCTATTGATATCAAACCCGTAAGATTTTACTTTTTTCTACATTAAAAGCCTTCTCCCATGGCCCAGAACTTATATGGTTGATTGATTGTGTATGGCCTGCAAATTTGGGACACAAGAAGTGTGATATCAGGTGTTGAACTGTTTTTTTTTTTCTCTGTAGAATTTTCAGATGTTACCTTTTCTTGTTTGAAGCAAATTGTTCTGTCTTTAATGATATTGTACATTGTTCTGCCGTCCTGTCTCCAGTGCGCTTGAAGATTGATCATGGAGGTGCAGATCAGATTTTTTGTCCTAAGGGTTTGATACTCTTTTTTTTTGGGGGGGGGGGTTTAATTTGGTTTCTTGATTGATAAGTCCTCTTTGAGGGGACTGCTCGGAAGGAACACGTCAGTGCTACTAAGGCCTCTAAAATAGAGGCCAAAACCTTACCCACTGCAACACATGCCTCAAAATTCGACATTAAAGATGTAGTTATATAGCAAAGTCGGACCTTGTTTATCTCTTTCAAGAAAGAGCAAACCAGAGTTCAACTAAGTTATTAATCTACAACTTTTGATGACTGTTAACGTAAGTTGCAGAGGAGTCATTATCGGTAGGGAGATATAAATGCTACAATGACAAATGTAAGGGATTGTGAATGTCCTTGACTCAGGGAACGTGGAACATAGGTGCGTAATTTCTTCCAAAGCAAGACGTATAGGCAAAAGGAGACGTTTTCAGTTGAAGATTCCTTAAACTGTCCATGTATCTTTAAAAGTGTTTTTCATATTTCGGTATTTTGGGTATAATCCAGATACTTTGAGGATAAAAAATAACTACTTCCCTGTTCAACAAACATTGTTAATATGCTTGTTCTATGTTGGCAAGAGTAACATAGTAACAATAGCATGAATTACCAATATTTTTACCATACTTGAAAAAAAGGGTATTTTAAATTTTTATCTCTAAACCATACAGTTATCTGCTGAGTTGCCAACTACTTTTGATGCAAGTTCATTAAGTAGGCAAGCATAAAGTGTGCATGTTTATGAGAACTGACATGTCGGCCTGAGTGGACAAGGAAAAGTATCATCTTTGAATGTTATATGCTTTTCATGATCTGTTGTCCTGAGCTCTATTGACTGAGTTATTGGCCATTTTGTCGCACTATCATGATGTTTTCAAAACAAGTCAAGCTATATTGACGAGAAAGTTAGTAGAGTCGCTCCGTATTCAGCCGTTTGTGCTTCTCATAACCTCATTTTTCACAACCTCTTTTCTTTGTTTCTTATAAATTGTACATCTTCTTATCCCTTTTCTATGTTCCTTCTGCTGTTAGATTGGTACAAACGTGTCAAAACATTTGGAAGGAGTTTTGAAAACGCAGCCAAATGTTCTGGTCTTTAGAACCTTATTTGAGCCGCAACAAGCATTTTCCATGGTTGAAAGGGAGGCCATCCAACACCCAAACATATTTAAGTGCGTTGATTTATGCTTTAAACTATTTTATCATTTAGATCTGGATTATCCGTGGCAACGTGCCACTACCTGGAAATTCTTCCAGAAAGCCACTTTTGGTCTGGATGATGTTAACGGTTCTAGGAGAACATCCTCTGCAGTCATTGGCATGCGAACAGCTGTAAAACATAAAACAGATTGAAGGAATTTCCAACATCCTTCAACATTCTGCTAAAACAAGAAGCTGGGGTTGTACATCGGGTTTTAATTTTTCAGATCATCACGTTTCAATTTGTTGAATGAGATGGGGGTTGGTTTGGAAAGGTGCACCACAGTTGTCACCACCAACATTTGGCAAATCAGTACATTTAGCTTTCAGCCGTTACATGGCATTAGTCTTCTTTCTCTATGTTGGTTTTAAAAGCTACAGTGGCAATCAGATTTTGTTATTAGAAGTTTCTCATGACTTTAATCCCTCACCAAAATCATGCATTGAGTTTGAAAAAGAACAAAAAATGATCCGTCATCATGTTCCGATGCTTTTGTCCACTTTATGGATGAGTATACCAGCCTTGCACCTGTGTGAAATTTTGTTACCGAAACAAAATATGCAAAATTCCCAATAAACAGTAAATAATCGAGAATTACTACATCTTTTTCACTTGAAAGAACTCTTCAATGTCCGTTGATTATGATAAATTATCAACTTAAAAAGGGGGAAAGGGAAGTGCAAGAACAAAAGGTTAATGCTCGCTGTCAAACTGCCTCTTTTAAGGTATCTTTTTTTTCTGATATTGCAATTGTAACTAATCATAATTAATTTTAATGTGATTAAAGTTATTCTGTGCAAGAAAACATATAGGTATATGAATTATTCTATTTGAAATTGAAACACATGTATTCTGATTTTTTTTTTTTTATTTTTCTGGTAAATTTGATGTTTTGGGACTAACTTACTAAATACTCATGTTCAGCTTGCTTTCAGTCTGGTTTTGGTATCTAAAAACTAGTTGTAATGTATTTTGCCGAACGGCATGTCATGTCCCCTGTTTTGAATAATCCATAGGCTTTGTCTTTTGGTCTTATTATATAGCATCACATGTTTTTGCATTTATTATTTTTTGTTGTGATCCAGTGCATTAATTTACTTTTATGTTCTGTCCGTGAAGGGGAGCTCTAAACTTACGCTACTTCTTGCACTGTTGTTTGCAGGCATCATCATTCTTGTTTTTGCAACATTTATCAGCACCATTGACAAAAATTCTTCTTTCTTTTTTTTTGTAAATGAATGAACGAATGTGCTAGCTGTTATCAATCATGTAACTGGAATGGTTTTCTTGTACCCTATTTTGGGTTATGTGAGAATTATATGAATGAAAGACAGGGAAAAAAATCTCTATTTTGTCATTATTTGGATTGTTGTGGTATGCATTCCTGTAATGTGCTTTGAAATTTATGGGCAGTTTTATAACATGTGGCTGCAGCCTATGCTTCAACATATAACAAAGAGGCAGTGGCATCTCCTCAAGGCAGTGTCTGAAGTTGTGATATTAGGGTCCAAATTATTGTTAGTTCCAGTGAAAAGGAATGTGAACATGTAAGGATCACAAACCTTTCGACCACTATGTAATCTCTCATGTTAATGGGTGAAAACAATATTCCTGGTCCATTCACCAATTTTGGGGGTAAAGTTCACTAATAATACGCAGTGGTTTTAACTTTTTCATGGTTAATTTGGGATTTCTGGGTTAAACTTGCTCACCAAATTACGTGGTGATCTAAGCCAAGCTTCGTGGTTATTCTAACCCTCTTCATATAACCATTTGTGTTGTAAAATTCACCACGCCAGTTAAGTAGTTGAACGTGGTGATTTCAACCCGTTGTGTCAATGACATTTTTACCACGTTGTCATGGTGAAAATCACCATGATTGTGTAGGTTGGAAGCGAACACCACACGGGATGAAAAATTTACCCTGTTGTGGTGAAATTTCACCACGGTGTTTTTAGAGTGAACAGTTAGAAATTACACGTTAGGGTGGAAACAAATTATGAAATGCTAACTTTTATTCAAAACCTTTTGGATCTGAATTTGACGACTTCGTATTTTGTAACGTCACAAATTAATGCATCGATTCACTCCAGAAAAACACTCATAACGTCAAAACTAAAAGTTACAAAAAAGTTTTTACTGGTTGTGTAATTGTATGAATATTACTTTTGCTAAACCTAAATACGACTCCGAATACTACATAAAACGAAAACCGGTTGAAATGACAGCATGCACATTCACACTATAAAACACGGGCTAATATTATAGAGGCTTGTTTTCGATATGCGAAAGTGACGAATGCAAATTGGGGGGGGGGGGCACCGATTCGGGTAATTTAAATAAAATTTTTCAAAAACAAAAAATATTATTTCCAAATAGTAAAGAATGCAAGAATGCAATGGATTGACAAAGGTAGACTGTACATTTCCGTTTAGCCTATAGGACGAATACAAAACACACAATATGACTATTGTTCAACGATAGACCTCCGGGAAGATTACCCGTGCGTCACATTCAAGTAGTCGCCTGCATCCTACATTTCGTAGAGGAACGGGGCTGAACGCGAACCACTGTCTAAGCGGACATAAAGATTCC
Source organism: Holothuria scabra (assembly GCA_037179385.1). Classification (NCBI taxonomy): domain Eukaryota; kingdom Metazoa; phylum Echinodermata; class Holothuroidea; order Aspidochirotida; family Holothuriidae; genus Holothuria; species Holothuria scabra. Next base: position 3,214,227 of record CM074191.1, read on the forward strand.
GGAACTTCAAGTATTCTAATGGGTCGATTTTGACATTTAACAATTTGGCTATTTCTAAATTTACAACTTGAAAACCGATCCTGAGCTATATTCGCACGATTTATATAACCAATTTCCCTTTAAATGTATTGTATTCCACAGTTAAGTTGCCAGTCCTTTACTTTTTGGCCCTGAAAAATTGACTAGGGCTGGGAAAGCAAGCTGAAAAGGCATAAGTTTTTGTCAGTTTCGTTAAAGGTAACTTTGATAGGAGAGGTCACTTCACTCTTTATTGTGGATAACTTTTTGGGAGAATATCAGACGAAAATGATTGGATACTTTGGTCGAAATGTGACATCATGTAAGTACAGATTCGTCGGGCTTTTCCAAAATCCCCTCCTCTAAATCAATATTGATGTCCTCCACGAAAGATATGAAGAATCTTAACACTATACGGGGAATCTAGACAAAAGAAGAAGAAAAATATGCCGCGACACGTTTGGCAAAAATGTAGCAGCACATGTGCAAATATTCGTTGGTATTCTACATCCCCAAATCAATGTTGTCCTCAACGAAATATTAGCCAAAAGTCAATAATTTTAACCTTAAACGATGGAGACGGATACTTTACAATATTTTTTTTCGAGGATTATTGGTATGGTACACCTGAATGTCTACCAGAGTCTTTTTTTTTCTCAACCGCCGTTTTGCGATTATTACAACAGCATTCATCTAAGACATAAAAAGGGCTATCTTAGGTATACCATTACAACATACGCTTTGTTAGGAAAACTTTTGATTCTATACTGAGTCTTCATTCCCACTATAATGAAGTAATTGTCAGTTAAAAAATAATTTTTAAACTATATTCTAACATCAACAGGAGTGCTCATCGAACGATGTAGGTCAGCAAAGTGCCCATTGTTTTAACATCCGAGCACTACTACTGTAGATATCCCGGAGTTATGTACCAATACAATGCAAGCTCTTGCATTGTCAGTGTGGGTGATTCAAATTTTTCATGGCCATAATTCGCAGGAGACAATTTTGGATTATGGAATATGAGACTTGATCGTTGTTTCAGTGTCGTTGCAGCAGGCTCTAGTGTTTATGCTGCGCAGGGAGATGAACTCAAGTTAGTAACCAACGCAAACAACGTAGGGCAGTTTTCATTCCGTTTTCAACTGTTTTTTGTTTTTTTCTCTATTAGCTGTTCCACGTTAGTAAATGCCCCTTCTAACTCAGTTTGTGTAAACGCCAATTGTAAGCCTACTCGAATAGCGCTCAACTTTAATCAAATCATTCCCATCGGAAAACGGGATGTCTGCTTAACCTGAAATTATGAGCCAAGTAGTATCTCAAATTTCATCATCCATGTGGTAACACAAACACACACAGATATCCTTTTATACTCCACTTTGGAAGCTTGAAACATAGACCTTCTGACACATTGAATATTCAATTGGACCCAGATAGTCGTGGTGTGAGCAGCTTGTTACCAGAAAATTTTCTCAGTGTGTTTAAGTTTTCCTTTAACTTCAAGTACGCCCTTACTATCATGGATAATCGAGTTATGAAAAGTTTTATCCATGAAAAACAACGGAATAATCGCCCTTATTTTTTTTTTAACTTTTGTGAAACACATAGATTATCAATTTCACTGCAATTACAGGGTAATTACAAGGTTCGCTCTAGAGTAGGAATCCATTCTAATTGTTTTACATTTTCTTTACTTGGTACGCTAGACAGCATTTCCGTGGAACATGTGTAAAATGAAACAATCGTCAGTTTTGACTAACCTTATGGACTTTGGATCACAAATTTGTCAATATGTGTATAGCCATTTCACTGCAATGTCTGCAATGTTTTAACAACCAGCCATAGTTCATGCATTTTATTAAAGGCATGTTCTGGTGGGTTTTCTCCTCTGTCCTGTAAGAAAAACAAAAATATTCCACACCATGTCCTCCAAACTCTATCATAATACCATTTTCCTAACTCAAGATATCTTACTTTAAAGATTGGTTATTTTAGTTAAAAAATACCTCTGCTTTTCAACAAAGACACAAAGAGTTATGTAATGTGGGCACATTGCTTCAAGTTCCTTTTGTTTTTCTTTATAACTGAAGGTCCTGTTTGTCCTTGAAATTTGATACTGCTGGAATGTTTGAATATCTTTTCTTGTAGATCTAGCATTACCCTCTACCATACATAGAGTATAACCAACAAAATTGCTTAATACTGCCTGCAGCGGCATCATAATTATAAATAAATTGAATGCAATGTTAAATTAATGTGCCTCGATGACATCGCAGATTTCCCATGATGCATCAGATCATAAGAAAAATTTGCATTTCTTTAAAAATTTGTATCTTCTGAACGCTATAAGCTATCGATATTCCGTTTTCACCTTCTGAAAGAGAAAATTCTTCTGCTTATTTTGAAGTTAACCAATTTTGTCTCCAGAATATGCCTTTAATGTATTACGTCATATTTCAATAGACGCGGCTTTCATACTATACCGACATTGGTACAATTTTCATGTCAGCATATGTAATATTACAGCTCTTAAACCAGTACATGTTTACCCCCGTCAGTTCTATTTTATACACCGTTCAGATTGAAGTAAGAGCACCAGTTAAAAGAGGGACTGGTTCCAAAATAGGTGCAATCATCCGGAGTAGTGACACCACTGTTACACCAGTTATTAGTATACCAACCGGCTCCTCTTACTGCTGCTGCGCAGTGACGGTGGCTACATAAGTCGTTGTCTTTGTCCTTGGTATTAAATATTGTGTAACTTATCTGTAAATAACTTCAACTATTGAGAGGTGGCGCCCTGTCAATATAAGCAGCAGAGCAGTTCTCCCGCGCTTCCACGAGCCACGTGACATCCGGCCTGTGAGAAACAGGTGTGAACATGCTTTGCGCGGCACAGCCGCGGTGAGTTGTACCTTGGAGCAGGAAGGCGAGGAACGGTGCGAGGTTTTTGGTGGAAAAGAACTGCCCGTAGACGTGTCCTTTCCGAAGAAAGTGGGTAAGGAGTTTGTAACGTGATTATTAGAGGATAATTCGGAGATGGCATTTTGAATGTCAAACATTATTGTCGTCAGATTAAAAGCAGCCATTATTTTAAAATAAGAGATGCCTTCTCTTGAATTACTGTAAACCAGTACTGTACCTGTAGCGCTGTTCATGTGCAAATGTCAAAATGCACTGCGTGGCATGATAAAAATTAAAAAAAGGTATTACCCAATTAAGTTTAACCAAGTCGTGCTATTTAAATATTGTCTAACAAAACAAACAGACCAGTTTAGGCTTTTATGTGACCTTGATGACTTTATACTTGTACTTGTAGTTATTGTGTTGTTGTCTTACCTGGGAAGATTAGGGGTATATCTTGGACACAAGTAGAAAGGTGACTTCTCTTAGTAAGACATTAATTTTGTTAATGGATGAAAATCTAAGACGTTCTTCAAAGTCACAACAGAGTATTCTGGATCTGTTTTTGCAATCTCGTAGGCATGAAAATGGGAAGAAAATCCCCTTGTTGACCATTTGGAAACAAAAAAAAAAAAAAAAAAATACTGATTCTGATGTAGGTTCCTGAACAAGGATGTGGCTTATACTGCTGAATTCAGGAATTTCTTGTCCCATTTCTGTTGCCAAAAATAAATTTGGTTTGTATGTGGTTCCAAACAGAGTTACCTGGCTTGCTTCAAAAATTCGTGCATCTTCTGCCTCTTGCAGGGCTTCTGCGATGACACGACTGTCCTCTAACAAGCCAATGGTGGTTACGTTTCCTCCCAAACATTCAAAGTCATGCCGTAAGCCATTTCCTGCCCAGGCTGCACACTACATGATCTGATGCTTATATGCAATTGACTTGCAAATATTTTTAAAATTGCAATTGATTTAGGCCACTTTCTTACTAAATGAATGCTTCATCTGGTATTTTAGACATTGTAGCGTCGTCAATGGGCCTGAAGCTCTTATGCATAATGGATAATGAACCATATGATGGTGCTTATTGATCATATTTTGTTCTGGAAATAAAAGCTTAAATTGACTGTAAAGATGGTTTACAAGACGCTTTAAGTAAATTGTCTGATTTATAAATGCAGATGGAGCAAAAATAATTTCCATAAACCTGAGTAGTAATAACAAAAGCTCATAATGTTCATTGCCGTATGGAATTCTATCACCAATTAGCAGAGGGAGCATTCTCGTGAGGCACCACATCTGTATAGCTTTTTGGCCCAATTTATGATCAGCAATGTTTCGCAGCCTCTCAGGCAACACTCCTGATGGCTTATTTTTTTCTATCGTTAAAGGAGTAGTGAAATGCATTCAACCTATGATTGAACTCATGACTAGTTAACCCTTTACCGTTTTGCTCTGATCGGGGCATATTTGCGCGCCTCGGGAGTGGGCGGAAAAGCGAACGTAACACGCCCCGCATCAGCTTCCGTAGGCAATTTACCCCGTGACCTTAAACTATTGTCTCTCTCGTTGTTTTGGCCGAATTTTCGGGTAGCTACTCGCAGTTTCGAGCTCCGCGTGAAACAGTAAAGATGGGTGACAACCGAGCTCTCCGTATGGGTCCAAAAAGACCCAAACAACGGTAAAGGGTTAAAATAAGCCTGTGGAGTGTGTTCACTGCAAAGCTGATAAATGCCACTGTCTCTGCGTGTGTGCACAGCCGACCGAGTGGTGCAAATATAATTTATCTTAAAATAATACCGATGTTACAAAGAAGACTATAATATTTGCACAGAAACAAGCAGTGAAGTCGTTCTCATTCTCCCATAGTATTTTCAAAAAAGAAATTGTGACAGACATCCATTAATTTATTTCTGTGACACATGTACTGTACATGTGCAAAAATGTGTGCCGCAGACAATATTTGCCATTACTGTTGATTAATTACTGGAAAAATATCTCAATCAAACTTTCCATCCTTTAAGGACTGCTATATACTGTACTATTAAAGTGAAAATTTGCATTGGTTTAAATATATCCGCATTCAGGGGTAGAAAAAATCTAATTTCCCTTAACTTTGGAAAAAAAGAGTAACAGGTGTATTATTTCTACATATTTTATTCTTATCTTCAAGGGATTTTACCCCACTAAATGCCCATGGTTGGGGTACAAATCAATTCCTCAGTGTTAAAACAAAATGGCATTTTTAATGGTACTTTTTCATTCATTTAAGTTTTCTACTTCTCTCTTCATGCCTCCAACAACATAACAAAGGCATGGCTGGAAAAACAAGCAATTTGGGAATGTCATGGCTGGGAAATTTTGGTATTTGGAGGGAAATTTGACTACTTTTGTACATGTAACCCTGCAGTCTTGTGGAAATTTTGACTTGCATGCTGGGAAATTTGATTTGCTTGCTGGGAAATTACATTTTTTTCAGCCCTTAACAAAGGTATGTAAGAAAGTACTGTTGTACCTTCAGAAATTAGTATGCAATTAAAATATCAAAAGTAGAACGGGTTTTTGGCATACGCTGTATTTACGTGTAGGTCTTCATGAGTATCAGGCTACCTCAATGTATACAACTATTTTGACACAAACCTATAACATAAAAGACCCTGTTTTAACCTGTTTCAGCGTAAAAGAACAAGATGTTTCATAGAGAAATTGAAATATTACGAATAATTGGATTACTGAATTAGAGATACAGGTATTTGGAAAAAAAAAAATATTTCTATCAGTTTGAGGCAGCCTTACATAAAGTATCTCTCAGAAAGATGCTACATGTCCTACACATTTGAACATATAGCCAGTATAAGTCTTCCTGCAAAGTACTGTTACAGGCACTATCAACAATAGGCCTAATTTTGTGCTGGTTTGCAATTGTCCAATGCTTCTTTGTTATGAACCAGCCATCTGAGAGAGTGAATCCCTATTCAGAAACAGATATCAGTAACTTAGGTTATTTAGGGAGGTTAATACTTAAGTCTGTGACGTCACTGCCTGGTCTTCTCATTTACTTTGCATGAGATCACAGGCAGGGTTAATCAACATGAGAGTGATGAGACAGTAAATAAGGTGAACAATGTGCTAGGAAGCAAATGGGGTTGAAACCCCATTTACAAAGATTAACTAGTGGTCCCTAGGCTTAAATCACTTTTCAAAAATAAAACAAGAGGGCAATCCACGGAGTTGCATATCTCATCGCCAACACGTGCGCAAGTTGGTTACAGAACTTGAACTATGTATGAGCTAAATGTTTTATCTGTGCTGAATTTTATGCTACAGTAGAATGTCATTGACAAAAATTACCTACTAAAACTCCATGCCACAATCTTGAAATCCAAGGGAACCAATTTTTTTCGTTCCAGGGGACGGAAGTTTTTTTCGTAAGATAGCGAGGGGAAAGAATATGGCACAGACCAATCAAGTTCTTGGAACAGGCGCACCCCTTATTCCAAAAAACATCATTTGGATATTTAAATTCTGACACCTAATGATATAAGAACTGGAGAAATAGGCTACCCAACCTTTGTAACGCTTGTCCTTTTAATCCAGTAGGTCTATCTAAGATTTTGGAACAACTTTATTTTTTAAGATGCTGTTATCCCCTTGCAACACTATGACAAAAAAACAACAAGCTTGGCTGTTACACTTAACTGATACGATTAGATATGGACGCAACGAAAAGTAAGACGCTTTTGGGGACGCTTTAGTCAAGTGCGTAATTGTTATTATTTCGCTGAGCGTATTCTCCATTTTAATGCGACGGCAAACTTCATGCGTGTCGAGCTGATATGCACATCAATTGCGTATCAATCAAAAAAATTGGGCGCGATGTTGAAAGTGTGGCGCTGGAAGATTTCCGGGCGACGCGCAAACCTTTTCTGCGTACTGGCGTGTGGCCAATCCTAGCCCGTGGCAAGGAAATTGTCACTTCCGGTTTTTTTTTTTTTTTTTTTTTTTTTTGGCGATGCTCCACAACCGCCAAGTTTTAAGGGCACCAATATGTAAGATAGAGGCCCTGTGCCTAACCTAATGTTAGTCACCCACAGTTTCATATCTTGGGTTATAACTCAAGCCTATGAACGGCGTAGGTTTAGCCCCAGACGTAGCCTACATATTGTTAACCAGCTTGAGATTTCAAGTCTAGCCGTAGGTTTGACTTCAACTTTCATACTACTAGGCCTAACAGTTACAGCAACCTTGGAGTGAAAACAACTGTCTGCATTACACCATATGAGAACACTCTAGATATAAGTGCCATCAAATTGAAGTGCGAGCAGGAACTTAAAAATCTCACTGCAGCATACAAGCTAGTGAAAAAAGAATTTGAGACTGTTACTATATCTGAGACTGTTAGTTCCGCATCTAGATGCACACCGTAGGATGGGGTTTGTGCCGCAAATTGCGTCATAAAAGTCAGGTGAGCTGTTGCGGCATTTTTCGAAATTGGATTTTGAACGCAGTTTTCTTTCGAATATCATTTATGCCGAATTGTACCGGTTTTTAATGGGGTGTGAGATGATATTTGTAAAATACTGTATCTAATCTTATACACAAAGGTTTTCGTGGCCGTGTCATGCCCACTTTAACCTTTGACAATCTTTATCGTGAACTATGTCCTTGGTTGCCATGACAACCACACATATCGGTACAACTTACAGTATCATGTCTAGGCTATTACACTTACACTTTCAGATTTGTGGGATGCGTTCATTAGGAGTTAAAGTGAATACAAAAAAAATTATTTGACCCCCTGTCACGTGACCTTTGACCTTGGTTGCCATGGAAACTACATATTTTGGTGGTCTAGTCTACCCTATTTTACTTGTGAAGTTTCATGTAAATTGAAGGTTTTCTTTTGAAGTTTTAGTACAAAATAGGAAAAAAAGTGTTTTTCTGCAAAATGTGACCTTTGACCTTTTCTTCCGAGGGTCTGGGAGACACAAGTTCCTACCCTGGGGTACTCACCTACCAATTTTGAAAAGAATCGGTCCAGCCCACCAGGAGGAGTTTGAGGGACAAAAACGTTTTACGAACAAATTATCACTTGAAATTTTTTTGTGCCACTCTACTACTTGACCTTTGACCTCTGTTGCTATGGCAACCACATATTTTGGTAGGTCTAGATGGAATCATGTTATGTGTAAAGTTTCGTGTCAGGAGAACGTTTCGTTTTGGAAATATAGCAGAAAATGTGATTCCACTAAATTTGACCTTTGACCTGTAACCTTTGACCTTCACTTCCGGTTGTGTATTAAAATGCGATTGTTCCATCTGAGGTACCATCTTACCAAGAAAATCGGCCCAGCCGTTTACAAGATATTAGGAAAACAAAATTGAACACACACACACACCCGCACACACACACACACACACCCACACACCCACCAACACACACACACACACGGACAGGTTTAACCCCTCTCTCAGCCATGGACCTTCAGTCACCCCGGGGTACCTCACCATGGGTTAGACCTCGAGACTAGTAACCTGGGAAAATTTAACGTTACCATGGTAACCATTGCGATTTAAGCTGGCATTGCCATATATAGCCCCATAGGCAAAGTGACTACAATATCTCATCCTCCTCACGGAGCGATGAGATAATAAGTTCAGATGTCACTAAGAGGAATAAATTTCTGCTTACCGCAGTTACTAGAATACACCGGACATGCCCTCCTGCCCCCCCCCCCCATTCACAGACACCCTTTTTTTTCCAAACTCAATCGAGGGGTATACCCCTGATGGTTTGGGGAGGGGTTTTCATATTCAGTAAACTGGAACCAAGACTTTCTTACATCCCTGCAATAAGCTAGCAAATGTTACAATACTAGGCCTAGCCTAGGCCTAATAATATCACCTATCAGTGGAAACACCAACTATCGCCTTGGTTGTACGCAAGGTACTGTGCAGTGTAATGTTAGGTCTAAAGTTAGGCCCTAGTTAACCAGGGAATAATTTAGCATTCAAATTTTGCATAGCTGTTTTGAAGACTTTTGAGATATTTCGCACATTGTGTGTGAAAATGCAAGGGTTATGCACACAAAAAATTGCTACACAATTTTTCATTTGTGTAGCAACATGGCCTGTTCGTGTAAAAAATTGTGATGCGATAGCCTACTGGATAAATTATTCCCTGGTTATTAACAGCATTTATACAGGCAATACACATAGGCACAGGCCTAGGGCCTTTAGGCCCTACGCAATCTTGTAAGGTTCAAGTCTGGAAGACCAAATGACTCCTGGACTGCTCTCTGGCTGTAAAGCCTTGCTCATTAGTACCCTCAGCCTAACGTTAGGCTATGCTTACGAGTAACGGCGCACACCTCGGCTACCTAACGTAGGCCTAAAGCCTATTATTAATGGCTCTTGAGACCAGGCTTTATATTTGTATAGGCCTTACGTTACTGTATTGAGGATACAGTAACGTTAGGCTACAACCAGTGTCATACTGGCGATGGCCTCTCGAGGCATGGCCTAACGTTAAGTTTAATATCTTTCTGTAATACGGTGAGAAATCCAGCAAAGAATATTTTACATCACGTACCTTCTAACAATGTTATGACTTCATCTGGAAATCCCTTCAAACAGGTTCTAAGTATTCTGCCATTTTCAAAATTCAAGAAGTTCAGGATAGCGATTGAGTGTGGTCTGCATTGTCTGTTGCGCGTTGGATACTTTGGTATGTGGTCAGCTAGCTAGTGTGCGGTGTGAAAATTGGAGCGTTGCGGATTGGTTGATTTGTTCAGTGGTCAGAAAAGACTGAAGAAAATAAGAGCGCGTGACATAATACACCGATCTGATTGGATAGAATGTTTAGTCTTTTTTGAAGACTAAAGGACTGCTAAACTCGACCAGTCTAAACTTCTGAAAAACCAGTTTTATGGATTTCAGTCTGTGTCAAGACTGAATTTCTCAGTCTTTCAAATTAAGAGAGTAGCTTTTTGCGCTGTCCGGAGGTGTGGCAAACTTTTGGAATCGTGTCGACTTTTCATTAAAAAAAATTTCCGCGACAACGACGTTTCCTCCTTTTTTATTTATTTTTTTTCTCAAATATCGGGCCCGCTTGGGAAATTTGATCCTTAAAAGCTATGCCATTTTTTTAATTCAAGTAGCTGTCCTATCTTTTTCTTCTGAATCCAACCCGAACTTTCCCAAATTCGTGCCCGAATTTTTTATTTTTCGGAAATCTGGTTGAGTCCGTCGCCTGCCAGCCTCCCCCCCCCCCCCCCCCACACACACGCCTAGTACGCCAATGAAACAAAGTATACCAAGCAAACAAAAAATACGTAAGCTCCTACTCATTCCAATGTTTTTTCCGAATAAAAAATACTTGTTTTCACGCAAGGGTCATACGCAGTCACAAAAGGACACTGTTAGAAAGGCCTTTGGCTACAACCAATGACAAACCATCACTATGCCAGTATTTGACAACGCGGTGCCGGTATTGAGATAAAAAGAAAAAAAGCTGATGGAGGCAACTACGATAATGGTAAAGGTACAATGCAATCATGACAACTTAACTTAGTCTTGCCCACTACCACGTTTCATGAAAGGCCCATGAGAATCATGTAAAATGTAGGTTTGCCCCTATCCACTTGCTAATATCTCGAGAACCGAACATAAGGAGTGAGTAAATATTTCACCAGAATGCAATGTGTCCCTCTTTACTGAGCGATCTTTTCTGGGGACATTTTCAGCCCCGACTCCAGAACCTGCTACCACTTGAGTTCGCTTTTATAGCTGACTAAATTCTACCTGTAACACCCAAATTTTCAGGAAAAAGGAACATGAGCAATAAATGTGCTGGCCAAGGATAATGAATTTTACTAGGAGTGTTATTATCCTTGGTTTTTATGTTAAAAAGAGCATACCTTGAAATCGGGTATCAGTCCCGCAAGAGCTAAAAACACAGCAATACTTTCTCTTGTATAATTTACTCGAGAAAAGATATACACGACCATTTTATCCTATAACAGTGACACATTTTGTCGGATTGGGTTGCTGGGGAGTGCCTAGAAGGAACGTAGAGGCTTAGAAGAGGGTAGATGGGGAATACTGTTTCCACAATTGCATCATTTCATTACACTGAAAAGTGAAACTTTAACAATGCAGTAAACTTAAGTTACAAAGGAACGCAACTAATTTGGGGGCATCTACCTCCTCCCCCATAGTGGGGTCATCACATGGCTTAATGGCATACCTCGCTCCCAACAGTCAAAAGTGTCTGGTAATGGTCATGTCTTCTTCACCGACTTAAACGACCAAAGGACCGCCACTAACAGACTAAGGGAGCGCGTCGTGTGAAGAACCAGTAGTCATGTAAGCGTATGCCGTATGTAACAACTACAAAATTCACTTTCGGTATTGGTTAGGCCTCTCATTTTGAAAATTCTCAACCATACTCGGTATTTCAGATTCCCCTTTCTCCACTTGCCATTATTACATACATAGGCCTATGCACGCAACAATTATTCAACATCAAATTTTTATGGGCCTTCTGACCAGTGGTGTACGCAATGGGGCAGGGATTAGGCGATGGTCACCCTCACATATATCATTTTTTTATATTTACGTGTTGTGGTAAGTTCACACATTTTACCTCAAAGGGTAGCATATGTGGCACTAGATTGCATGTAAGGACACCAAGTTTTTCAAAACATCTTCAAAAGGAAAGGATGTTTCCCAAAGGCCCACGCAGTGATGTCAATTTCAATTCTTAATTCCCAGAAAATAGACAAAATTTTTCAAAGTACAAATTTTACTTCAAATGGTAGCATGTGTTGCAGAGTCACATGTAAGACCACCTACCTTTTCTAGAATTCTCAAAAGTGAGGGGCCCATCCCTTAGATTCCTTCCCCGACTGGCATAGACTTATGTGACGGGGCAGGGAAAGTGTGGGTTCAGGAACTGTGATCAATAGTTTGCCATTTATCATGCAAAAGATGCGGGGAGTATTATGGTTGAGAGTTGGGGCAGTAACATAGACAATTTCATGAATTCAGCTGATCTTAAATTTTGTCAAGATTCTCAATAAACATTAGCATATTCCTATTTCTATTCCATATTCCTATTCTGTTGTATAAAGTCTTTGGCCGAAAAGATAATTATTGCAAACAAAAGCTAAAAACTACTAAAGACTTCTTAGCTTTTTTCTCTTTACAAGCATAGAAACGCAATTTTCGACCATCCGAGAGGTTTTCAAAATTGTCTCTTCGCTCCGCGCCAACCAAAGGTGGCACTCCGCTCAGATAGTCACATTTGTCGGGTTTCCAAGTACCATTTTTTAATACCTTCCTGATCACTTTGCAGTTTTTGAACTCATTTTGAGCATTTTGTTGCAAACGATAAAAGAATATAGCAACTGTTTAGATTCTTCGTATAAGCTTAGAAAATACCCTTTCGGTCATTTGAGGCTACTGATTATTCGAAATCCTCTGATGGTAGCGCTTTGCTGAAATAGTTTTTATGGCAGAATTACGTTTTGCGGGCAAGAAAGAATCCCAAGATGAAATGCTTACGTTTACTCATCCCGACCACTGAAGCTCTCCTATATTGACTCCTTAAAGTGTGCAAACAATAAAACCAAATTTTACTTCAAAAGGTATCTATGCAAAGATGATTCCACAGAACTGACGGTAATCAGAGTTGGCAATGAATTGGGAAAGTCTGGCTGCAACAAATTGAGAGATTTCACTCTATCAATTCATTTTATGCACTCCTCAAGGTTGTCTGTACTGGGTGTATTTTGATACACGATTTTTTTTTTTCAAAATGAAGCATTTAGAAACAATTTTATCAATAAAATCAAATTCTATGGAACATTTACACCTTTTTTGATGTACATTTTGTCAAATTCAAGTTTAATGAACATATGGAAAAGGAAGAGTAGAAAAAGATAAAAATTGCTGTGCACCTGTTGAATTAGATTTATGAATAGATATTTAGACAGTTTAACTGTGTGTTCTGTAGGATCAACCTCTCATGTAGCTTACATGCCATAAGATGCCTGTAAAGACACACAATTTTCATTTTTTATCCCCATTAACCACCACAATTCAACTTTTAACTTTCACCTTCCTGTCAAAGTCAAGAATCTTGCCACAGTTTGTATCAGTTTTAAGTTTCGTGATTCCAAATTTTCAAAGCAGAGCTTTCACCCGCCTTGACCCATCCCTTGGCCGGCGATCACTCAACATACTTGAGAAAAATCCTGCGTGCGCCACTGCTTCTTACTTACATTAAGTAAAGCTTTTTCGTAAATAACACAGATACTTTCAAACACACACAGAAAAGAAATGAAACATGTTTTTTTCTCAGCTTCTTTAAATTCTAAAGTTTTTAGACTTTATCCGCCTCCAAGTTTCAGACATCCATCTTTTTGCATTTAGCTGTAAATTCTGTTCACCAGGTGCTTTGTATGTGCGCCAAAATAACGTTTGTCAGATAAATAGTTTTTTAATCGTGTTAATTGACACTACAGATTTGTTAATCAATAACGTACTTTTGTTTGGTCCACCGTTTGTATTCCTTTATCATGTTGGTCTGTGGCAATCAACATCTAGTGCTCTATCTATAGTAAAGCGGGTTAAAAAAATGATTGCAATGTGTTGAGTAAACAAGAAAGTAAATTTTGTGGGCCGTTTTTTGTAAAGATGTTACAGCTTTCCATTTCAAAAGTGTAGCGTACATGCATGGGATATCCACTGTGACTCACTGGTTCCAGCGTTCCCACACTCGAATCAGATCCAGTCTCGGGTGTTTTGAAGGACACAGTGATCAAGCTCGTTTTAATCACAAGTTCACAACAAAAAAATACCGTTATAGGCCTTCATTGGGCAGGGTCACCTTCCTATGGCATCTCACCCTCGGCCCCAAGGGTGCCATTGAAGGGCTTCTGCCACACCCTTCCCCTAAACCTAAAAAGTGTGCGAACTGCTATTACGTATGTACGAAGTCATGCTGAATAATATGCGGTTATTTGCGTTAGGCAATCGTCCGAGGTCATTTACCTTAAGTTTCCCGGATGGGGGAGGGGTCCACACTGGCTTCAGGAATACCCCCCCCCCCAATTCCTACGGAATCCGTTGGTGGTCATATATCTTTTAACCACGTTATAATGAACATTTAGGGCTCAACTATGTTTGGTAACCCCCAGAACAGAAGTCCCATTTACCTTACTTTCTCGGGAAATCCTTTATGGGCTTCCGGTCCACCCTCCCAACATATAACATTTTTGGCAATGTCCATTTCTTATACACCAGGCAACGTAGATTAATTTCGTTGGATTAGTTTCGTTGGGTAACTTTCTCATGTCAATTATCCTACTGCCCCAGGGGGTCATCACTGGCGTCTGGCAGACCCCTCCCAACACTTAAAATTTCTGGCAACTCTCGTTCAAAGATCACAATGAAGTGTTATTTCAATGTGGAGTTTTTCAGGAGGTAACCTTCGGAGGTCAATTAGCTATCTTGGGTGGGGGTTAATGGTTCCTCATTTCTACATCCAACACTAAAAACTCGACAAAAGTCCAGTTCCTTGACTAAGAACACATTTCAGACCTGGTGGTGAGCATGAATATTGGTAACCATTCCGTTTCAACAAAGCCCCCTGGGCCCCTGGTCTAAGAGTGTCATGGTGAGTTAAAGTGAGCAGCTAATGGAAATCCGGGATGGCTAGTTCTTATGCTGTGTTTAGGGTCATTAAACCGCATTCTAAAACAATTGGCTGTTTCCACTGCATAAACGGCCTGAGGGTATTTAGAGTAGTACAAGGCGAATACTACAATAGGGGTATAGCAGCCTTACTCAGTATCAAGATCAGGAATTGATGCTCGTCTGTAGTTAGTTGTTTTATTATTTTCGAACATGATGTACCTTTTGCTATGTTCCTGTCCCAAATACCAATAATTTCACAAATCGGTAACATGGTTAAGTGTATTTTTCACTGCATTCTTTAATTATTTTTACGTGCACAACGACACTTCATCTGAATTTTTTCCCGGTTCTTAATTAATTTGGTAACTAATTTAGCGAGTGAATAATGCGTGGGAACTCAATTGAATCTTTTAAAACCTTTTAAAGTGTATCCTAAGGGTAACCTCAGAAATAAGAGGATAGTGAAATGAGACCGACGGTGTTGCTATGGGTTATTAGCAGAGTATGCGTGAAAATAGTTTGAGAAAAAAATCAATCAATAAAAACAAAAATAAGATCCCGCTTGTGTTCTTTAAGCTGCAATGAAATGAGTGGAATTAGATTTTACTTGAAGTCTGACTTTGCTATGAAGCCGACTTTATCATTCCAATGTCAGGCTCTGTAAGAGGCTATTTCAATTTTCTTAGCATGACAGTGATTAAAGTTATACCTGTGACTTAAAACGTTCCACTTAGCATTTGTTCTATTACATCAGACATCTCTTCCACAAGATCAAGGGACTGCTGGCGGCATGTTTCTCATGTTCACCATAAAGCTTCGAGTGTGAATTTGCAATAAACAAGAGATAGAGAATGGTGCGATAAACGTTGGAATTGCACGCATTTTTTACAATTTAATCTCAGAACATAAATGTATTAAGCATATATCTGAAGAAATTGATGATCTCTGAATCAATTTGAACAGAATTTTTCTTTTTTTCCTTTTTTTTTTACTCCTTTATTGCCATGGTTCTTTCAGATTTACTTTCTTCATATTTGGTCTTTTTTTCCTGCTTCTTGCACTCCGGTGTCCATCTCTGTATCTCCTGAGAGGTGTCACGCCAGGGAGCTGTAACCAAATTTCGGTGCTTAAAAAGGATTTAATTATTTTCAAGAACATTTTTTTTCTGACAGATTGATTCGATGTTTCTCCTTCCTTTACAGCTTCCTGGTCAAACCAAACACTTTCATAGTGGAACCTATAATGAATTAGTGACGCCCCTCATCACTGGCGATGGGGTGTATAAACTTACCACTTTTTTCAAGCAGGATCATGAATCCAGTCACCCCAACCCGCTTGTTTTGTGCTTGGAAGAAAAAATAATTTAGTTACCACTAACGAATTAAATGCTTAAAGCAGTAACATTCACAGACAGTAATTTTTTTAACTTCCATTTGTTTAAGTGTATAAAAACTAAAACGCACTAAGCTTATCACTTTCCCGCAGAAATCAGTTTCATTATTGGTAAACTTTTCCGCGCTCTGGAAGTGACAAAATCCTATATTTGCCATGTGTGGCACCAGATCATCAAGAGGCGCCGGCTTCTATAGTACTATTTTGTCATAAAATCACAGGTTTTCTTCAATAAAAGTTCTTGGTTTTGATAGATTTTTTGGTAGTAGAAAGGACAAAAAAGCTTTGGAAACCTTTCCAACTAAATGAAAGATTAGCAGTTCGTATTCCTCACACAAAATTATGAAGCAACAACGATGCTAAGTTCTCGTGCAATCAACATAGGAAGAGAAAACTTTTCAATTTTCCTTACAGGAAACCCAGAATCCAAGACTTTCAACTTTCAACACAACTTCCATTGCTACAAAAATATTTTTAAAAGGGGATTCACAATTCCGGGCGTTTTGCGCGCCGCAAATTACGCCTCTAGAACAATGGTGTCCACACTTTAACGAAAAACATCGGATTTTGGGGTGCTTGCTTCTTACCCCTGAAAAAGTCTGTTCATCTCCTGCTACTTAGCTGCTTCATATTAACCTGAGAAATGCTATTTCTGGCTGTCTGAAGGGTCGAGATTTTTCCAACTTTTCCTCACGCTCCACGCCAACTGACGGTGGCGCTCCGCTTAGATAGTCTTTCGGTCAAGTCTTTACATTCAGTTCAGGGAATCATTTCCTTACCGTACTAAGATGTTCTCATGTACACCTTTCAACAAATACTTGTTACTCTGTCAAATTAGTAGTCTATGTAAGTGAATTCTTTAGTTATTAAAGTGTCAAAATGTTACCGATGTTTCTCAGTTTGCAGAGGGCATCTGGAACTATTGTCTATCTTTTTTAATTACATCCCTGGTGGAAACAAGCGAAAATTTAACATGATAAAAAATTTACCGCTTGGTTGATGGGGTAGGGTGATGTGTTCAGTCCAAAAGTTGTTCCGCCCAACTTTAATATTGTTTCCTACGCCACTCTCCCAAAGGAAAAAAATAAATTCAATAATGTATTAACAAGTGGACATCATACTGCAGTTTTGCTTCTAGGCCACAATCGAAACAGTTGGGAAGCATACCTCACATTTGTGACCGTTATTGAGCAATCTTTACACCCTTAACACTCGTGGGGAAATGAATTTTGGAAGACAGTGCTCGAGCTAGCTTACACAGAACGAAAACGGACACCCGTTAAAAATGTCAATAATTCTTATTCATAGTGTAACTAATTGAGTATTTTTTGCCAATTGAACAAAAATAGAAAGTCGTTTTAATAGATAACGATTATCAGGGAGTGAACTTTGGCCAGAGTCTTCGTCATAGGCTTTTCGAGGAAACCGAATGGGTGAGAGCTAACCTGCGAAGTTTCAAACTGCACATCTCCCGTCTTCAAGGTGAAAATGCGTTGAAACGTCATTTGAAAGAGAGAGAACAAATAATAATTCCAAAATAAGGTCACACCTTTCTTGTTATCCTCCTATCTTTACTAAAAATGAAACCGAAGTCTCGTCTCTTTGTTCTGCTTATTCATGCTTTTTATGTATTTTCCCATCCCTTTGCGTAAGTACACACCCATAGCATGACATTGTGTTGGATCTTGTAACGCGCTGCTCCACGCCAGCTACCATCATGCATTGCGTTTCAAGATAGCTGACTGACTAAAGGTGTACTGAAAACAGAACCTTAGCATAAACAAAGTGGGATTACCGTCTTCAGCAATATTGGGATGATTTACCAACGAACCTTTGTGAGACAGAATATTTCCTGTCATACAGAGTGTTTTCGGTAATTGTTGGACAGCTTTAGGATGATTTCGGGACAAATTTGTGAACATTCGCCGAACGTTCGGAAAGGGTGATTTTAAATCTCCCGATTGTTCTTTGACCCTTTGGCGGACAAGTACGCTTGAAATTGGTTTTATGATAACTAACTTGCAAAGTTAGTCTGGTACGTTTCATAGTTTTCTTGATCTTTATTGAAAGTAAACATAAATAAGACATTCCTTTTACCAAGTGTACATTTCCAAAGGCGGCCAAAATTCAAATTTTTGTGACGTCATAAGAGCTTAATATATCTCAGTTACCCCGCGGTCAGCTTCCCAAATGGAAAGACTGTGTGTGCAGAGCTTCTTCTGGTAGGCATCATACAGCAATTGCTTCTAGGCCACAAACAAAAGACTGACTACGTAGAGAGTTTCTTCTGGTAGACCTTTACAAGGATCCATCAGGCGAAATCCTTCTGCTGTAGAAATCAGTTAGAAGGTAGTGTCAGCTGTCTAGGCAATGCATGTAAAGTTGTGACCCGAAAGTTAGCTATATACAAAGTGTACCTCGCACCAATGACTTATTACATGAGAATTGATGGACCATTGAAGCTGAATGGTGCACTCCTCCTCATAAAATATCCGCGCCGTCGCTCACCCTTTACTTAAATTACATGCATCTTGTAATAATCTACAAATACTTTTATTTTGTTACATTAGATCAAATTTCAATAAAAAACGTTTACACTCGGTAAAAGAGTACCATATAAACTTTGTTCTAACAATTTTTCTACATGATTTTCATATGGCGATTACATTTTAAAAACGTCTACGGAGTAAAAGGTTTTGTTCTCATACCGCCTTGTTTGGAAACGGATCGTGTCATGGTTTCATTTGTCTCTGTTACGTGCTATGTGGATGATGGTCGAATTTTCATATCAGCCTGCTTAATATTCCAGTGAAGAAACCAGTACATGTTTAGCCCGTCCATTTTATTGTAGACACCGTTAAGATTAAAGTACGAACACAGTTAAAAGATGGGCTGGATCCAAAATAGTTGCAAGTATCCTTAGTAGAGACGCCCATAGAACACCAACTATTGGTGTACCAACCGGCCCCTCCTATTGCTGATGAGCAGTGGCGGTAGGTACATCCGTCGTTGTCTTGGTCATGGGTATTAAATGACCCAGTATTATCATACTGGTGCAAACCGTCTCCTGCAGAAACAAAACCAGATATAAATATTATGTTAGTAATTTAAAATTACTTCTTCACCACTCAAAAAATATTTGAACAACTTTGTTTTAAAAAATGGGATACTTACGAAAATAAGTACTCCAGCTCATTATAACTGACCCAATTTGTTTGTTAACTCATTTTGTGTAATATTTCGCACAAATTCAGTTACCTATTTCGAATAGGAACACTCATGTCCGTACGTATCCTAATTTTTAAACAAAATTGTTCAAAAACTGTTTTCAGTGAATGTATCCGAGCAAATTAAGAGGATATTTCATCCCTGAAAGGAGGCCATTAAATTGGGTGGTGAAATTCAATTTTTTTCCTAACCTGCTCTTTTTCACATACCAATGAAAATGGTCAAATGGACAATCCCCATACTTTACATTACTTTAACTGTTTTCACAGTAAGTGCTGAATGGTTCAATCGGTCTTCAAAAATAAGTGAACAGACACCTTTTTTCAAGTTAAAAAAGGAGACTTTTATCAACTTGAAGTTTGGATCTTGTAATGATCCCTACTCCCAAAACGATAATCGCTTTAAAGCCAGATTAATTTCCTATAATTGAAGGAATAAAGAAAGAAAAGTCGAAAACAAGCAGTAGTTTTATTGCAATGTACTCACTACAAGGCACTCAGAATTATTTGACCAAACTCATAGAAATGCCACAAAAGGAGTGCATTACTTAAGGGCTCTTCTATCGGAATCGATAACTTAATGAGAATGTTTAGGGGTACTACCACATGGCAATGCTGATGATTAGTATAACTGGTAAAGTTTCATGTCCAATAGTTACGGAAAACGTTAGACTTTGAAATTTGGAGGTGCACTGACTTGCAGGCTTAGCAAAGACATCTGTTGTTAAATATCCATCAAATGGATGGAAACATCCATGGACACCAACAAAAAACTCCTCATCCGTGAAATCTACTGAACTGCTCATTAACGCACAATAAACCCTTACGGTCTTTACGAAAGAAATTAACTTGCTTCCAAAGAGCGTATAAATTTTGCCCCTTAGACGGTTAGGTAAGGTACCAGTCGTTATGTGTTTACTACTTTAGCTGTTAGTTTCAACTGAGGAAGGTCGAATGACTGAAAGGTTTTGAAACATAATCATCAGAGCTGCAAAAGCTGTGTGTCTTGCTATTTGTTTTTTTTTTATAATTTGGTACTAAGCATAAACATCCAGGTTTCGGCCGGCTTGAACTAAACCAATTGCTTAGAAACTGGGCCTTACAACTCCAAATAACGAATTAACTGACTCTCTCATGAGTGAGTGGTTCAATTGGGGTATTAAAAGTTTCATATATTTCTTTCTTCCAAGGAAAAACCGTGGCCAGACGCTCTTAAAATTATGCGCAAAACCGTTACAAATCGGATGAATCACAACATTCTTAAGTTTTTTCTAATTCCGGTAATTATTTGCATTGAAAATTGCCTCATTATACTGTCTATAAGGATAGTCACGTGACCCTTTAACAAACTTTCATTAAGTTACCGATATCAACTCAGTAGTTCCCTTAATTTCATTACTGGTTGCAGATCCTTATGCGTCTTTTAAACTTTAACCTTTTACTGTTGCTACTACACGATATTCCCTTTGTAATTTCCCTCGGTGTTTGCCATTCAAGAAGTTTCCGAGAACGATCCTAGGTGAATCGAAAATATTTATGTATTGAATAAAATTTACATACCAGCGTCTTCTGCAGTCACGGCACTTACATGCAATCGATACAGTAAGCGTTCGCCTGCAATACTAAAAGATGAATATTCGGAGTATAAAGGTGAACCGGAAGATGTGGTGATGTCTACTCGTAGTGTGTAGGCTTTTTGATTTTTAAAGTAGTAAAGATTTTCGTTTCCCAACCAAAAGACCGTTTCTTGGCTGACGTTACCAAATCCATGTTTGTAATCATCGCAAGTACGGTAAAAATCGGATATCCCATCAATCCGTCTCTGGAAAACCTGTTGCTTAGAACAATAATAGCAGGCATATTGCAGTTGTGGGACTACATATACTTTTGCAGAAAGGTAAAAAAATCTTCTAATCTTGAGTTGATGGATACATTTATGGAACATTTAACCTCTTTAATCGTCATTTGTTCTTTATTTTTGTATTACATAAATGAAAGGAAATTATGGAGGATAATATTAAAATGGAACCATTTATAACTCTTTTTATCTTTTCACGGACATAATCTTTATTACAACATCCAAAGACGTATCATAAATTTGTCAGTTACTAACGATTTATATCCTGTTTAAACACGGATTCTTTCAATTTCTTCCTCGTAGTTTATAGCTGATTGTGCAAAATAGTATAGCTCATTCAGCAAACAATGACATCGTTACACATAGAAATAATGCAATTTTGTTTGAAGTGTTAATTCAAGTGCTATAAAAATCATAATTGAAAGGCCAAGTTTAAGGGTGATGGTTGGTTTAACGGGTTATGTAATTATAGCGGATAGTTGGCAATGGGTAGTTGGAACCATGTGGATGGGTTGGTTAAACATTGACCTAGGTGGCTGTTGTTGTCCACTTGTGCGTTGATTTTAATTGTTAATTTCGTGTTAAAAACTTTACTAGATGAGATCTCTCGCTGACTCAGTCAGTGCGCTTCCTTTCATAATATGTTAATCTCATACAATTATAACACGACTATATTGCACGTAGTTTTATCTTCTATCGTTAAAGAACGCAGAAATATAAGAAAAGGTATATCAATTTTTTTTCTTTTTATTAACAAATATTTTTTACACTATACTAAACCTCTTGAAACACTACACTACACTAACTCTCTTTTTTTTTTGTAAACACAAATAAATGGTATGAACTGACGGTGGCGATTGCTCGAGAAGTAGCTTAAGCTTAGTAGAGCTTCATGTATTTTATGTACTTCAATTTAATTAGCTGTTTTGGACATCAAAACCTACAGAATTCAAAAGAAGACATGACATATTTGTAGAATTAATGCAAAGAGGTTAACGTACCGTCCATCCTCCGCCGTCGGAAGTCATGCTGCATAGTACTCTGAAAGATTCACCAGTCCATCCAGAGGGGCGGATGGTATCAACACCATCTACAGTGTGACCAGCCTGGTATATATCATAGCAGTCCGTGTACACGAGAGTGCACCCGACACCGGCACCCTCGTAACCATCATCGCAGTAACAGCCTTGCAGGCCATCCTGTAGACCGCATGCAGCGTTAGGACCACAGCTGACTGAATTACAGTTAAGTTCGCCGTCGGCAAAATTGCATTTTTGGGAGCAGTCGGTGTTAACATAAGTGTCCGCAGTCTGTTCAAGACAAATACGAATATATTTAAGGCAATAAGACAAAATCACTGCTTAGGGACATTAAACACTAAAACCTACAAATTAAAAGAAACGAAATTAAACATCAATTGTAGAAAACGGTTATTTCATGAGGACCTTTTAATTTTGAATAATTTATCACATTTTCAGTTCTGCATATCTGGTGTCATCTTATAAAACGTACCAATTATTGCAGCAGTGGACTAGACAAGTACTGTTCGGAATTTCCTCAAGACAAAAAGAACAGAAAAAGAAAGGATAAAATTACCTAAAAATACCAATTTGTGTAGATAAAATGACCATGTCAATTTTGCTTTCCCCTGCTTATTTCACAAAAACTTGAAGAACCGGCCGTGACTTTGTGAACAGAAGTCTAAACATTGTGTAACATTCGACATCATTGTATTCGCATACGCGGGTGCAGGGGGTACCTACAGATATAATTAAACCTAACAGTGGTCTTCTATGAGGACGGTTAAAAGTATTAAAAATTAATAATTTCAGGAATTTTGTTATCTGCTTGTCTAGAGAATATATTCTTTTTATTAACAACAAAGTAAACCGTTACATAGGATGACTCAATCCCTTTATTTATGGCATGTTATAACGTTACCTACCGCTAAAACTGCACGGGTTTCAGGGATGAAACATCCACAACCAGATGGAGGGACGCATCTGGCTTTCCTAACCAAAAGCCCCTTTTCACACACGCATGTTTGAGCACTTAAATTAAAGTTCTCATCACAATTATTCAGACCACTGGGATCTTTACAAGACGGCTGACAAGAACAGTTCCCAAATGTCGTATTTGGTGGACAGGACAGATTTACAGGTCAAATGCAGAGAGAGAGAATTAAAAGCATAACCATTACAAGTATTCTTTACACCTTTGTGATGACTCGAGTAAAGATTTCAAAGACTCAAGTAATAATTTTATACTACTGTACTCGACCGCACTCGAGCCATAAAGTTCAAAGATTCTACTTGATTCCAGTCTCGGAACCTGAATACTTTGACCTGACTTTTATCTCTGATATAATTTGGTCTATGTTTGCCATGCAGCTGTAACTCAGTTTCACCGTGTTCCCATTGAGTAAAGTATGTAGTTTGTGCCCAGGTGGGAATCAGCTGTCCAATTATATAAGCGCACAACAAATACATACTGGCGAAACAGGAAGTACAACCAGCAACGCGAAGCAACTGCAATTGCAGAAAGCAAAGTGAGCGCCCATTGGAAGGCAACTGCCTCAAGAACAACATTGTGTACCAAGCAACTGTAACACGCCACGACAACAACAACGAAGAAACATACATTGGTCTAACAGAGAACACATTTAAAACAAGATACACCGCCCACAAGTCTAGCTTTAAACACAAAGACAAAAGATACGCAACTGCACTCAGTGAATACATCTGGAAACTAAAGGATACAAATGTAGAACACTCCGTAAAATGGAAACTAATGAACAAAGCTCGAGCATACTCCACGTCATCTAAAACTTGTAATCTCTGTCTGGAAGAAAAGTTCTTCATTATACTCAAACCTTCCTTAGCAACTCTAAATAAAAGAAACGAACTGGTAAGCTCTTGTAGACACAGGAACAAACATCTACTGTGTAACTATTCTAATAGGTAATGTATCTTGGTTCGCTGTACACCGTTCGTGCCTGTTCACATCGAACACGGAACGAACACGTGCTTAAAAACGGACACGTTCAAAAGCAGCGAACATATAAGTATCTAACGTTATTGACATCATTCTACTTCAGGTTTCTGAGGAGTGAGGACCTACATTATTGGCCCTTACGAAACAGTTCTGTAAAGCTATGTTGTAAGAACTTATTGCAACCTTTTCAATATTACAGCTCCCTTCACAGGGTTGAGCACTTTACCATTGCCTGGTTGACATTACTAATTAATTTTTACTATTACGGTTACATATATAAATATACACATATATATGTACACACATATATATATATATATATATATATATATACCAATACAATGTATATATATATATATATATATATATATATATATATATATATATATATATAGCATTAATTAATTCCGTGTATTGGACGTAATAAATAAGGAAAAATGGAAAACAGAGTGTGCATATAGATCCAACGAATGATTTATTGAAACAGAAATTTTCGCCGCCTCCTGGCGGCTTTGTCAACTGTGTTATGGAAATCAACCGTTACATACAAACAAGATAGAGTTGAATGCGTACAGTACCGCGTAATATTAAAATAAGTTTGAAAAGTTGTAAAGTGACGTCATAATGATGATGATCGAAAAGTACGTGGTTACAAAGAACGCACGTTCTCACATAGTAATTAATGCAAAGCGCGAACATCATAACCATGGCAAGCTTGATTAGCCAAAATAATGTAAAGTGACGAGACAATCTAAAATTGTAGTGTGCGTACCTCATTTCGTTGTTTGAATGGAAGCGTATGTACATATTCAAAACTCCATGGTAACTAAGTAACTGGTAGGCAAAGTACACAGGTTATGCAGAGGTCGTAAATTTTATCCCATATCACAAAGCCTAGTTGCTGTTCTCTTGTGTGTGTCATGCGATAGGTCAGATGGTGAGCCACTCACGGAGCATTGTTTGGCTATTTTATCGGGTATTCCAGGTGGCTTCGACACAATGTATGTTATTCCCGATACGGTCTACAACAACTACAGTTTCTATTCTTTTTTTTCCTTCTGGTTCTTAATGATTACATAGGCTATGTTATTTTTGTAAGCCCACCAAAAAATTTCGCGCGCTTTGCGCACTTTGCAATTTCACGATTCAGACTCAAAAGAACATTAACTCGGCTTTTAAAATATTAAGTAACATTGTGCGAAATGTGCCCAAGGCTGCAATGACATGGGATAGTTGGGCTCCTTCATACCACCCCCTCGACATAGGGGCTGTCGGAACTTGTGGTCGCTGGCATTGCCCGCCCTCTGTCGGGGGTAATCTGTCGCCTTCTCATGGTCGGTTTAGTTACTTTGGCTTTCACAAGAGTTATTTCTGCGATAAAACCCAAAGTGTTCGGTACGCTTTGCACACTCTTCCTCAGTTCCGTTACCTAGAGCTAATAAAGTACAAACCCTTCCCATCTTTTCATGTTAATTAATAAGTAGAATAAGTGGATTAATGTTCTTGTCGGGAATTTCATATCATTTAACTAAACTTAGTTAATTATCTCTTGTGTCAGTCGTGCGGTACGGACTCGAAGAAGAAAGTACAATATAATTTGTGTTCGATAGGGCCCAAATGCAGGGACAATTTATTGACCTATATAAGATTTAAATAAGTACAGATTATTTTAAGTGTACTAACCCAACAAAATTTTGTCCCCTTTTCCAGGGTTAAATCAGTGCGGAAATATCTTCCTCAAGCATATACAAATTTGATGTCGTATATGGCTCGCAATGGCAGGTATTGTGCACAGGTTCTCTTCAAACCTCCCTCACCAACTCATCGACGGCATCCTGGCTATCGGGGCTTGGGTCGCTACCGACCAAAGCCTAGCTACGCCCCTGCTAGGAGGCACATCTTGTTTGAGCTATTTGCTTTTAAACTTCAGTCTGCCTGTTTTCTATGTCAGTTTCTATATATATATATATATATATATATATATATATATATATATATATATATATATATATATATATATATATATATATATATATATATATATATATATATATATATATATATATATATATATATATATATATATATATATATATATATATATATATATATATATATATATATATATATATATATAGAAACTGACATAGAAAACAGTCGCATTTTTTTTGTAGAACTTTTACATCTTACATTGGCAACCTTTGCCTTATTATGAAATATGATGGAAAAACTGCGCTCCACCCAGGACTTGAACCCACGCAACATCAGAACTCTTTAGCCGGGAAGTTAAGCCTTGCCGACCGAGCTGTGTGAGCAGCTGTCGGAAGAACCGGTTGAATTAATTCAAGTACCAAGCGAGACAGTTCATCCATCATTGCGTCACAAGTATGCCCCGCCAAGCGTGGCATACTTACCGGGGCATACTAACCATCCGCTACTTATCATCTTCCTTCAGTTTCTATGTCAGAAAGTCGCAATGTCACACCAATACTTCCTTACATTTCCACGCTTGGCGGGGCATACTTGTGACGCAATGATGGATAAACTGTCTCGCTTGGTACTTGGTACCTAATTACAACCGCATCTACATTAACCGCCTTTCCAATCACCCACCCACCATCATAAAGAACATCCCTCAGGCTAAAGAAGAAGGATCTCAGAACTATCCTCCAACGAGAAAGCCTTGTATAAGGTCGCCCCTGCGTATAACGATGCCCTGAAATCCGCTGGGTACGAGTACAATATAGAATACCAGAACACGCTTCCCACCAGACTAGAGGAAAAACAGGTCAAGGAAGGTCATATGGTACAACCCGCCATTATATTTAAAGGAGAAGTTTAAGCAAAAAATTAATTGTAACATGTGAAAGAAGAACTAAATCTACTCAGTGTGGTGACATTTCCATTCAAATCGGACATTTATTTCCCGAGATATCAGCAAATGAAGTTAGTAGATCTGTGTTCCAAAGTGAGATTGATAGCAGCAAAGCTTATATCACTTCCTCACATTGACAAGGGATGCTTTGTTTCCCTTTGTTTTTCAGACTGTTGTGTTGACCTTGACGTTAATAGGAAAAGGAACTCCCCATGGGGATTGCAAAGTTTGAAAAGTTCTCTTGCCACTTATGCAATTTCATATTGGTAATATGGGACTGTTGAGCAGAAAATTGGCTGTAAAGTTTAAGAAAAACAAAAGACTGTTCATTAATGTGGGGATATGATGTTACATGTGCTTGCTCCAAGTTCACTGTTTGTTGAAAATGTGAAACGTTTACTTGCTCATATCTTGAGAACCATACGTCGGATTTCAATGCAAATTTCACCAAAATGCTTTTTAATTACACACATTACCGGACGTAACATACACCTTGGTATTCTAAATCATTACACGTTTCAACAAACAATTTAATCTTCCCTCCTGACACTGCAGTTAACTGTAGATTTCCGTTCTTTTTAATTTATGTACTCGTTTTTAATTTTGTGCTCATACTGTCTTTAATACTCGCTGAGGAAAGGCCCAGGGGGACAGAAAATTTCGAAATATATTTGTAAACTTTCATATTTCTAAAATAAACCAGTTATGCTCTTTACTGCATATTTTTCTGTACTTTATATAACAATTTCCCCCTAAGGCGGGAATTAGCGTTCTATATATATATATATATATATATATATATATATATATATATATATATATATATACCACTAGATTGAACATTAGGGGGAAATTTGTATATCTTCATACGTTTATCCGAAATGAAAAACAATAAAATACATTATTGTATATTTCGCCTTTAAGGAAAAATATATACATGTACGTAAATTCAATGGTCTATTAGTTGTATGTTTAACAGATAGGCGTCCGTGATTTGGTCAAAATTGAAGTAATGAGGTATATTACGTACCCCCGTTTTTATTTTACTATACACTAACGTATTCCCATTAAAACAGTGTGTGAAAACGTAAAGGGGAATGTAGATTTTCCCCCTAATATTTTGCCCCAAAATTTCCCCTTATTCCACAGTTAGGTATATATATATATATATATATATATATATATATATATATATACATATACATATATATATATATATATATATATATATATATATATATATGTATATATATATATATATATATATATATATATATATATATATATATATATATATATATATATATATATAGGTCGAAAGTGTTGTAGTACCTAGCCTCATGAGGCTAGGTACTCTCGCTCCACACGGGCAATTAAATATATCAGGTTATATTTTCCATATTGGTTTTGGTATATACATGCACGTTATTTCAATGGCCAGTAAGCCCTCCCTTATAAAAAAAACCCACATAATTCCCACATAATTCCTGTAGGAAAATGAAAACTTGCTATAGGAATTTGCAATTTCCTATAGGAAGTTACAACTTCCTACAGGAATTATGTGGGATAATATTCAGCCTGTGCGAGTTTCCCACATCAAAAAGTTGAATTCCCACACGAGAATTGAAATTCCCATATGGAAAGTTGAAATCCTCATGTGGGAAGTCATGTTGGACTTAGATATTTTTTATAAGGTGTAGCCTCAGCAACTGGACTCTCATATTCAAAACACATGCAGGCAATGGGATGTGCTGTTAAAGGAATCAGTTATTGTGTAGTTGCATACAACTTGAAACTTGGACAAATTTCAAACATATCATTTAACTCTTAAACAAGTTGCATCTAGTGGACTTTTCTTGTGGACATTCAGCAGGATTTTGCACATGCCTTTGTCGCAAATTATTCTGAAGAAGAGACTGCATGCATCAGAACACATGCGGGCAATGTGATGTACTTTAAAAGGAATCAGTAATTGTGTTGCAAACAAACTTGGATGAATTTCAAACATATTGATTCTCAAACCAGTTGCATCTAGTGGACTTTTATT
This sequence comes from Holothuria scabra, assembly GCA_037179385.1. Lineage (NCBI taxonomy): Eukaryota > Metazoa > Echinodermata > Holothuroidea > Aspidochirotida > Holothuriidae > Holothuria > Holothuria scabra. Next base: position 3,243,245 of record CM074191.1, read on the forward strand.
TTGTACGTGCCTTCACAAAATATTTTGATGAAGAAACAATCGTGTATCCAGTTTGGCAAGAACTTTAAGGTGAACGTTACATTTAAATTCAGCCATAAACCTCTTTTGGACACACGTTAATTCATAGGAACATTATACTGTGACTGTTTACTGCACATGTATACAGTAGTGTGCCTGCAGATGATGATGAATGGAAAATATTGATGAAGACCTGAGTACATTGAAAAATCCCCCTTCAAGAATATGGTAGAACCCAGTATGGGAAGGGATGACCAGCATGTGGGATTTATGTGGGAATTTTTCCCACATTCATGTGGGAATTAGGTGGGAATTTTTTCCCACATGCCCCAAAACCCACATAAATTACACGTGCTGATTCCTGTAGGAATTATGTGGGATTTTTTTATAAGGGCTTAGTGTTAACGGATAGATGGGCGTAAGTTGGTCTTACCAGAAACGCGAAGCAACTGTAATTGCAGAAAGCAAAGCGAGTGCCCATTGGAAGGCAACTGCCTCACGAACAACATTGTGTACCAAGCAACTGTAACACGCCACGACAACCACAACGAAGAAACATACATTGGTCTAACAGAGAACACATTCAAAACAAGATACACCGCCCACAATTCTAGCTTTAAAAACAAAGACAAAAGAAACGCAACTGCACTCAGTGAATACATTTGGAAACTAAAGGATTCAAATGTAGAACACTCCGTAAAATGGAAACTCATGAACAAAGCCAGAGCATACTTCACATCCTCTAAAACTTGTAATCTCTGTCTGGAAGAAAAGTTCTTCATTATACTCAAACCTTCCTTAGCAACTCTAAATAAAAGAAACGAACTGAAAAGCTCTTGTAGACACAGGAATAAACATCTACTGTGTAATTATTCTAACAGGTAATGTATCTTGGCTCGCTGTAGACCGTTCTTGCCTGTTCACAACGAACACGGAACGAACACGTGCTTTAAATCGGACACGTTCAAAAGTAGCGAACATGTACGTTATTGACATCATTCTACTTCAGGCTTCTGAGGAGTGAGGACCTACATTATTGGTATTTTATTACGAAACATTTCTGTAAAGCTATGTTGTAAGAACTTATTGCTACCATTGCCTGGTTGACATTATTGATTATTAATTATTTTTTACTATAAAGGTTATTTAGTTCCAATTTTCTATTGAGCACTTATAAACCATAATTGACAATAGGTTCGACCGAGTCAATTTCGGATATTCTACAAAGAACATACCTATACCGTCAAACACGAGCTATTTGAAAAGATTCGTCTCTAAAACTGAATCATTTCTAAGGAACGTAAGATGTAGAACTCATTTCTTTCTCAACCCCCAAACCGGAGTAAACAAAAAAGAACACTACGGCTTCCGATCGATAAAGGCCCCCTCCTAGATACCCGAACTAAAAGAGTTCGAGGACGACATGATGAGCCTTGTACAGAAAATTAAGTTAAACAACAATCGCAAGCCCTTCCAAGCACAGTTAAAAACCGACACGACCAAAATCAAAGCGGACAGTAAAGTATACGTTGCTGCTTACAAAACCAACAACTTCTACAAATTAGAAACTGAACAGTATAACAAGCTGGTACCATAAAACGTAAACGAAGCATACAAAAGAGCACCGCTCAACACACGCAATCAAATCACTGCAGCTGACAAAATTATAGCTTCAAAACTTGAAATTAGTGACAGAGTCGACATTACAAGCAAACAACAAGCATTTATTACACTAAAAGACCACAAACCGAACTTCAACGAGGATTTTGTAAAAGCTTTCTTTAAGCTTTCAAAACTCTTTATCATGGCATATTATTGGTATGTAAGGCTAAGGAACCACGCTATTCTGTGCTGATTTTTCTATTTAAAGTCAAGTGATTGACAAAAATGTCTGTTTCCTTTGTTGTTAGGTCTGTTCAACTTTTGTATCAATGTAATTTATTACCTATGTCGATTTCCCACTGTTACAGCCTCCAAACTTGATCAACTATAGGCAGGAAGTATCGGGTAGCGCTGCCCTGCATTGAGTTGTTTCGCTGAAACTGTTACTTTGTTCGTGTATACAGCAAACGCGTGGCCGTTTTACTGTTAGTGGAAGCTAGGGAATTATTACAGAGTAAATGGTACATAGAGGAGCTGACAAGAATAGAGACCAGAGACTTGGTTGTTTCTTTGCTGCAAAATGCCTTGTACTGATAGGCTGATTTATTGACGTAAGTCAGTTTGTAATCTTCAGACTAGAACATGTAAGTAGTGAGTGCAATCACCTATAGGATAATGTCTCAGGAAAATGTAAAAATGCAATAGGAAAATAAGTAAAATCAAATACAAAGTCACAGAGTGGCTCTTTGGTAAACACCCGCTAACGTTTTTTGGACTTTGATGTCCTCAGAGTGTTACATAGGATAAGCATTATCCCTCCCCTTACCTGTCGAAAGTGGAAAATGGTTTGCTTCAAATCATATTAAAAGTAAAACGTTAATTTATTTTAAAACGATACATTCTCTTTTATTTTTGGCAGGATCATAGCTTTCAGACGAGTGCATGGTATTTGGCACGAAAATGAAAATAATGTCAGACTTAATTATCGTCTCCAATGTAATCTGAACTTAGAAGTAAATTAATGGTAACCTGAGTCTCGTACCTAAATTAATAGTTCGAAAGTATTTAGAATCCTTTTCGATTATTACAATAGTTTTCTATTTTTGTTTTAAAGGGTCGCACTTTGAATAAAAATGATTACATAGTTTATTCCTCACCACTGCTTGATTTTTACGAACCAGCCTTTGAAAGGCCTGTTCAGTAGATCTGATAGGGGCATATTTTTTATTTTTTCTGTAGGCTAAGCACCAGATAATTATAACACTCCGTTAATACCGTTTTTCAGGTGGGATGGCCTACTTCGAGGGAAGAACTTTTTGCCTCGTAACTCATCTGCTCTTGCATCAAATAGCTCTCTTATGAGCTGAATAACACCCGGCCTCTGAATGATCCACCTGAAGGATTTGCCCTTGCAACAGGAAAATGCTCTTTTCATCACCCGACGAGTGATCCAAGATTCGCAACCGTAACAGACAGTAATCGGTTAAGCTGAAGAGGAACAGTAGCCTAATGGGCATTTACTTTACTTGAAGGAACACACAAAGCTATTTGGGGAAAAAATGAACTGTTAAATAAGCTGACGCAGTAAGTGACACAGTAACTTTGTATACAAGGAGATATGGAAGGATCACTTTATTATCTTATTATTTTATTAACAACCTACACACATTTTACATTTTACACGCTTTACACAATGAAGTTTGTTGTTCTTTCAAAAAATTTTACTTGTTTTGCAATTAAGCTTTTAAAAATGCTACCTGCATTACATCAAATTAAGTAAAACCAAATTATATACAATCGTTCTTCAAATGGATATCTGTAATAACTTTCATTTGCCAAAGATATTAATTTGAACTTTATAGCTGTATTTGACCAAGATAGCAGAGTATTTAATACTGCTTTTGATAAAGTTGATTAAGTTCAGTTAGGGGTTCCACGCAGTTCTCGGATAAATTAAGTTCTCCTCGCTCGTTTTCTTTTTGTTCCTATTTGGTCTAAAACAGTTATGTTTTGTTATCGTTATGTTTATTGAAATGTTCATGTGTACATGTCCCACCTTACGAACAGTTAGGCCTACAGCTGCGAAGCTTCATGAGTCATAGTCAGGAAGTATCACATAACAATGCCCTGGAGAGAAGGGAGTGATTCGTTGAAGCTTTTTCTTTGTTCGTGTTTTGAACAAATATGTACATGTATTCTATATTTAGTAGAAGTTGAAGTGACAACAGTTATAACAAATTGAACAGGGTGGACGTACATAAAGCGCAAACAATAATGGGGTCAGGGAATTTTACACGGCTTCTTTCCTTTGAAATGTTGGTGAATATAGGCTGTCTCGTTACTGCTATTGTGTTCGTAACCGTACTTATGAATATGCACGGGATGCGAACATTTAGCAATAGCATACCTAAAGGAATGGGAAATGATAGATATTTAGCGATGATTACTACATGCAAATACAAATATCATGATTAACTTTTTACTTAATCAATAAGTAGGCGTATATCTAAGGTTTTCACTGATTTCTTTCACACCAAGTTGGACATTGGCGTGCATCAACTTTTTATCTTAAAGTCTTGTCTTGCCAAACAAAAAGTAAAAAAGAAGATAAAATACAGAAATATATTTCATGTGGAAAGAATATCTTTTCTAGATATTGCAGATGTATGCTCTTTCAATTGACATGGGCATGCAAATAATATCAGTAAATTCTATAAATAATGTATTATTTTCTCCAACGCAATATTTCAACTTCTAACGGTCCGGGAAAGTCTCCCTTTTTCGGAGACACACGAAGTCTCCGTTTATGGTTATTTCTTGTACAACGTTAAAAATTAATATTCAAGACCTCATTCTTGAAACAGCCGTTGTGTCTTTCTCATCCATCTCAATGATGAGCCATTTTGCAGTGTGATTATAACAAAGAGAACACACAGCATGATGTTTCGTCGGACCATTTGAAAGGCTTTCAATACCGACGTTTGGTGCGAAAAGATAATCAAAAAGACGGTTACTGACAATTCATCCCCAGTGAATGATTCTCATTGTCGTACGTTTATCTCGTGTTTCCATTCAATGGCCTTAACCGGTCAGTTTAGGGTAACGTGAAACAAGTATAGCCTGTATACGCAGTTTAATGTGTAATGTTAATGACCGCGGTTTACACATAGTCGGTGCTTCTCGTTAGCTAGGTTTGCGCTTCTTGCGCTCAAACAAATTCGTAGAAGCTGAGTATATCTGAACTTCGTAACTGTACTTGGAGGTTTAAGAGAAAATTGGTAACCCCTATTATGTAATTTCCAGGGTTGCCAAACAAAGACTTACGAGTGCACGCTTTATCGCAGTGCTAACACCAAGTACCGATCATGCACAAGACAGAACATGAATAAGTATGTGTGAGTTTAGGCGACTGTACAGCGTGTATTAATGGGAGTCATCGGTAAGTGTCATTACTTTAATCGATATTTTCTCAAAAGTCACACGGTGGACTATTAAAGTGCACGGAAAAGTTGTAGATAAAATTTTTGGCAACACGAACATCTCAGTTTTGAAATGTTCTAAGTAGGAACTAATTTTCTAGGAAGGTTTCAAAGGTAAAGCCTTATGTTATGGATTATGCACACCGTACAGCTTTGTGGGTCAATTTAAAAATGGCGCCAAATTTGTCTCCACTTTTGGAGACAATTCAATTTTCCGAAAAGGGAGACTCTCCCGGACTATCTGGAAGTAATCCATGATGGGGGATTTGTACCACAGTAGAGGGTACAATACGGGTACGTTTCGATGGCATAACCCAGAACGAAGGAAAAATAGAAAGTTTTGAATGATAGATTTAAACTAAACACTTTTGTTTGAATAATTATCTTTCTACATTGCTTTTCAATTTCGCCAAACGATATGGAAAGGAATATATAACACCTTCACACTTCAAACGTATAGGTTCGGTAGTGTGGTTGCAAATTAACAACCTTTAAGATTATTTTTAGTTCATTAGATAGTTCGTTAGAAAGAGTTTACTACCCAATTGTTTTCCGTTTTGTCTGCCATGGATTTTTTTTTTTTTTTTAATTTTTTAATAAGCAATATTTTTAAATAATAATTTTTAAAGTAGCAATAACTTTCAGTTTTCATAAAAAGTCTTCGTTATAACGCAGCCACGAGTCAAAACTTTGGACACTTTGACAACTTCCAGAAAAACGTTGTACTTTATTTAAGAGGTTTTTTACTAAAAATATCAAGTTAAAAATTCTAAGTCCTAACTTCACTCTTTATTATCAAAGCGTATTTGTCTTTACTTGGTTTAGTAATTCTTTAGAAGACTTTCAATTATCTTTTTTCACTCCCTTGCGACAACATGCCAAAGACAGGCGCAAAATAAAGTAATTTTAGGAAAAGATATTGAACATGGATTATAGTGCGTGGATTTTAGGGTTTTAGAACCACAGACGAAAGTTATTTCTACCTGCACGTGCTATCTTTTGTTACCAGTACAAACTGAAAAATATGACTATTCTAGTTAAGTTGAATGAAGCTTCACATTGCAAAGCTAGCAGTGCCTCTTTCAACAGCAGTTTGAAAGCTGTTAATGCCATCACTGTGGCAGTGATTTTGAAACAAAAGTTACCCAAGCTTAAATAAAATGGACAATCGAAACTAATTCTGATTATACAAGGGTGTTTCGACGCTTCTGTCTTTTTATAACTTTTGCACACCGTGAAATAAAAAAAAAAAAACAACGCAAAAACAAAAGCATCAAATAGAAAGCAAGAGGATGCACCCATTAACTCGCGTATCCACTTGATTGGTGTCTCACCATAGGCGAAAATGTGATAACTGGTTAGTTATACTATATAGGGCAAATAAAAACGAAAATCGTGTTATTTTAGAGGATTCTTATTATAATACCAGCACCATACAAATATTAAAGATCATCGCCTGTGGTATTACTGAAAATTAGCTATCATAACTAATAAAATGGACTTCTGCTAGTACTCACACTTTTTAAAAACATTTCCGTTTTTTTTTTTTTTCTTTTAAGGAGTAAATCTACCAGTGTGGTACCGAGACCATTGAATATGAAAGTTAGAAGAGGGAAAGGGACCGAAGAGAAGGATTTCCAAGCCTACAAAATGGAAGTGAAAAATTAGAAACCACTACAACAAAGAATAACAGAGACTCGTTCAAGTTTTCAAAATACCGACTCAGCTCTATTTCCTACCCATTTTCCCTTTCTATTTTAACTCTTTAAAAAAAATTAATTTTCTCTTCCAGCTTTGAAACCCCGGTTGTAGTTCTCTCAAATGAGTCTGTAGACTGTAGAATATCACGGATCGCCCAATGTTGAGATGCCTTTTATTTGGCCTTGTTTGAATGTAAGGTTGAACAGCTTATGGGTAACAATATTGTCTTTAAAAGGGCAATGCTCGTCGGTCAACTGTATATGCCACTCCCACCTTACCTATCACCCGCCTATCTAAGCAATATATTACACCAAGATCCTGAGTAAGGAAACCGTTAAGCTCACTTCACGTACATGTATTTCTAAATTCATTTGTTATTCTTCTTTTGCAGAAATGCTCCCAACGGTCTATTCAACGGTTTGGTCATTAAATATAGTTATTGAAATGCACTACAATTCTTCCGTATGACTGCTGTGCAAAATCACAACGGTGAATACTTCAGACACTCTTGAACAAAGTGTGATAAATAGTGTCTCCGTCAACATGAAGTCTCTTCATAGGTTATGCAATGTTCATTTGTTACTTTTATCGTATATCTTGATCACCGCAGTCAACGGTGTCGAAGGTAAGTTGGTCTGATTTATTATTACATTTTATTGTAAAACACACAATTTCAGCCTTCAAATTCGAAGCTTTTATCTCAATATTATAATCTGTATCTATGGTTAAGGTATATATCATTACCAACTGCGTGACTGTCACCGACCAGAAATGACATGTGATTAGATAGACACAATTTAGAGAACTAATACTAAACAAAACGTTGTACTTAAAACAGATATAGACTCACCTGAAATTTCTGATGACGTTATAATCGTCTAAAGTTGAAACGTGTGTAGAATGTTTGAAATAAATACTTTATCAAATAACAATAGAAGCTTTTATAAACGATGATAAATTTTAAGAAGTTTGTCATATAAAATAGACCCCTTTGTATAATTTTGAAAATATACACCTCTTTTCATTTTCTACGAAATGGCTTGAGCCTGATGTACTCGATGTAGAATTTTAAAGTTGACTTTACTCAAAGACATTTCATTGCCATAGCCATATCATTGGGTTTTTACATTTCTAAAATGCTCACCTGAAAACGTTAATAGGAAAAGTCAATTAAGAAGAGAATAAAAAATCCAGTTCAAATATTGTCTTTGCATATTCCACAGAATGGCCGTAAGCTTCAAACATAAGGACATGCGTAACTACAAACCCTTCTAATTACCCTTAAATTTAGACTTCAACACAATATTTAGTGAGATGTTCCTTGAACCATTTAATTTTTTTCAAATCGTCTTCAGAAGAATGATACAAAAATCATTTAATGGCAAATTTAAAGGTATTGATCTTTTAAAAGAAGTTTAAATTGTATTTTGATTAACTTCACTTTTAATAAACGCCTCATCTAGTAAAAAAATACCCCGCTGTGCAGTCGCCGCGATATGGCTGATGTCATCTTTAATGCAGTTAGTACAGAGTTTAAGAGAACTTAACTCAATAAACCACATCACTAAAATGTTTTCTCATTTCTAAACAGCAACGTAAAAACCTGTTCATGAAGAATCACTTACCAAAAGAAAGACCAACCCAGTGTAAATACTTTCTCTGAATATCCCACAAAATGGTAATAAACTTTAAATACAAAAGCATACAACATAGCCATCTAATCATCCTAAAAATTGACTTTAAACAATATTTGGTAGAATATTCCTCAAACTATTTTATTTCTTTACAACGTCTTTAGAAAAATGATACGAAAAAAAAAGATTATTTCATGACATATTTTAAGGTAAACATCTCTTTAACGAAGTTAACATAGTTATATGCTAAACGATCATTCATCTGGTCTTATGAATTTTTCATCTAAAAAAATGTTCTTTTAAATTTCAATAATATTCTGTACTAATATACTTTGGAAAAAAAAGAGCAACCTCGAGGATACTAGTGCCATTACCTTTTCTATTTTTCCTCTTTTTAACTCAAATAAATGGCAATTGTGCATATATGTAATTCAGTTACGAGCAAATTAAAGAATGGCTTTAAATTAAGATAAAAAACGGCCATAGTTCTTCTTAAGTTCTATGAAATTCCCTGACTCCTAGAGATTTGACTTCAAAGAAAATTCTCAAGATTAATTGAAGGTCACAGCAACAAGACTAAATATGAGATGTACTGCAAAGGAGGATAATATTTGTTTCAAAGTTTTTTCCGGAAGGTTATCTTAAAATATTATAATTAGTGAATGAATTTGTTTAGGAAATGAGTAAAATGACAAAATAAGGCCTATGGTCAAATCCAAAATAAAAAAAAAATAAGTATACATGCATATCGATTACCATTACTAGCGAAAAGTAAGGGCAATATTTCAAATTGATCTAAGCATAATTTTTAGGGTTAAGACAAAACGAACCAAGTAATTAACTCAGCGATCTCAAGCTAGAATGCAATGTGTTATCTTCAACCTATAACAATGATCATTTACATATGCCCTTATAAAACACATTTGCGAAATATGATTGTAGCAAACTGCTGAAAAACGTAATGTCTACAATATTCTAGGACGAACCCTCCCCCCTTTTTGGGAAAAATATCCAAAATATCACAAGTTTGTTCTTGCTTGACAACTACTCTTTCATAGATGTTTGATAAAACAATTGACTTTGTATAAAATTCAAGACTCACATATAAAATTTCATCAATGTTTTCGTTTCAAGGTGCATATTTCTTCTACCAACAACCAGAGTACCCTAGGGATTGTAAAGAAGTGTACGCACAATGCTCATCTAATAATTCTAGTGGTGTTTACAGTATTAAGCCAGATGGATACCCAGAGCCTTTTGAAGTGTATTGCGACAACGAGTTATCAAAAGGAGGATGGACGGTAAGGCTGTTACTTTTCTGGGACCAATTGTTAACACAGAATGTAAAGAAGGGATTTTTTTTAATCTTCATATTACTTTTAAATGTAAATGCAAAGGAAAACAGACGTAGAATATTCAATGAAAGTAAAAGCAAAACTGCTCTCTGTAGTATTGACAATGCCTAAAAGAATTTTGTTCCCTGAAAACGATTCAAAAGAGAACTGTAAATACTGATTTGATGGGTTAAAAAACAAATTGTTTCAAATCAAAGGTTATTTATGGCAGCTCAATGCCGAGATAAAATTTTGCCGCTCTTAATAAAAGTTGCAATATCAAACAGTAACAAGTAAGCCAGGCTGCTTTTATTTCTAAGCTTTTACTTAGTCAGAACATTGTGCCCCTGCCAAAACGCTACGCTATTAAATATTTTTAACTATACCTCATTCTTCAGGTTATTCAGCGCCAGCTCGATGGGTCGCTACAGTTTAGTCGAGGCTGGAAAGATTATGAAAGGGGGTTTGGATTTTTGTCAAGCGAGTTTTATGTGGGCAACAGAAAGATCTCATATCTAACCAATCAAGCGTCGTACGAGCTCCGTATTGACATGGTTTTGTCAAATAGATCTCACTTTTACATTGGATACAAGAAGTTTCGAATAAGTGACGCTTGGGGGCAATATGCACTAGTCACTGCAGACGAGTTTAGGGGCAATTCCAGTAAGTTTAGCATACATTGACATATTCAATTTTCCTTCTAATTACGTATACATAGATTTCATTTTACTGTTTTCACACACTTTTTATGTGGGAACGTGTGAACGTGATTTACCTCTTTCTGTACCCATAATTTGAATGCTTATATTCCCAAGTAGATGACTTTATGTACTCTTATCTCTTTAAAGAGTCAAGCTGATACGCACGATTTAACAGGGCATACCCTGATTGGTTGTTGCCAGTATATTGTATCGATTGAATGCTTTGTCAGTGTAATGAATTAGGGAAGGGGTTATCAATATTGTTAGCCAGTTAGGAAATTATTTTGTTTAACCAAGGAACCACTAGCAACTCAGTTGTTAATATAACAATGCACATAGGCCCAAAGAGTCTAGTGGTGGCCCATTGAAATGAACCTTTACTATATCCTGAAGATGTAGTGGTGAAATACATGCTATTGTACTTGAGTAATTTTTCCTTTTCTTTTCCTTTATAAATATGTAAATGAGTGAGTGAAGTTTGTATGAGTTTCCGCAAACAGAGGGTTTATCATGTGGACTTCTAACGTAGGCACTTGACTAACGCTTGCACAGAAACTTCCTGTTGTATTAAAAACTGAGCCCAAATTCAACTGCCTGCTTACCCCATGGATGCTAGGACCACAAAAGCAAGAACATCCGCATGGTGTTTGGGAGGTCATTGGTTTGAATCCTGCATGCGGTTTCGTTTTTAACTGACATCTACATTCCTCTTTCCGTATAACGCGATTGGCGACAGCCATCTGCACAACATTTTGTTTTCTCTCAAAGGTTGTGTGGTTACATCTTGCCATGCTGGAATGGTCCACGGCAATTGTTCATGCCGGACTTACTGCGGAGATCCTGACGAGATGACTGATTGTTATGAGATTTGTGAAGAAACTTGCGAACCTAAAGGATGTTTCGTTGATGAAGCGAACACTTTCATTTTGGTAATATGTCATATTAAACGCTTATTATTCAAGGCGGTCAAAACAGGGCTGTTCATGGCCATCGTGGCCAATGTTTTGCCAAGTAGCAAAGATTTTTTTCAGGTTTGTAATTGGTAACCATATAGACGCATAGAGAATGCAGCCATCTATACCACTCTCTCCTGCTTTGTAGATAAACTGTTCCAATTTTTCACTCTTCTGTGGTACGTTTACTATAGCCTACCTCACCTAAGTCGGTTTTGCTGACATACAGAAAAAAATTTGACACCGTAACCCCTAGCAGGGCACTGGCGTTGCATCAAAATTACTAGGATAATGGCATGCCAGTGGGCTAGGTTCGCAAGAGTTAGGTTTAGGGTTGGGCCTGCATGGCAGAGTCAGCTTAGTATCATTGCTTTGTACATTTACAATTTGTTGAAGACCTCCAGATCCGCGCTTTGCGTTCTGCAAAGTGATAATTGTCAACTATGACTATGGGATGGCGTAATAAACGCTCTGTATAATTATTTGGACGACCTCATTTTCGCATAGCAGATGCAGTGTGGATGTATTAGCTAAATCCATCCGTTCTGTCTTGCGCAGAACTTTTAGACTGTTTTCAAGTAAGGACAACAGTCTACAAGACAAAAAGATTTTGTTTTGGGTTGCAGTGCCATGACCGGTAAAATGCAAGTAACTTTTGACGTCTGACGGGCCTGACGTTTACACATGATCGCTTCAGTATTGTTCGTGAATATGAACGTTATCAATGCAGTGGAAATGAAACAAAATACTGACTGGTTGCGATTGGCTAAATATGCCAGAAACATTTTAACATCCTAATAAAAAAAATAGTATACAAAAAGTAAAGTCACCCCTTACCGTTTATTTTATACGTACACAAGTAAGTATTTATTAGTTAGACCATTTGCAATCTGAATGCAAATATGTACTAAAAAAGAAGTACTGTAGCCTACTAAAATAATCTGAGCTGCAGACTCATTTTTATAAAAAAAAATGTGAAATTCTCCTTTCATATCAGTATTTTTTTCTAATTTAACCCAATTTTATTCCAGGAAGGAGAATTTTACTCGGATCCTGCCTGCTTCAAGATGTGTTCCTGTGCTAATGGAGTGCTTCGATGCAATGACAGTTACCGATGTGATGAAAACGCAGTCTGCCAAAACAGATCGCGACATTACCAATGTCATTGTGACGAGGGATATTCTGGTGATGGGGTTGTCTGCCGGTCGATTTGTGAGGAAAATGAGCTATATGGAATATGTAGTTGTCAGAGGTCATGTTCCAATCCTGACACTTGCACAACATGCAACAATGTTAAGAGATGCTATTGTCCCAACGGATTTTATCTGCAAGGAGGGAATTGCGTACCACAGGAAGATTGTGGCTGCTTTTTTGATGGTCGCATTTTAACGGTTAGTTGACTATCATTCATTCACTTCCAATTTTAATGCTTTGAAACTTTAAGTGTACTGGTTTGGAAAATCTATTGAAGTGTTTTTTCGGTTTAATTATCTGCTATTTAAGTTATTTTTTTTTCTCTAAAATAACAATACTTTCCCCCGTTTCGTGAAATTAAGTTATATGTAACTTGCCTTTTGGAAGATTAAGCTTTATAAACTTATGTTCAAATATCAATTGGATATATCCTCATTGCATTGATATTTGCCCATAAATAAACCATCCGGTTGGTTTTTTAATGTAACAATATCTACGTAATCTACTTGTTTTAAATAATAAACTCCTTTCAATGTCAATAGTGTGAATTCTTTCGTTGTGAGGCAGTAAGCTTAACATTACTTTTTTTTTTCAACATGTAGATTTTTGCTTTCCAAAATCTGTTTTCATGTGAAGTATCAGAAGAACCTATAACTACAGTTGTTAGTGAAATTTCCTTAGATTCAACTGGATAGAAATCATTAAATGTAATGTCTGTCCGTCAGCTTAAAAACTAATTAATGTGACTTAGGTTTCTTATAAACGTTTCTTCTTTTATCAGTACTAAAGGGATGAACAACGGTTAAATTTTGCAATAATCATGTTCTGCTAAACTTCTTTTTTCACTATATCAGAACGGTGAAACATCTATTAACTCTAACTGCTCATGGAGGTGTACATGTAACAACAATCAGCTTAACTGTGATCGTAACTACCGATGTACCTCAAATGCAGGTTGCAGAGTACGCAGTGGTGTGAGACAATGTTACTGTGATACAGGATATGAAGGCGACGGTGTCACATCCTGCACACGTCCATACACAGACTGTAATGACGTAAAAAATGCACGTCAACCAAGTGGAGTTTATTCTATCCGCCCTACAGGGTGGACAGGGTCACCCTTCAATGTATTTTGCAACATGTCGATCGATGGTGGAGGTTGGACCGTAAGTTTGATTCGTTTCCTTTTTTCACATATTTGCAATGACATACAACATATAACTCACATATATTGCAGTGTTACGTTTATTCAATGTGACTCGAAAGATACACATTTCTTTGTAAAGAAATGCGATATGTACACGCCGTTAATCTATTAGTGCTTTTAAATCTTCTTATATCAATGTGAGAGCCACAGGGCCCAAAAATCATTCCAGTTTACTACTCGATAAAACCTAACGATTTAGCGAAATACAATTTCTAGGTTGTTAAGATGAGATTGAACAACACACTATCACGAAAGTGTTTTAAAGAGTTATAATAGAGAATAAATTAGAGAATAAAGTGGTTGAAGTTCAAGTTGTATATTTTGCAAATACAGCAGTATTCAAATACTGGACAGGTACTGTCCCTTGGTCATTTCTTATGACAGGCGGAAAATGCTGTTTGCATATTCTTCGACTCCCACTCCTAGTCCACGGGGGGCGGGGTGTCAGATAGGGGTTCGTTCGGTTTTGTGGAGGCGACAACCAGCCATCGTAAGATGAGTAATAAGGGGATTCTGTGCTCATGTTATAGATGATTTTCGAGGAAAAACTGCTCGCCACATTTGACCTCCTCACCCCACCTGGATGCAGTTTAATGTCATTCCCAGAACCTGTGCGAAATTACAAATGCAATCCTTCTTGAGAGTTATAAGATATCATTAGCTTAGCCTTCATATACGTGATGAACTAGTTGAAAGTGGTTCCAAAAATCTGTTGTGTTATGACAACCCCAAAAGGGGTACACGGTGAAAAGGAGCCTAAGTAAAAAATGGGTTATGCTAAAATATTTGCCTCATAATCATATCATATTTCGCTTCCGTATACTTTGTAACAGGTGATTCAACGTCGAATTAATGGCGCAGAAAACTTTTACACGAACTGGAATGCTTATAAAAATGGATTTGGCAACTTGCAACAAGAATTCTGGCTTGGAAATGAAAAACTTTACTACTTAACGCAACAGGCTACTTATGAATGCCGTTTTGACTTTGTAACGGCTTCTCGTAGCGCCTATCACAACAAATATTCAAGGTTTCGCATAAACAACGAGTCCAACAAATACCGTGTAACCGATGTTGGTGGTCGGAGTGGGAGTGGTATGTACCAAATGCCTTTTTCAGCTGACGAACTTATTCTTTGGGGGGGGGGGGGCGGCACTCGATTTAAAACTTTGTAGCAAAAATGTAAAAATTGGGTGTTTTTATAGTCTACGAATATATAATATACACATTATCATACAGCTTGGATAGACACACGGTCAGTTCAACGTGGTGCACATTTGATGTCGCACGCCTAGTTTATGTAATTGCAGGAGACTCGACAATTTGCAAAACTAGAACTTAATGTACAGTACATCCTTATTTAAAAAGTGCAACTTTCCCTCTTCTGTAAATAACAATATCTTTATGTAATGGGGTCTATCTTTGTGCAATGATATTACTTCGCTGCAAAAGGAGAGATATGGTGGCGGAATATTTGGAAATTTATACTTTGTTTTAATTCATATCAACACATCTGCATGTTTCGTTACATAATAAAATTAGACAGTCAGGCTCACCCTCGAATCTCTTGAGATGTACTTTTCCTTCATTTTGGAGAAGAACATTTTATTATTCAGCAAAAACCGTTTCGAGGTTTCACTAAAGTCTGTTAAAAACGGGCAATAATCTTATTTCTAAGGTTACGGGGTGCTTCATACATCTTATTACTATGTCATGCGCCCTCTAATTACCTAACATTCGGTACGGCGGCCCTGTAAGTGAACCGGTAATGAAATGAATGCAAAATCTGGAAATTTAATTGTTTCAAATCATGCACCTATTTATTCTACGCGATTGAAGAGACACTTATGTATTTATATATGTAGTTTTGAATTCGATCTAAATCCCCATTTAAATCATGACTGCAACAGTAAGCGATTATAAAAAACATCATTCATCATGCTGGTCTTGAATCTCTAGACTATTTCAAAGTATATAAAACCAAGACGGGAAATAGCTTATCTGCCATAAGTAGGATAAAATCTTACCTTGGATTGTATCCCGGTAATGGTGTTTACCAGCAGACGGATATAAGGGCCAAACCATAAACTGTAACACAGCAGTGTACCAAATACTTTCCATCTTATACAGCTTGAAGTTTATACAAAACAAACAATTGTACTCCATACAATATTATCTAAGGTCATATAGGAATTAGACAGGACACAAATTTTTTAAAATAACGTTTAGGTGTATGTTCTGAAAAACGCATACAAAAAGAATATGGAACTAACATTTGTGTGGGATTAATGCAAAAGTCGGTAAATTTTATGTAATATTGTTTTTACAATTTTGAAAGGTTATTCAGTGTAAAGTATCACAGTCTTTCAGATCACTTGAGTTCTGCCAAAACGAAAAAGATATATAAAAACATATAGTTTTAATTTTTGCGGCACGATTTCGTGTAATAACGCTGAGTTTTTGCAATAGTAAATTTGGACCCTGAAAAATAAACGTTTTAAAATGGAGTAAGCAGGAGTAAACATTGGTTTCATTTTTTGAAAAAGGGGGGAAGTATGTCCAGAGTTTCCGTCTACTGTCACACTAAGGAGTAAGCACAAACGAATTTTTTTTTATTTTGTAAGAAAGATATCAAACCAGCATGCCTGATCTAAATCGCTTACAGCATTTCTTTCAGCCATACGTCTCTTGTTTCTTCATTTCCTTGTAGGTTATACTCTCGATGATACTCAAAACATTGCGTTTAGCACATATGACCGGGACAGCGACGGAAAGAGCGTCACAGACTGTGCTGAAGGACACCGGAGTGGCTGGTGGCACGGTGGTTATTACTACGGCTATTCTACTAGCTCTTGCTATTATTACCGAGAAGGCAGCCGTCATCGGAGCTGTTCTTATGCTAACCTAAACGGTGTCTACAGCGGCGGTAATGGACAGAAGATCTTTGTTTCTCACTATTATTGTAATATAAAATACACGGAAATGAAAATTCGCCGTACTTCCTGACTTAAACGCCTTTCAGTGATATAAGTAGCTGTAAATGAACATTAACTCCAAAAGGAAATTTCTGACCCATAAGAATAACAGAGTGTTACCAAGATGGAGAAAATTAATGAGACTAATTAAAGAGACTGTGTCTTTATAAACGATATTTATTGAATCAAACTGCAGTTTCCTCTTTAACAGCTGTTCCGATTTAGATGGATATATCAGAAAGGATTTAAACATTGACAGTTTGAATCATTTTTCCATAAATGGGGTTATGATATAAAATCAGTTCTTTGGGGGTATTTTGTTGTCAGATAATGAATATTTATTCAATTAGTTTGTATCATATATTCTTAAAGATGGGTTTCAATGTGAACAAATAAAGAGAGAGTCTGATTGCAACGGTCGACATGCTTGTTTTTTAAGGCGCTGTAACTTGCCAAATGCATCACGTTGTTTCATTTCGAATGGAAGGAAGTGGCTTCAAAAGATTTTTGCCGAATACAATCCAATATTTTGTCATATCCGTACGCCTAAAGATTGTAAACAATTCTTACGCTCGCGTCTTACGAAGTCACCAAGACTTGGGCGATTTGTAATGAAACGTAACGAAGTAAACACGGTTCTTTTACAACTTCCTTGCTTAATATAAAATAGAATATATGAGCAGGACTTGTGACGGTCGTGACCTACAATAAGGAAGTAAGGTAATTTATCACCCAATCAGCAATACTTTAATTTAAATATAAACAAAATAAATTTCGGGGAGAGACGGGAAAAACTTAAATTTTAAACTCTAATCCCGATTGTCCATTTGTTACATTGCAATAAACAAATCCCCAGAAGCCATAATGTAAAGGATTTAGCCAGATATGACTTCAGATGAAAGGCCAATTAAGATGTGAAAATGCAGTTTTAAGGGTCATATCAAGCCAGAGAAAATAATAATATGCTATATAAATGAGTGTCGCGTTAGTTCTTTTGATTTGATGATTGCACAACACTTGTTCAAAATTTAACACATTTTAGACACAGCATCACCTTCCCAGGCATTGCAGTTATTAATTGACTCTGCGTTTGTTAATTACTCAGTGTACTAAGCAAAATGATGCAAAGAACGTATATATTCATAAGAATCTCGTACGTAAACCTACACCCTTTCATGATTTATGGAGTAAAACGTTAAACGCGTACTACACAGAAAACAAAATTCGTATTCTTAAAAAAATTTTCAATTAGAAGTCCATAGTAGCGCTTTTAAATAAAACAGGACATTTCAGAGGCATATTTCTGTTCAATAGTGAAAGAAAAGAGTGTAGGTACGCAAATTAATTATATCGAATACTTAAACTTATCAAAGCGCTCGTTAACACTTTCCGCCTGTATTTAGTGGTGGCAGAGCCAAGAAGCTAAAATCAATATCACACCCTCAGAATTTTCAAAATGCTGCTTTCATGTGACGAGATCCCGGGGAGAATTTGGAAGTGTGTTCGTGATGCTCAGAACATTGGGAAGTGTCGTTTCCCGCCACCTGGAGAGGGGGTTGTAAACTCAAATATTTTACTACGCTCTGGGCCAACATATGCTCCCTTTAAAATATCTTGCCGGACCTCCGCTGGCCATTTTTCGCGTTCTGATTTGTCTTCCTAGCTATTTGTAATACTAAAGCGAAAATACATATGTGACATATAAAAACTTGATCCAGATAAAACTTTTTTTCTCTATATGGTTTGGATCTGGTTCTGGATTAAAGCTGGGGTATATCTGCCAAAGGTATATTCAGTCCGACATATATCCCATACGTTGTGGAGGTATGGGTAGTATGGAATTTATGTATTCTGCTCATATACTACATTTGCATATGATGACCGAATTTGATCCAGATAGACTTCTACCTACTTATTACCTATACTCCAAGATGTGGCGTCTTTCAGATATCTCATATGATTCTAATATACCCCAAATATAAAATCCACGACATTCCCATTTATGGTGTATCATATCTAGTCCTTATCTGGAACTGGTGTAAGGGAATGCATTTTTATATTCAATTTTTGTGTACAAGCAAATGTTCTGTGCAGTTGTGAACTTTTTATAATAGTAGAGCATGATGGACATGGCACCTTGGGTTGTTTAAACATACATAGCCATCAACATAGGTTCATTGATTCATACGCCTGACTGACGAGGTTATTACAATGGAAAAATGTAGTAATCTGTTAGCATCATGGTAGCTATTCACCAGCGGGCCGCCAGCAGTGACTTTAGCGGGCCGCTAGCGCAAAACGCCGGCGGGTCGCAGGGGAAATGGCCAGTTTTTCTACGGTGGTACGCCGGCGGAAAAACGCTAGAGAACGCCAGTGGTCCACTGGCGGATCACCAGCTGTAACGGGCTTGTTGTATAGGGTTATTCAGTTATTTTAAAGAGGGTGATTTTTCATTCATCATATTTCATTTCCTTAATTGTCCATTTTGCAAGAAAGTTAGCTGAACACAGATTGCTTGTTACAATGGCCCCAAAGGAGATAATGTCCGTTGCAAACAGCATAGTGGCTATGCCAGTGCAGAATTAAAATGCCTTCAAACTCTAACTGGATATAATCATGCAAAATGGCCTTCAATTTCCAACTGTTCAGCTTTATTACAGTCCAAAAGTTTAGTCCAACAGATCTTAGTAATAAAATGCAAAAAGGAATGTTAATTCTTCGGCAGTGGTTAGGCCTTCAGCAACGGTTAGGCCGTATTACGGTCATGCCCTTAGTGTCTCAAAGAACTTGTCGGGCCAGCATTAGAGGATTCGCAGATCGTTTCCATATGAGATAAGTTACAAGAACAGTATTAGGCCTACGATCAATACTCCACGCTGATGGCTGTTAAAATATCGCATGACAAAAGTATTGTTCTTTGCACTGACTGCGTTGAACAATTGTATGCAGAAGTTGTTACAGGCATACCTTTACACTGAGGGCCAGCAAATGGTAAAAAAAATACACTGCCTTTGTTATATGAATATCCTTTATACAGACCAACATACTCTATCAGAGGCTTCAAAACGCAATGACCTTGCATTTCAAAGCCCCTTTGTGT
Organism: Holothuria scabra; assembly: GCA_037179385.1. NCBI lineage: Eukaryota > Metazoa > Echinodermata > Holothuroidea > Aspidochirotida > Holothuriidae > Holothuria > Holothuria scabra. The sequence continues at coordinate 3,263,143 of CM074191.1, forward strand.
TGTACATACAAATTCACTGACCAATCACAATCACAATGTACCTTCTGGAAATTATTATTAATGCATGAGCTCAGTGGATGAAGTACAGCTAAGCATGTAGGCAACCTGACCTGTATGTGTGGAACAATTCCTACCAGAAGTAGGCCTTTAGAGGGGATAGTTTGATAGATTTCCTAAGAACAGAAACAAGTACTTTGTATTAAAAATTTCACGTGTTCCACTATTGGTCCGCTGGTGGTTTTCCGCCACTGTACAAAAGTGTCAGTCGGTGGGGTAGCGGGCCGTCAGCATTACAACGCCAGCGTTTCCGCCACATACTCCAGCGGACCGCTACCATCATGGGTACCTGGAATAACAGGCCGACTTCGTTAAACGTCACAAAAGCAAAAGTTTCTGTTCTTTTCGGTTTATAAATATCTCCAAGCATGTGATTGACCTCACAAAACGATTAGGCTTTTGCGGTCTTACACAATTTTGGGCAGTTTGAGTATTTCTCTGAACAGATTCACCGTCGAAACATACAGGCAAATCAAAAGGGACTCGATTCTAATAAAACTGAAAGAGGAGTTACAAGCTTCACTTCGAATTCACCAACGTGAAGTTAGCAAATGGATTTTTTTTTTTTTTTTTTTTGAGGGGGAGGGGGGCTTTTTTTGGTTTTTGGGAGAGGAAAATAAACGTTTTTTGCTTTTTTTTTGTTGAAAAAGATGTATTTAGGATGCGTGAACACCCAGCATGTCACGACATTCCGACCTATTTAACATGTTTTCAGCTGCTGTTCTCCGCCTGATAACTTAGTGAAAAAGTGCATTCTTTCCATAGCTCCTCAAGTACTTTGCTAACTACAGCCTCTAATACATACCAAAACTTAGTATCACTACAAGGTTTAGGAACGGTTCAAGGGAAGGACTCTCCTGGTCGTAGGACACACCCTTTTTCGCCCAAAATTAGCATGATTTGTATCTATTAGAATAACTGAAGAGAACGTTTTTAGTCTGAACGTCCTTCCTTACATTACAATTAAATAATCAATGCAGAAAATTATTTGACATACATGTACTAATTTGATCAACCATTCAAATCCCCTTTTGATGGGAAATTCAATTCTCCAATTCCAAATCCAAAAGAAAGCAAATGAAGAATAATCACTTAATAGTATATTTGTCATGAAATAACTTGGTGTTGCTAGTAACACGTGCTCTCAATGTTAAGCATCGCTTTTTCTAAGCTATGAAAATACAATCTGAAACAGAACCGCTAAAATCAAACTTAACCGAACCGCTACGTGAAATGTTGCCCTGATATTTGTGAATCTCTTCTCACTGCCACACTATTAATATCATTCATGCGAGTGACAAATTTTAACACCACCCACTCCATCTGAGAATATGTGTAGGCCTACGGGCCACTGCTTGGCAGTATGTTCAAAAATGTCCTACATAAGAGCTTACTTTTCATGAAGCATCAGCCTGAGGGATATATTTCTATACTATAAAGAGTTTTGTTTGAAATCTTAAAAAAAGACATTTAAAAAAAAAAAAAACTTTTAAAGGATGTTTTTGGTGAACGGAAACGTCTTTTTCGTCATATATATTTAAACGATTATTTGAATTTGTCTTCTTTATATTTTCTTTTGTATCATGACTTCCAATAAAAATTCAATTATGTCTTCCTGCATTGAGTTTTTACTAACATTTGTTTGATTTCTCGTAGACGAAAATATGTTCAATGAAACAAGGATTAACTAACATTACAAATTTATGATTTTATAAAAAAAAAAATAAGTGATTTCATCATTCAGGATACGCTGAAAGAACCCACACGGGGCATTTATCCACTGATCTTCTCTTGGCTAAAGTCCCCCAAGCATAATAACTCTTAAAAAGCATGAATGACGACCAGACAAAATTAGTGCTAGTGCACGCCGGAAATGTCCCTGTCTTGGGTTTTTTAGATTCTTCAAATTCCATTAAGCTGTTAAATCAACTTTGAAATTCCTCTCTCCGTTATTAAAGCAAAAAGATCCATTGATAAAAGGAACTCAAATGGAGTCAGCCACAGGATATCTCAGGTGAGAAGCAATTTGTTCTGCCAATTGATTTTACCTGGCACTACAATGGATGTCTTTGCTTAAAATACCACAGACGACTCAAGTTTGGCTATAGGCCTATTCACTGAAAACTTAACCTAGTCATGCACGCGGTTGACTACTCTCAATCTAATAGAGCTGGCTGACTGGGGTTTTTGGCTTTGGCCTACTAGTTTTTGCTTTTTACATCCAGACTAACGAGCTTCAAGATTAGCTTCCTTGTCTGACATATTTTGAACTCTGACAGGTCTTTTGAAAGCTCGAAAATATGCCGGTTAGTATTGAGGTGCCTATGGCTGGTCTAGAGTTAATATTTTATTCGACATTCGACTGTGTGAGATAGATCCGGTTTCAGTAGAAAATAAAAAAATAAATTTTATTTTGGCGGGATTGCGGTGTCAAAAGTAAAAAGTTGACCAAATTTTTATACCATGTCAGTTACAATCGGGTTTTACCTGTTTGACAAGCTCAACGCAGAAAGATGCATAATAAAAGAACTTGTAACAGCTATACTGAAGAAAGTTATTGAGAATCATTTCCAACTTCAGCCTGAATAAAACATCATCTACAACGAATCCTACTGATGGTGGGTTGCGTTGCATCTAACAATTCGCGTCTAGTAGACGCCATGATGTATATCATAGTGTTATTGCCACTTGGCATAACCCACAATAGTAAAAAAGTCTAGCCTGTTAACCAAGCTTTGAACCTAGACGTTTATTTTAGTGTAGTAGGTTCCTACAACGACCTCAGTAGCTTAAAGCAATTGTTGTAAGAAAACATTAGCATGTGTTTGCCCTGCAGTCTGCTTAAATTTTATGTAAAAAGGGATGCACTGTTTTTAGATCTACTAGCTGACTGGAGTAAAAGGCAATGAACATTAGAGATGGAACTCAACTTTGGAACTTAATCACGCTGCTGTCTAATGTAATTTTTTGAGTACAGTAAACAACGACGGTATACACAACGGAGAACCATCACCTTTATACAATTTATTAACTTTTTAAAGCTTTTTGGTAACAATTTTGATTAACCACGCTTCATTTTAAAGCGAGTTGAACTGAAACAGCTTTGAATTTTATTTATTTTTTTTTATTTTGTTTTTGTTTCTTGTTGTTTTGACAAAAACATGGCTAAGTGATTACTTTTTCTACAATTAGCTTTTGTACCCCTTCCCGATATTTTTCGAGGGACTGTAAAGGTAAAGTAGTACCGATGTTTTTCGTGTGTTTGTTTATTTGTTTGTTTTTCTTTTTTGTTTTTCTTTTACTTTTGTAAGATTAAATTCACACTTATTTTGGAATCACCTCAGCAAAGCTACCCATACAATCAAGCACCTTAATTAAGTGCAGAATACAGGTACGTTGGGGGAAACCCGAACACCTACTTCACAGGCGATGACTTCTCCAATCAAAAAAAAAAGGGAAGAGAAACAAAACAGAAAGTACATAATATGGGTATTGCTGGACCGGAAAATAACACTATAAAATCATGTTATATCAAAATACTAACTTCTTTAGGTGTTTTTTGTTTCTTCTCTTTTTATCTAAACCTTTGCATCCACGTTGCAAATAAATCCGGACAGTAGCATGGCTTATTATTTTCACTGCAATTAGTTTTGGGCACTTTGCATTTTTCGAGGGACTGCATTTTTCGAGGGACTGCAATAAGGGTGTTGTAAGATCAATATTTTTCTTATGCTAAACTTTGTTTTCCCTTTCTTCTTGTAAGATCAACTTAGCAAGGCTTACCCTACATATGAGCACATTAATTAAGTGCAGAATACAGGTACGTTGGGGAAAACCTACCACTTACTTCACATGTGATGACTTTTCCCATCAAAAAATAAAATAGAAATACATAAAAAGGCGGCAGTTAGACCGGAAAACAACACTGTATCGATAAAATACTTTTCAAGATGATGCAATCCTGCAGTAGGTTATAAATTGAAATGGGCGTAAACAGACCATGTTGGTCCAATAGAGGTGCGCCCGCCACTGACCACATGACAGCTTCACCATTGGTCAAGACTTCAATGCCATGCTTCAGATTCAGTCAAACAACGAGGCACGTCAGGGGGAATGTATATTTCGAATATTTCAAGTAAAATTTAAATGTACCACACACACTGATCCGTAGTATTAGAACAAATTCTTGGGGTGGGGAGACCCAGACTTTCTATTGTAGCACTGAGCAGAAGCTTCTTTCTGGCACAATGCGTTATTATTTAAGTAAATACCGTGCTTTTGTTTTTGTTGTTTCTTTTGCTTTGGTTTTGGTTTGTTTGATTGTTTGTTTTTTGTTTTTGATTTCTCGGAAGCTAATTATCAGCTTTTTTTCCCTTTAAATTCTGATGTAAATGAATAATGAAAAACAAGGAAGACCAACCTATGACCATAGCATTACCTCTCACCCAGTCTAAGAACGCACGTTAGATGGAAACAGGCATGTATGTTCTAAACAACTTAGAAAAGCGTCAAAATTGGCAAACCGATTTGTATTTTGAACGAATAGCAAAGTCTTGAGGCAAGAGACAAACTTGCCCTGTAGTGTGTCTACGATTTAACACACAGCCCCTGTACTTAAGTAAAAACGTCTCATTTACCTATTATTTAACACACTCTAAAACTTTGGTTTAATTGATCAATGTTTGAGTAAACTATAAACCGAACCAAGAGTGGTCAAAAGGCAGGACTTAACTATAACCAAATATGATCGATCTATGGACAAATCTAACCAGTAAGTGTCCCTTGTTGACTAAGTACCGGCGATGTTAAGTACATTGGTATCTTTTGTTTAAAGATGGAATAAAGTTGAATTTAACTTATTTTTAATTGTTTTGCTCACTTTCGGCGCATTTGCCAAAGTGCTCAGTAGCGACTGTTAGCTAGAAAATATATATTTGGTGACTAATGACTAAGTGTAAGCTGAAAAGTCGTAGTAGACCTAATTTGATTGTTAAACACTTTTACAAAAGGAGAGTTACAAGGATCATTTCTGCGCTATGAAAATGCACCTCCGCAAAGTCATAAATTCATATGAACTGTGGTCTACAAGGGCCAAGGAGGTATTACCATATTTGTTGAATAAAAGCTAGTGCCTACACCCTAGACGATTTGATTATTTTTTTATCAAAATGATTCATTTTTCCTTCAACATCAAGCAAACATAAACTCAATTATACGGTCCGGTATACGATTCAGTGTCAAAAACGGACGGTTAAGATATGAAGTGCTTGCTTTTTTCTTCACTCACATATCAACGGGATTATCGGTTATTTCTTTTAATTATTCGAAGGGTATTATTCATATTTTTCAGAAAATATATGAATCGTGTCATATATTTAATTCAACCACAGCTGTTTCCATCTTTCAGTTAACAATTATGAGAACCTCCTTCAGCAGCGGCACAACGCGTACATCATCTGTCTTAATTTTAAGTTCATTCGTTCTACCTACATTATCTCATGAGGAAACGTTCCTTTTAACTTTTTGTTACATCCCCTTCCTCGGCATGACTACATTTTTTCGTTTCAGGGAGGAAATGATCCGCAGTTAATTCCACACACACTATAGTCATGCTTAAGATATGATTAATTGATTGACAGTAACAGATATATCAAAATACCTGAAAAGTTACGTACCTTTTATGCTTAGCTAGCAGACCATGCATGTGTTTGTTGCTTTTCACGCAGTAAAAACACAATGAAAGCATTTATCGTTTAGGGGCACAGGTCATGTAACAAACTTAGATACCAGTTACACGCCACACAACCTTGAGTTAATGTGGTTTCTATGTTGTTTTCTCAATAAGCAACCTCACGGTATGTGTAATTACTCTCAAATGCAAAAAGATTTATTTTAACGTGATATCTGTATTTGGTTACGATACCAGATTATTCAGTACTGATTTTGCTATTAAACCTCAAGTGCATGTAGACTAAAATGAATCTCTTTGTTTTTACTCTACTTTGTCCATAAAACAACTTAAACAAAGGCTATCATTTTATGCATTCAAACAATTCCAGGTGCCAAGTATGCTCAGCCGTGGACAGAAAGTATCAGGAAACGCTGCCCTACAAGCAGTATCTTTGTTTGTGTTTCTCAAGCATAACGTGGAGAGACATATTTGTGTAGCTGAAGCTATGGAATACCAAAGAGAGAACAGAAAAGACGTGCAAAGACGCGCTCACGGGAACAGACAGGGACAGGGAATTTGCTTTGCTTTTTTTCTTTCATATACAAAATGGTGGTAGAAATAGGCTATATGTTTTTTTTTTTTTTCTTCTTTTTTCGTTTAATTGGGCATTTAATCTGGGTAGTTGCGCACTGTTTAACAATTGGTGTTTCTTGATTGGCTGTTGCCATTGTATTGTAGCGATTGTATTCTTTGTTCGGGTAAGGATTTAAATCAAAGCCTAAGTATGAAAAGTTTCCCGAAAGAAGCGAGAAATGTTTCTTCAGATGTGGGCAGTCCAAAATAACCTTCAAGGGATGGGTTCAGGGGAGGGGAGAAAAGATACACTTGATTAATTACAGGACAAAAGCGAAGTTTGCGGTAATAACTACTGAATGAATTAAAGGTGTAGATGAGCTTTGATGGCCCACTGTTAGTCGTCAGTTTTTGTGAGGTGGGCTGAACTTGGCTTTGAGGTGTTGATTGAAGGAAACAAATGAACAGTTAATTAATCTGTAATATTTGGACTGGTTGAAGTTGTTATCTTCAGAGTTATTGAACCTGAAATGTGATTTTTGGCAAGACTTCGGAAATACATGAAACTGAAGTACAAACCAGGGGGCAGAAAATGAAAGACACATGAGTAACAACTTCTAATTATATTGTCATATTAACTTGTGAGACATGCAAAAAAATTAAGTAACACAAGGAAGATTCTGGTTTGCAAGGCGATGAAAATGGACGGCTTTAAATACTTGCAAAATGTGGTTGGCGAGAAAATCATAAGAAAATACAATGGTGTAATTGTCATAGTAACTAATATCAGTGGAACTCTTACAAGAAAAGGTGAGGCACTTAGTTCCAAATTTGCAGGTTTTCACATGTTTTTTCCAGGGGTTATCACAGGATTTTGCATGAAAACTTGTGTTTTCCCTTGACATTGACGCGGAGATTCAAAAAACAAACAGCTTATTAAACAAAGAAGCCTAATTGAAAAGTTTTTCTTCGGGTCTAACTTTAGGCTAGCGAGTGAGACTCAGTAACGTGTGCGCTACAATCCGCGACGAAATGATTCAATGAAAATCAGGGCTTGTGTGTTGTCACTGCGGTAAAGAATAGAAAGGTCGACCGGATGAGTGACCTATTAGGAGGTCCAGTGTCTTCTACTTAATCATAGGGAGTAAAGAGTGTATCTTGGCCAAAAAGTTCGTAACAATTTCTACCAAAGGTATCGCTGAAGTTTCCAAATGGAAGACAAGCTTTAAAAATAATTTAAAACAAAATTTTTGTGGAAGTATTGATGTATAAATCAAAATAAATGTTAACCTCTATGCAAGAAACACTGCAATATTTTACTTTGCTCTCTTTTGATAAAAGCTCCCAACCACTAACTGACCGGAATGCATGCATTGTGCATGCTATAACGTAACTGCGGTCGAAAAGCCGGCCCGACGTGTGACCTTTCAGACGGTACAATGACTTCCACTTAAATAATAGGGGGTAAAGCTGTATCTTGAACTAAAAAATACCTCACAATTCTTAGCGAGAGCATCAAAGTACCATTTACTATGGATAACGAATAGTAAAATTATAATTCTAAGCAAAAATGTTGACAAAGTCCTGATGTATAAATGTCAGTAACTTTGTAACAACATGACAATATTTGACTATGCCCTGCTATCAAATAATGTCCAACCGCTTAGCGAAACAAAGCTTTATAAAGATTGCTACATTTTACGAAAGGTACACATATTTCTGACGGTCCCATGTGGACATATTTTCCAGACGAAATTTGATGTTTATGCAATTATGCAATCAAAAATTGTAAATATACCCGATGAAAGTCACAGTATTCTTTCAAAAAGGAACAAACAGCCACACATTGCAATATATTGGTGCCCAGCAATGACATTCACACAGCTCAGCTGTCCCTTTTAACAATGATCTATCTTAGCAACAACAACCACGATGATCCAAAATGAGACAGGCTTTGGCTTGTACTATTCTGCTGAAAGCAAGGCAAAACAAAGAAATAAATTTCAATCGTTGAGCTTACAAATCATAGCTTGAGCCAACACTAAAATGCACGATCCTACGCATGTTTTGCAAAGGTGTTGTCTGCATGAGTCCAAAGGATTTCCCTTTCGGGAAAACAAAAAAAGGGATTAGGGTTATCTTTAGCCAGGTAGGAAGTTTCTTGTTACACATTGCGCATCGCCCCTTTAATCATGATTGGTCATTTGGGACGAAGTCCACAAATTAACGAAAAGATTACTTGAAAAAAATTGAATGATGAATTTCGCTAAGAACGACTACAGTCAAATAGAAATTGCCTCATTTAACCTACGTTAATCTACGCTTCTTCAAAAATGCTGCAAGCGTTTGCGATGAATACCGTTTGACAAATCTGAAGAAGTTTATATGTTTTTCAAACAATCGCGTACCTTCCCATATGAAATGTCAAAACTTCCTAAACTTGCATTTACATATTCACTTCGGCTCTTGTCATTGGAATGGTCCAACCCTTTAGACTCACAATTAGAGCTAAAAACTGAACTTCTCGGTGCGTTTACAACATGAATACCGGTCAATTATTTCACGATTCTGTCTTTATTTCAAAGGTATTTTATGGAAATAAAAACGTAGCCGTTCCGAAAATTCTTCCCTCCTATTCAATCGCAAAGGACATTTAGCCGCGTTGTATGGGTAACACTGAATTTAGTATTTCTTCGGTTAGGACTACAAACACAATCTTAAGAATCACCGATTTCTCATTCCGTGCTCTTAAGTCGCCCACCTCGGCAGGCGATCACTCCACACCCTGCGTTCCCCCTCCCATCAGATGAAACCTTCATACGCCACTGACTTTTGACCTCATTCAAAACCCTTCTCCTGTATTTAATTTTTTTTCCACAATATGGAGCATCGAGAACTAGAAAATGAGTTTCTCTTTTGTCAAAAAAGAGCCCTAATGCTGCATTGAATCAGTGCTTCACTCAGTTGCAGTACAGTGAGATCTCTCGGGAAGTGTTAACCAGAATGCAAGGCATTCATACTCGCGAATGGAGGCGGTCTTTACCGGTTCTAGTGATAATATTAAGGGAGCACACCACCATTAATTTCTCCATTGACTTACACACTATTTTGCCTTCATTAAATGCTACCCGCAGCCCAGCCAAAGTTCACATCCCACTGAAGCTACCCCTCACATGAAAGCCAGTGGGTTGGCCAATTATGGCATCACAAATTCACCCTAGCATGACTGTTTAGATTTTGAGATAAAAGGGGATGAAGTTTTGGGTCCGTACACCCTACCCTATTAATCCGCAAGGGTGACAGAAATAACGTCTTTTTCACACCAATTTTTTAAACAGTCTAAATCACCTTAAATTCTTCCCAATTTGGCAACACTCACACATTTACACGTCCTCTTTAATATCCAAATCAAAACAACCACATCTGATAAGCTTAACTTGAGCAATTCACACTTTAAGAGGACCTACAATTGACGGTGTACTTTGGAACTACTTTTCCCGACAAGGCCGTTCTGCTAATGGTGGTGTGCTCCCATAAACAGTTGCTAAACTTAGCAACTCCCAGAAGGCAGTAGGGTCCATTTTTAGATTCACGGTATAACCCAGGCCTTCCGCGTGTTAGTGGGATGTTCTACCGTTAGACCAAACACGTGAATTTTTTATAATGAGGTTTGCGCATTTGAGAAAAATATATCAGTATTGAAAATTTATTCAGGTTAAACATTAGTGATCGGGGGTGAGGGAAAAAGAAGTGTTTATGATACAAGCTCGAGTTTTAGAAAAGTATATGTGAGTGATACGTTTATAATGATGCTAAAATTGACTGAATAAAACAAGTAGTGGATGATATTATCTACTAGATCTAGAAAACAGACGTGTTTAGATTGCAGAAGAATTATTTCATTAGTAATTTCCGGCCGTAGCCAAAACTGTCAGAATTTCACGCATATTATTGGAAGTTCAAAATATCAACATTTCCTCACGAATGACAATTTCAGTATTTTTTAACTTCCTTACTCAGTATTGTTCGATGGCAGTGCCTATTACGGTTCGGCAGTTCAACCGGATCACCTGTGAATGCATCGCATGATCACCAACAAAGCAAGCATATGCTTCCAGATCAGAAGAGATGTAACTAAGCTATCGTCGTGGCTAATGAGGTTTAAGGGTAGAGAGAGATAACTAAGCAGTCTTTTATTTTGCTACTCCTCAACAGAGATCTCTCTTCCCATTCCTACTGTAATTGCCAACAACAAAAAACAGTATCGAATTTCTCACCGGCCTCCACTTTCTTTGGTTGGATAAGTGCGCAGCTTGTGGTCCTTTCCCTTAGAGTACGGTTGCTCAAAGGAACAGTTTTAAATTTGTCTAACAAGATTGCTAAATCTAATTTTACCATGCCGTCAAGTACAGCCACCAAAGAAAAAATCTAATGTGAGAATATTTACAAAATGCGGAACAAAAAACTTGGGTTGATGTTAACTAAGTCTATTTAGATGCTGTTAAGCATACAAGTATATAGGTCTTGCGTATGGCACATTTGACTTTCAACTGAAACACATCAAAATCTTGAAATGGCTTTTTCAAGCCACGGTAGCAATTGATATCATAAACTTTACCCATACGTCGTTCGGCTGATCATTTGGTCACCGGCAAAGCAAGCGCCTATTCGTAAGGGCGATTCATGTTTCAGTTGAAACGTCTAGGTCAGAAGAAAACTACCCAGTTAATATTGCGAAATTTTCACATCCGGGAGACTGCGTATTCTTATCCGTTCTCTATTCCTAATCCTCTGTGACGGTCTTCAGTTCTGAACAAAATAAAATATAACTTTAGTTTATCGCTCTTGTTACAGTTATAAGTTGCTTCATTGTGAAAAGAAATCCCCCGTTCAATGTTTTTTCCTTAAAACAACGCCTAAGCTTTTAATTCAACAGTTTGCTCCGATGTTTCAAACTCTAAGAAAAAGAAGGGTAACGACCATGTCATAAAGGACGACAGTTGACAAAAACTATAGAAAAGGCTTCTGAGAACCCCATACAGTCGTTCCAAGAACCATGTGATTGAAATATCCGTCAAGTAATATGCCTCGACGTGTAATGAAACCAGAGACATCCTTAAATAAATTATCTGTTTTCATGGCTAACGCCTTTTAATTTACAAACCCTAACAAAGTAACAAAACCAACAAGGTACAGATTGAAAACACTGTAACAAGTCCATAAAGCGACTGCTATACTTCGCATTCGCTCGTAAAAAGCATATGGGTCGGTTTCCTGTGTTGGAATTTTCAAACTCTGATTCTTATTAAATAAGATGTCGAGCACGATGACCTAAACGATATCGCTTAGTACAGAAAGTCAACAAAAGTGCGGCTCGCGCCGTATTTTATAAAATTATCGAAAACAAATAATAAAGGAGAAAGAATGAATATGCCTTTGTTAATATATATGAATGAGTACGTGACTAGGCTGCTGAAAGGAAGATATCATGTTGTCATGCTCAATTCTCGTATATTATCAATGTACAATGTGTTACTGCCTGATGCCGTAATGCAGAAGTTGTGTCAAGGGGGAGGGGGAATGCCCCTCAGATTTTGTCCTTCCCCCGCCCCAGCTCCCAAGTTAGGTAAGTGAGGAGATAGGTCAACCGAAAAAATAAATAAATAAATAAATAAATAATGTACCAGTCCGCTCTTTTCATTTAATGGTTCACTCAAAGATACGCTTCATGCGAAGACGGTTCCACATTTGAACTTACCGTATCGTCGTCTGACGTGTATCGTCATCTGACGAGAGTATAGAGCAACAAGAGTGGTTGTTTATTACTTTCCCCTCCCTACGGAAATAGACATACCTTACACTAGCTCCGAACTAGCACAGCCTCGTACACTCACTACTCTGCTCATGCCGCCATGTGTAACCACAAAAGACTTTTCATGCAATTCAGTCACGATACATAAAAAATTAGGTGTTGTAGGTTTCACTGGCTTTTGCATGTAGACTGTTGTGATCTCTTTCATTACGCAGCGTGCGGTAGCACTATAATTAGCTGGGGAGTAAGATACCCGACTAGATCTGCGTTTAGCTCTGACTGGCTTAGAAAATTTGATGAGTCATGTTGGCAAGTCCGCATTGTGGATCGTCCTGTCATGTCAAACTAGGCCTTTGGGTTCGGTTTCACTTTCGGTTGAAAAAGTTTACTCCAACATTTTCTTTTTTTTCAAGTTCACCCCCCCCCCCCCTTTAATATGACATTCGAGCGCCATCACTAGCAAGAAAGGAACTGAAAGAGAACTAGTGTTTGAAAATGTTCTTTTTTTTCTAATCCACCTTAAGCAAGTGGCATGAAAGTAGGCAAGTGTATTCCTAATGTTTCGAATTGCGTCAAAACCCTCAAATTGATTTTCATTTTAAGTGCCTAGCAACGTGTTGAAGCATGTACGAAGACTGAAGTAAATCTCGTTCTTTTTGTTTCGACTGCCTTAAACAACATGTAACCAATTGTAATTACTTTATTTACTACGATGCTTATCTCCGCGTTCAAGTTTTAAAGCATTCCATTAGCCTGACTTGATCAGCTGTAGGCAGGAAGTATCGGATATCGCTGCTGAAGCTGTAGGCCGCTATCTTTTTGTTCGTGTATTTCAAAAAACATGAAAAGCGCAGGAATAGGGACAAAGGGGTTGTTTTTCTTTCCATGCCTCTGTTGTATAGGAAAGATTGTTGACTTCCTTTTTTTTTAATTTATACGTACTAATATTTCCGACTAGAATATTTCAGGAAAAATTAAAACGACGATATCAATTTCTGTTTAAAAAAAACTGCAATCACATACTGGGGGATAATTTTGTTGAACACGCTGCTTCAAACGTATGTCATTTGTCAAATGTTACCAACGTCAGATAAATGTTGAGGTAATACGTAAGTTTATCCTATCATTGCAAACTTCCTAAACAAAATTCTCAGCCTCGCTTCTGAGTTTATCTAGTCCCTTTATACCTCAAGAAAAGGACAAGAAACTACCGTGTTCGGTGTTGGTGCAATATGAAAACCGGACAATTATTCATGGAATAGATTATTATGTATTTTTTTAAACAAACGTGAACGCCACTAAAATATTTCCTACCTTTTTATTGTTACCGCATTCTCTGTTGCTTTGACTGGAGTAATGTCAAGCTCAAGATAAAGGTTTGCAGCATCAAACACTTCTTAAAGTAGTTTCAAAAATGAGACAATAGGCAGATAAATGTCGGCAAAGATCGACATGTACATTATAAATCCATTTATTCTACTTATTAATTTACTTGAAAAGATGGGAAGGGTTTGTACTTTATAAGCTCTAGGTAACGGAACTGAGGAAAAGTGGGCAAAGCGTACCGAACATTTTGGGTTTTATCGCAGAAATAACTCACTCTTTTGAAAGCCAAAACAAGAGGGTAATCCACGGAGTTGCATATCTCATCGCTAACATGTGCGCAAGTTGGTTACAGAACGTGAACTATTTGTGTGCTAGAAGTTTTATCTGTGCTATTTTTATGCTACAGTAGAATGTCATTGACAAAAATTACCACACTAAAACTCCATGCCACAATCCTTTGAAATTCCTTTTTGAAGTCCAAGGGAAGCGATTTTTTTTCGTTCCAAGGGACGGAAGTTTTTTTCTTCGTAAGACATCGAGGGGAAAGAATATGGACAGACCAATCAAATTCTTGGAAGAGGCGCACCCCTTATTCGAAAACACATCATGTGGATATTTAAATTCTGACACCGGATTATATAAGAACTGGAGAAATACGCTACGCAATCTTTGTAACGCTTGCCCTTTTAATCCAGTAGGCCTATCTAAGATTTTGGAACAAATTTATTTTTTAAGATGCTGTTATCCCCTTGCAACACTTTGAAAAAAACAACGAGCTTGGCTGTTACACTAAACTGATACGGACATGGACGCAACGATGATAAAAGAAAGACGCTTTCGGGGACGCTTTAGACAAGTGCGTAATTGTTAGAATTCAGGCGCTAGCTGGGCGTATTCTCCATTTTGACGCGACGGCAAACTTCATGTGTGTCGAGCTGATATGCACATCAAGTGCGTCTCAATTAAAAAAACTGGGTGTGTGCGCCATGTTGAACGCGAGGCGTTAGAAGATTTCCGGGCGACGCACAAACCTTTTCTGCGTACTGGCCTGTGGCGAATCCTAGCCCGTGGCAAGGAAATTGTCACATACGTTTTTGTTTCGTTTTTTTTTGTTTGTTTGCTTTTTTTTTTGGCGATGCTTCAGAACCGCCAAGTTTTAAGGGCACTAATATGTAAGACAGGTAGGCCCTATGCCTAACCTAATGTTAGTCACCCACATTTTAATATTTTGGGTTATAACTCAAGATTATGAATGGCGTAGGTCTCAGAGCCATGCCAAAGCCCCAGACCTAGCCTACATACCGTTAACCAGCTTCAGATTTCAAGTCTAGCCCTAGGTTAGACTTAAACTTTCATACTACTAGGCCTAACAGTTACAGCAACTTTGGATTGAAAACAACTGCCTACATAGACCTTATGAAAACTCTCTAGATATAAGGGCTGTCCAAGAAACTCAAAACTCAAACTCGGACTTGAACAAAAACGAACGTAACAGAAGAAACAAAATAAGGAAACACACAACCTTCTGCGGTAAGCGCTAGTTGGCAAGTGCCCCCCCCCCCCCCCCCCGATCTTTCTTTATTGCTATTGCACGTGCCAAAACAATACAACAATACAAGCTACAGTAACAGTCTAAATACCAAATACAAAGAATTACACATAACCTAAATTTACAACACAATTCGGAAGAACGAAAGGCATGCGTTACTGTAGGTCTGAAGCGGAATCTATAACATACTCCCCCCTATTGGAGAAACTTCAATCAAACAGATTTCGCTAGAAGTATATTAAAGACTGTTACTACTGTACATTATCTATTTACTTTTACTCATGCCCTTAGAAATTGTACAGAATATACACTTTCATAGAAAACATACAAAAATACAGTTTCTTGACATAAGACATACAAAAATTAACATTAACTTCAACAACTTCACGAGACAAATAATTACAAGTCCAATCTTTCTACAGGTTTGACTACACGACCTGATCTGGTGATCACATTCTCACACCCACTTGGCTTTTGTAAAACTTCACGTTTTCTTCTTGGCAATTTTGGCAATCACTAATTTCGAGATCGTACAATTTTTGAACTGCTCGAATTATCATACCCCTTGACGTTTTTAACCTTACAGATCTTACTATTCCATCTTTCCCTGTGAATCTTTCAACCACAACTCCCATAGGCCATTTCATTCTTGTCAAATTATCCTCACTAATCAGCACTACCGAACCTGCCTTCAAATTACAACGAGGAACAAACTCTTTCAAAGCTGGGAGCAAGTTCCTTAAATACTCTTTGGTCTATACTGCCCAAAATTGATCCAGACGGGCCTGCCGTACACTTTCCCTTTCAGTAAGATCCTGCTTGTTCACCTCTATGACTTCTATATTAATACCAGGTGGCACAAACCCAACCGCCCTGCCTATCAGAAAATGACTAGGAGATAGGGGGCCCTTAGAATCCACACTGTCGCCAACAAAGGTCAAGGGCCTTGAATTAATGCAACATTCTACTTCACATAAAGGGGTTTCCAACTCTGTTCGAGTAAGACACCTGGAGCCCAAAGTCCTTTTGAGGGAAGACTTAACAGAACCCACTAGACGTTCATAATACCCTCCCCACCAAGGCGCTCTAGGAACCAAAAAACGCCATTGTGGGCTGCAGTGTCCAAAATACTTTCTCAGCTGAACCTCGGCGCCTACAAAGGTTTTAGCATTATCAGAATGAAAGACTTTAGGCAACCCACGCCTGGCTGAAAACCTACGAATTGCCAAAATGCAATCAGAAAGCGTAAGGGAATCTGTCAGCTCCAGGTGGATCGCTCTTACCACAGCACAGGTAAACAACAAAATGTAATGCTTTTTAGTAGGTAAATCTACACAATACAATAGTCCACAATAATCTAAACCGGTTACTGAAAATACTGGTGCTTTAGTGACCCTCATCTCTGGCAGAGGGGCAACTGGCTGACTACAATGTTTGGAGTCTAACCTTTTACAGGCCTGACGTCTTAGACCCACAATCCAAAAGCCACTTCTCAAAGTTGAAACCAGGGTGTCTACTCCAGCATGGTTTAATAGTTTGTGCTGGTGTCTGATCAACAAAAGGGACAGGTGGCACTTCGGCAAAATTACTGGGTGTTTCTCCTCGTAAGATAATTCTGATAACTGAAGTCTACCCTTTATTCTTAAAATACCATCTTCTGCCAGGAATGGATTCAAGGAAGCAATAGGCGAAGTTTTAGGTACACTACCCTTCTTTCTCAATGCCTCTAACTCCATGAAATAATATTGTTTCTGAATGCACCGCAGCATTACAACCTTAGCATTCGTCAACTCGTCATAGGTAAGATCTGACCCAAGTACTCTGTCAGATAATTGCGCCCTTAAGTTCCAATAAAATCGATTAACATAAGCAACTACATGTAAAGCCTTAGTGAAGCTGCTCCAACGTTCAAATTCAAAAACGGTAGGGGTCCCAGACTGAACTGACATTGACACCACTTTTCTCTCCAGATCACCCTCCTCTGGCAACCAAAGGGTTGGGGCGATACTCATGTTAACATCCCCAGCCAACCAACTGGGCCCAAACAACCAAAATTTGCTGGATACCAACTTATCAGCAAACACCCCCCTGGTCATCAGATCAGCTGGGTTTTCTACCCCAGAGCAATGAAACCAATTGGATGAGCTAGTGAGTTCCTGAATTTGGGAAATTCTGTTAGCCACAAAAGTTTTCAATTGACAAGGTTAAGAATGAATCCAACTCAAAACCACAGTGGAATCAGTCGAACACTTGTAACTAGTATTTGCTGGCAATCTCAAAGCTTCGATTACAAATGTCACCAACTTAGCACACAATAAAGCCCCCAAGAGTTCTAATTTAGGTAAGGTTTGCTTCTTCAATGGTGCTACTGTAGCCCTAGAAATCACCAAGCTCGTGAGATAAGTGCCCGACACCCCTGGGATTCTTAGGTACACGCAAGCTCCATACCCTCTCTCAGATGCATCTCCAAACCCATAAGCTTCGATATTTTGCAAGTTCTTCCACCCAGTATTAACATAGCAACGAGGAATGTGCCATTTCTGGATCAAACTCAGACCACCAACGCATCCCCAAAATATTTTGGAGTAACTGGCAGGAATTTCATCATCCCATGAAATGCCTAGTGCCCATAAATCCTGAAACAATATCTTGATTGTCATTAGGAATGGATTAAGAAACCCCAATGGATCAAACATTCGAGCTATGCAACTCAACACAATTCTCTTTGTAACGACTATGTCTGTCGGTACTTGAACCCCGTCATAAGAGAAACGATCCAGTTTTGCAAGCCATTTTAATCCAAGAATCTTCAACGATTGAACGTCTAAATACTTTGTTTGAAATTCTTGAAAAAATATTTCAGACATTTCAACATGATTTGTAGTTAACTTAGCAAATGCCATGCCAGCTGATGTCATGATCTGGTCGCACTCTTTAAACAAAGCATAGCCTTCCTTAGCAGTGTCAGCCCCTGTCAACAAGTCGTCGCAATAAAAATTTTCCTCTAGTTCTCTTTTTGCTGGAGAAGGAGGGAAATTTGAAATATGGTGTTTAATTGTGGCATTCAGAAGGAATGGGCTACTCTAGTTCCCAAAGGGTACTCTAATAAACCTCATTACTCGTATTTTACCATTGTGGTTCCAAAAAAATCTGTGTACATCTTGATCTTCCTTTTTAACTTTAATTTGAAGGAACGCTTTAGTAATATCGGCAGTGATGGCAACAGGCCACCTTCTAAATCTTATCAGAATCTCAACTAGATTACCCAATAGGCAAGGACCAGCTTCCAAGCAATCATTCAGTGACAAATTATTAAACCCCTTGGCCGACGCATTAAACACAGGACGTACTTTAGTGGTTAAACTGGACTCTCTGACCACTGGTCTATGGGGCAGATAAAACACTGTATTAGAAGTACATAATTCATTTGTTGGAACCTCTTCAATTATACCCTCCCGTTCCCTATCTGACAATGCCTTATCATACGCTTCAGTTAACTCAATGTTTCTAGCCAACTTTTTTGAAAGGGCTCCGAGCGTCCTTTTGGCAAGCTTCTCATTATTTAACAACCTAGATGCTACGGACTCATTCTTCCAAGGTAGTGAAACTTCGTAACGGCCTTCCCAATCTACGTACTTTACAGAATTTTCAAAATTCTGCCATACGGGGTTAACATGCTTCACTTCAGTTTCATTTGGGCCTACTCCAATTTGCTCTATGTCCCAAATCCTCTGAAAATCTAATTCTGGAACGTCATTAAGACAAACCAATTGATGGGCAGAATTAACACTCTGGGTCCCAGCCGAATCACCTTTCCAAGACCCACTAACTACCCACCCGAACTTTGTCTCCTGAGCGACAGGGCCCCCGTCTAACCTAATTAGACCCCGTTCCATGAAGTTCCAATAGAAGTCTTGACCAATTAAGACATCTATCGTGACGTCTCTGTTTGTACCATAATCGTCGGCAAACTCCAAATTTCCGAAAGCCCTTAAAAATCCACAAGGAACTTTCGATCTACGTATCGGTTTGCAGATCACTGGTACTTCAACTGCGGTTAGAGGTTCTGTAGCACTGTTCCCATTTAGACCTTTGACAGTACTCTGTAACCCCAACCTATAGACATCACGTAACTTGCACCCACTAGTTTTGTTACCACCAAAGACCGCGTATGCTAGAGGCTGGGCTCTGACCCACTCGGGCCTTACTCTATTGACTAAATCACTTGTGACGTAAGACCTATCCGACCCACTGTCGAATAACAGAGTAGTTTCTACCATACCATGCCTACCAACAACCATTACTTTGGCAGTCTGTAAAACAGTAGTCAAGTGCTCACCAGTACATGCTACCCCAACATGAGCCGTATTCCCAGTACTTACATCAGCTGACCGTTCGTCCTGGACACTAGGAGAGGCACCCGACACTTCCTCTGCACTAGTCGAGAACTCCTTTCTAGCAGGTTGGGACCTTTCCGATGCAGCACATATTAAACTATGATGCCGTTTTCCACATTTTCCACACCTTGAAGAACATCCACGGGCAATATGACCTTTACCCAAACAACAGTAGCACAAATAATGAGACCTTAATTTGTTTTTACGTTCATTGATGCTCAGTTTAGTTAAATCACGACATTTCGAAGAAGGATGTTTCCGATTACATATGTCACACGCAGACTTATTACTATTTGCAACTTTAACGGTTGTCTGAAGGGCCATCGCGGATGAAAACTTGTTCTCCAAACTATCTGCACTAGATTCAATTTTAGACCCCACAGTATCTCTGAAAGTGTCTGACCTTTCCCGCCTCTGAATCTCCTTTTGTAAAAAGGTCATTAGAAATCCTACGTCGCTTTCCTTCCCTTCACCGGTTCGAGACCACTCTAAGCGAATATCCTCCGGCAGACGTGACAATATCAAAGGTGTTAAAAATAGTCCATACGTTTTATCATCAACTCCAAGTGTCTCTAAGCTTCTGATGTGAACATTTAAGTCATCCCGTAATTTCCACAACTCAGCCACGGTACATTCGGGAGAAATTGGAATAGATCTATTCAAAAGGGCTTGGATATGGGCGAATCGGATCCTTTCCTTCCTTCCATATCTCTCTCTTTAAGTATGTCACATGCAAGTTGGTAGTGAGAATCCGTCAAAGTCAGTCCCTGAATTAAAAGTAGGGCGTCTCCCTCTAATAAAGACTGCAGATAGGTAAACTTGTTGATAACTGGGATGATAGATTTATCAACGATTGCAATGAACTTGTCCCAAAATGACTGCCAGGTTGTAATATCACCGCTAAATTTTGGCAGTTCAAGCTTAGGCAAACGGGTTGATAATGGGGAACTCCCTGAGGATGCGGACGGTCCTGAGCTAGACTTAAGTTGCCCCTTAACACGTACAGCTTCTAACTTACAGGCTAAAGCTTTGTTACGAACAGTACTTTCCTGTGATATTTCTTCTTCCAAGTCCTTTTCATCCGATATTAGTTCTTGGATTTGCTCCTGAATGTCATCTAAGGCCTTTAAGCGTTTGTCAAATTCTTCTAGTCTGACGTCGATTTCATCTGCAGTCACGCCCTTCACATACAACAGGTTATTTAACATGTCTGCTTCACGTGTTAGCCATCCTCTAGCTGCCGTTCTGGACTTTTTTAGCTTTTCCATTCTCATTCAGCTACCTTAGTCGTTTTTTTCCCCGGGTTTCGGCACCAAATGTCCAAGAAACTCAAAACTCAAACTCGGACTTGAACAAAAACGAACGTAACAGAAGAAACAAAATAAGGAAACACACAACCTTCTCCGGTAAGCGCTAGTTGGCAAGTGCCGCCCGATCTTTCTTTATTGCTATTGCACGTGCCAAAACAATACAACAATACAAGCTACAGTAACAGTCTAAATACCAAATACAAAGAATTACACATAACCTAAATTTACAACACAATTCGGAAGAACGAAAGGCATGCGTTACTGTAGGTCTGAAGCGGAATCTATAACAAGGGCTATCAAAGTGAAGTCCGAGCAGGACCTTAAAAACCTCTCTGCAGCATACAAGTTAGTGAAGGAAGAATTTGAGTTGTGAAGACGAGACTGCTACTACGAAGTATTAACCTAGGCCTGAGGCTCAGTCTAGCTTATTTACGCCTATATTAATTAATGAAAAATAGACTAGTTACAAAATATTAAAGTGGTAAAGACACGGCCAAAGTAAGTTTCTCGGTAAGTTTGGGTACACCTTGACATAAAGTGAAAGGTTTCCCTACTAAATTATGTCCATAAATACCGAAATACGACGTTTTGAATTTCCAATTACAGGCCAGGGTCAGCCCATTTGAAATTCGAAAGCGAAAAAACGTATGTGAACGCGTCTCAAAATGGTGACGTCATTGGAGGCACGGTTAGCAACACTGTACCAGAGAGCTCACAGTCATCGAATCATGTGCATGGTAACGTGTGTAGCGCAAACATAATTGCAAACACCGGTGCTAGGATAGCAGTGAGCGTGGCCACTGACTACATTGTGAATTGTGCATTGCACGGTAACTGCTTAGTATTCGCAATAGCATCTTCACCAAACAGCTCATACAGTAAAGACGCGCTCGTAGTGGGGACGCGCTTGTTGTGGTCTGTCCATACATGTTCATAGCTGTTCTTTACAGCGCCCGAACCGCGTCTTTCTTGTACAAAAACAGAACTACTTTTACCCGCGCGCATATGCACGCGAACATATTGGCTAATGATTTGCTCCGAATCCCCACCATGATCCGCGCCTTCTGCTCTGTATGTTGGAATTTGTATTGTGATGCAATCGTTTTCATAAGGTCGCTAAGATAAGATTACTTTATCCAGCGTTGCATTAGTTCCACATCTAGATGCGGGCCGTAGAGCGGGATTTGTGCCGCCAATTGCGTCATAAAAGTCAGGTGAGCTGTTTTTCGATATTGAATTTCGAACGCAGTTTTCCTTCGAATATCATTTATGCCGAATTGTACGGGTTTTTAATGGGGTGTGGGATAATATTTGTAAAACTCTGTATCTAATCTTGCAATACACAAAGGTTTTTGTGGCCGTGCCATGCCCACTTTAACCTTTGACAATCGGTAACGTGAACTATGTCCTTGGTTGCCATGACAACCACAGGTATCGGTACAACTTATCATACCTAGGCTATTACACTTAAACTTTCAGATTTGTGGGATGCTTCCGTTAAGAGTTAAAGTGAATACAAAAAAAGTATTTGACCCCCTGTCATGTGACCTTTGACCTTGGTTGCCATGGAAACTACATATTTTGGTAGAACTAGTCTACCCTATTAAACTTGTGAAGTTTCAGTAAAATGAAGGTTTTCTTTTGAAGTTTTAGTACAAAATAGTAAAAAAAGGTGTTTTTTGCAAAATGTGACCTTTGACCTCTGATCTTTGACCTTTACTTCCGACGATCTAGGAGACATTAGTTCCTACCCTGGGGTACCCACCTACCAATTTTGAAAAGAATCGGTCCAGCCCACTAGGAGGAGTTTAAGGGACAAAAAGGTTGTTTTCCGAACAAATTATCACTTGAAAAATTTTTGTTCCACTCTACCACTTGACCTTTGACCTCTGTTGCTATGGCAATCACATATTTTGGTAGGTGTAGATACAATCATCATATGTATAAAGTTTCGTGTCTAGAGGACGTTTCGTTTTGGAAATGTAGCAGAAAATGTGATTTTACTTAATTTGACCTTTGACCTGTAACCTTTGACCTTCACTTCCGGTTGGGTATTAAAATGCAATTGTTACACCTAAGGTACCATCCTACCAAGTTTGACGAAAATCGGCTCAGCCGTTTACAAGATATTAGGAAAACAAAATTGGACACACAAACACACTCACCGACCAACACACACACACACACGGACAGGTTTTGACCCCTCTCTCAGCCCTGGATCTTCAGTCACCCCGGGGAACCTCACCATGGGTTAGACCTTGAGACTAGTAAATTGGGAAAATTTACCGTTACCATGGTAACCATTGCGATTTTAGCTGGCATTGCCATATAAAGCCCCATCGGCAAAGTGACTACAATATCTCATTCTCCTCACGGAGCGATGAGATAATAATAGAAAGTAGGGGTTGTAGACCGTATCGGAGATAACATACATTGTGTCGAAACCACCAAGAGTACCCGACAAAATAGCCAAACTATGCTCCGTGAGTCGCTCACCAACTGACCTGTCGCTTGACACACACAAGAGAACTTCAAATGGGCTTTGTGATATAGGATTAAATTTACGACCTCTACATAACCTGTGTACTCTGCCCACCTGTTACTTAGTACGGTTGACAGGATTTACACTCTCTAGATATGTGGAATGGAAGTATTGAAAGAACTGGAGTGAATCTACAGCGCGCTAAGCGCGCCGAAAATGTTGGGTTCTTATTAGGGAAATTATCCCTTGAGAGCAAAAAACAGGTCAACCATCGAAGAGACTTCTTTATCGTAACGACTAAGAGCCCCCCTCCCCCCCCCCCCCTCAGAAAGACTGTAAAAATATCCCGATTCCCTCCCTCCTCCTTTTTTTATTGATTTAACTTCTTTTTGTCTGTCCTTCATTTTTTCACCACATCGCCCACCGCGTCCCCAAAATTTCTGTGGGGGGCGCTCTTCCCCTTTAAAGTAAAGGCCTACTCCCTTTATAAATGCGGAACTACGGTGACGACAAGAAACATTGCGCTATATTATATTGCATTATATTCCGAAAAAAAAAAAAATCCCCAAAAGCCGGAGGGAGCGTTTCTTCCTCTTAGCTGCTTAGAACCCCGTGGCGGCAAATGCCCAAATAATTTTTTACCTAGGCCTGTGTATGCAGATATTGTAGTATGTCATAGATATGGCAATGATGCCTCCAATAATATATATTTTGACGTTCCCGTGTGGATCAATTTTCCATTAGTAAAGTTATCAATTGGATTAAGCCTGTCTCTTTCCCTCCTCAAGAAATCGTCTAGCCATACTTTCACGTCAGAGTCAATCATGCCTTGAAGGACGAAAGATTAAGTTGTGATTTAGAAGTGACCAAGATCACCTGTAAAGTTATATACAACTTTTCAGTCAACTGATCTTAGCAGCATTTTATGAGCAACTTTTAGAATTCAACCAGTCAGAGGAGGGATTAGTTGGGATCTCCCTCCTAAACAGCAGAATGGTAGCAGTGATCTCAGTTGACAACTACTTAGTAGTGTCCCTAGCAGGGTGGTAAGAATAGGAAGTGTTCTTCCTTCAAAAAAAAAAAAAGGAAAAGGAAAATAGCAGTCAACGATCGATGGAGCAGGCAACTAGCAGCCTGCTAAGGTCTGGTTGGCTGCTAGCTTAGCAGGCTTTTATGAATATCAGCCCGGTTCATCATATTTAGTATTGAACTTCCCTAGTTGAAGGCAAGGGTTGTTACCATAATGTAACATAGCTAACTTGACTACAACTTAGGGGAAAATATTTTCTTTAACTCTCTCTAGAAGTACTTTCCTCAGGTCAGTGGGAAGGAGGTCACTCACTGAAAGTAAAAAACAATTCCTGTCTCTATTTTCTTC
This sequence comes from Holothuria scabra, assembly GCA_037179385.1. Taxonomy (NCBI): domain Eukaryota; kingdom Metazoa; phylum Echinodermata; class Holothuroidea; order Aspidochirotida; family Holothuriidae; genus Holothuria; species Holothuria scabra. The sequence continues at coordinate 3,287,698 of CM074191.1, forward strand.
ATTTCTCTTATTTCTCCACCCTTCTGAAAGAAAAAAAGTTCTCCTTTTATTTTAAAAGTACCCACCTTTGTTCTGTCCCCCTTGAATTGAATAACCAGATGCATGTAGACTTCAACACAATCATAAAAAAGAACTGGCCCGACAAACTTATGATATACTCAGATAAAATGTTCTTAAGCCGGTGTTTCTCCAAACAGTTATCTCTAACTTCAACTCTATTTATATTTAAAGTATATTATTGTTTTTTCGCTTTTCTAAATAACTTCCCCAGGTGGCTGTTTTTAGTAAGACTGAACTTACAAAAGGAAACAAAATCTAATTTGAATACTGATGTTGCTCATTTCTCTACATACCCTTAAAACTGTTAATCAATTTTAAATACAAGAGAAAACATGGCAACAGAGCTTTGTAACGATGTTGAGATTAGAATTCCAAATAACCCTTCTTTCTTTTACATCGTTTTAGAATTTAACAGACGAATGATACAAAAGTTTAATAGTTGATGTAACAATCAAGTATGTTTCAAGAATAAAATTCAAAAAAGAAAATATGCCATGATAAACGTTTCGCCGCCACATTAATTTTCATCTACCAAATAGGTTTCTTGAATAAACTGAACAGTTCCAACAGAAGCTTCAAAAACATTTTCTTCAAATGATAGGTAAAATGCAAGGACTTGAAACATTGAAGTATTGTACGATGCACTGACAAAGTAATGAAGAGTGGCTAAATTAAAGTAACCCAAACACCTGCAAGATATTTACACTTTATGTATATCCAAATTATTTTTTCATGTTTTCAAATATATTGAAAGCACACAATTTATTGCAAAAGAATAAAAAAGTCAGAACATGGTGACAACAAGTGTAAATGCATGGTTCACTAGGAAGGTTCCGACTTGAATAACAGCCATAATACTCTTGTTGTATGATATTTCATTATTTTTTTTTTGGAAGGAGAAATACTTGATATTTAATAAAATATAAGTGGCAGGTGAGTAAAGTAAGAGATTAGGGCCTATGGTGCAGGGGCGTAGTCAGGATTTTCTTGTGGAGGGGCAAAGTCGTCTCATCGTCCCCAATCTTGACTGACAGGACTATTTAAGCCGAGGGCCACCATCGGCGCTCGGCCGATGATGGTCTATTAATAAAATGTTGTGCATGGACAAACTGTTTGTGAGGTTACAGAAGTCAGTGTTCAGACAGGGAGGCAGGGCACATGCCATCGTATTTTGGAAGAAAAATAGAAATATAGGCCAATTTATCTGAAAGCGCATTATATGTTTAAAAAAGTTTTGAGATGTAAATGAACGGAAAGAATTCAATTCAAGCTGGCACTGAAATGTCATTTCCCGTGTTTGAAGAGGTCTTTCGACCAAGAAATTTCAGTGCGCTCCAAGTGATGGTAACAATATACTTTAATAGTCTTCCCACGACGTTGGGCTAATCACCTAATGCAGATCCTTGATCCACTACTGACTATGAAGTTCATTTCGTGTAAATCGAGCTGGTGTAAATAACCAAAAAACTTTGCCCTCCTTTCGGGAATTGAGTCACTGTAGTCTTGATGAATATTTTATGGTCTAGGCCTCGAAATTATATGTGTCCAGGGCGCAAGATGACAAATCCCCAACAGCATAACGGTCAGAAGCTTCAATTTTTCCAAGATCTTAATTCAGGATATAAAGACTCAGTGGCTTAGAAGTCGAGAGACCACTAAGCAAATCTGTGTTACATTTAAAGTAAAGGCCTACTACCTTTATAAAAAACTGTTTCGGATATGGCTTGAAGAAACATCGCACTATATTGCATTATATTCCCCCAAATCCCCAAAAGCCGGAGGGAGCACTTCCTCCTCTTAGCTGCTTAGAACCCCATGGCTGCAAATGCCCAAATAAAATTTTTGCCTAGGCCTGTGTATGCAGATATTGTTGTATGTCATAGATATGGCAATGATGCCCTAATAATATACATTTTGACGTTCCTGTGTTGATCAATTTTCTATTAGTAAAACTACTAATTGGATAACGCCTGTCTCTTTCCCTCCCTAAGAAATCGTCTAGCCATACTTTCACGTCAGAGTCAATCCTACCTTGAAGGACGAAAGATTTAGTTGTCAACTAGTGATTTAGAAGTGACCAAGATCAACCCTAAAGTTAGCATACAAATTATCAGTCAACTAATCTTAGCAGCATTTTACCAACAACTTTTAGAAGCCAACCAGTTCAGGGATTAGTTGGGATCTCCCTTCCAAACAACAAAAGGGTGTCAGTGATCTCAGTTTACAACTACTTAGTAGTGTCCCTAACATGGTGTAACGAACAGGAAAAAACAGTCAACGAGCCTGCTAAGGTCTGGCTGGCTGCTAGTTTAGCAGGTGTTTACGAATATTAGCCCCGTTCATCATATTTCGTATTGAACTTGTTGTCACCATAATGTAACATAGCTAACTTGACTACAACTTGGCGAAAAAAAATATTTCGTTTTACTCTTTCTAGAAGTACTTTCGTCAGTTCAGCGGGAAGGTCGCTGAAAGTAAAAGCTAGAAGAGGGCTTTAAGATGTTTTCACATCAGAGGCGCAAAGATGTAATGACAACGAAAAGACCAACGGAGCATTATGAGAGTTATTGAATTACTGAGATCTACACCTAATTACTGTCTCTATTTTCTTCATTTCTTTTATTTCTCCACCCATCTGAAAGGAAAAAAAGTTATCCTTCTATTTTGAGAGTACCCACCTTTGTTCTGTCCCCCTTGAATCGAATAACCAGATGCATGTAGACTTTGACACAATCATACAGTGCCTAATAACTCATGGTTCTAATGGCCACTTCGATTTTGATATTGAATAAAACGTCTTTCAGAAAACAAATCTCTAATGTCAACAGAAATACATGCCACGACCTTCCTACCACTCTTATGTCTACTTCATAAAAAATCCTGTGTTCAGAATCTTTGAAAATCTTCTGAACACGCACTTACTTACAAATTATGTTTCTCGCTATTGTCGTCTTCGCCGAAGTGTTTTCCAATATGAGTTAGCAGTCAAAAAGTATAGCTAATGCAATTTTTTTTTTCGTTTCGTTTCGTTCATTTTTTCAATTGAAATGCATGAACATATTTACATAAAAAGAATTACAGATAAATAAATGAAAGCGTATCAAAAAAAAAAAAAAAAATGGAACCAGATGAAGCTAAAAACTTTTCCAGTCTGGTCCAAACCATAGCTTTCGTTTCCAAAAAAAAAATAATTAAACAATACAACAAGCATCTATGTAAGCATATAGAAAGTGCATATATTAAACGTATAAGGAGTTTAAGACTCATAATAATAATACATACATACAAGAAGAAGATTAGGAAAGATATAAGGAAAAAAGATGTCTTTCAAAATACTTCTTAAACAAATTTATATTAGGGGAATTTCGTAATTTAGTGTCAAGGGAATTCCAAAGGTGCACACCATGACTTCTCACTTGAGAGTGGGCAAACATTGTTCGAGTGAAAGGTTGTACCAGATTATCTCTTCCCCTTGTGGGATAATTATGATGGGAAGTGTTTGGGAGGAAAAAAGAATTCAAATCATGGGGAAGTTGGTCATTGTGGTGTTTATATAGGAAGATGCCTAACTGGTATTTATAGTGGTCCTTTAAAGTGAGAATATTAGGGTTATAAAAATACGGAAGGGTGTGGGTGTAAGGTGGAACATTTGAGATTAAACGGACAGCCCGCTTTTGGAGAACAAAGAGTTTCTCAATGTAGCTTTGGGAGGAATTGCCCCAGAGTAAAATATTGTAAGTGAGATGAGGGACGATTAAAGAATTATAGATGGTTAACAAAATTTTACTGGGAAGAAGATATCTTAATCTATTCATAACCCCAACCATTCTGGAAACAGATTTTGCGACATTGTCTATGTGACTTTTCCAAGAAAGCTTATGGTCAATCGTAATACCTAAAAATTTTGCTAACTTACTATTCTTTATAATTGTACCTTTAAAATTTAAGAAAAACTCATGATTATCCCCTTTGCTGTTGTCAAAAACCAACAGCTTTGTTTTATTAATGTTTAATGATAACTTATTAGCAGCTAACCAGTCAGCTTCATAGTTTAATTCTAAAGATGCAACACGAAAGGCTTCTTTTACATTAGAATTGTGACAATAGACAGTAGTGTCATCAGCGAAGAGTACAAACTTAAGTAGTTTTGACGATTTATACACATCATTGATATATAGTTTAAAAAGTAAAGGTCCCAAAATAGAGCCTTGTGGGACACCAACAGTAATTTCCCTGATATTAAAATCTTTACCTTTGTAACGGACAAATTGTTGCCTATTTGTGAGATAACTTGTAAACCAGTTTAGTGCCACACCTCTTACTCCATACTTACACTATTTTTTAAGTAAATTCTATGATTAATAGTATCAAACGCTTTAGACAAATCAATAAACAGGGCTACAGTGGATGCCCTTTTATCGAAATTACACACAACATCGTCCACAAATTTTAAGGCAGCCATATATGTTGAGTGATTTTCCCTAAAACCATACTGTCCAGTATATAAGAGATCATGTGTATTGATAAAATTAAACAATCTATTATAAACAAGTCTTTCAAAGATCTTAGAAATAGCTGGTAAAACAGACACAGGGCGATAGTTTGAAACAGTATCAGGATCACCAGATTTATACAGAGGTATTACCTTAGCAATCTTTAATTCATTCGGGAAAATTCCCTCAGTAAAAGATAAATTCAAAATATGAGTTAGTGGATACACAATATATTCATTAATATGTTTTAATAATTCATTGGTTATGTCATCATAACCTGGTGATTTTGCTTCTTGTAATTTCAGAATAGTAGAGATAACTTCCTCCTGGCTTACAGGATATAAAACAAAGGTATTTGGCACATTAATGTTATTTAAGTACGACTCAAAACTGACATTACTACCATCTATCTCATTAGCTAATTTTTCACCAACTGTTGAAAAAAAATCATTAAACTTAACGGCATAGTCCATTATACTTGAGTCACTTGTAGGGGTAGGACTTGAACTTGGACAACATGAATCAGGCCCCTTTCTATTCAACAATTTATTTATACCAAACCATATCTTTTTACTATTGCCTTTATTCTCAGTAAAAAAGTTATTATAGTAGGACTGTTTAGCATTACGAACTATTGTGGTTAATTTATTCTTATAGTTTCTATACTTCAGAAAATCATGGTCAGTAGGGCTTCTTTTGTACGCACAATAAAGGATATTCTTCTTCCGAACAGACTGAAGAATGCCCGAGGGTGTCCAGGGTGATTTCTGTAAATTTTTCTTAGACCTAAAGTTTCGTAACGAACAATTTCTATTAAATATGTCATTAAATTCACTATAAAAGGTACTAAAGGAAGTCTGTGCATTATGATCCAGTAACACATCACACCAGTCACATGATCTTAACTCCATTTTCATTTTTAAAATATTGCAGTTGCGTGCATCACGTGTTAAGTGATCACTTTTGTGTGCGCATCTTTTAGGAGGTTTTAAATTATCGCAGAAAATAGCAATAGGATAATGGTCTGATATATCAGTTTTTACAACAGTAGACCTAGTCGTGTGATCAATATTGGTAAAACTATTATCAATAAGGGTTGAAGACATACTGGTTACTCTAGTTGGTATATCAATGACAGGATAAAAAAGGAAAAGGATAGTAGAGTATTCACAAATACATCAGCAGTGTGTTCGGAAAGAAGGTTAATATTAAAGTCACCCACAAGAAAACACACATCACGTTGGGTATTTAATTTATTACATACATCGACTACGTCTTCTAAGAACCCGCCAACGACTTCACCTGGTGGACGGTATATAACTCCAACAATTGTTTTTTGAATCCACATTATTGATTTTTGGAAACAGAGACTCAAAATGCGTAGAATTTGGCAGGTTGTTCATGACAGTAAATTGCAAATCACTCTTGATATATAATGCGACCTCTCGTCCCCGCTTGTCTGAACGCCCCTTACACACGAAAGAGTAACCCGGAATATTACAGAGGGCAGTATAGTCATTGTCATGAAGCCATGTCTCCGTGATAGCAATTAATGAAAAAGGATAATCATCAACACAGCTAATTAAATTTAAAACTGAACCGAAGTTATGGGGCAGCAACCGTGCATTGATATGTAGAATAGAAAACTCTGCATGGCTCCTGTTAATAAATTCATTAAAATCATTTAAATCTGAATGGCAACAATTGATTTGAGCCTGTAAAAACCCCAAATCAACATCGGGTTTCTCCATATGCATAACAGAAAAGAAAAGGAAAAGTAACGTCAAACAAAGAAAAAACAAAAAGAAAAAAAAAACAAAAACAAAACAAAAACAAGTTAGAAAGGTTACCTGAAGAGAAAAACAAGTATCAGTCGTCAGATAATCCATTTTAGTTCAAATAAAGACCAGCATGAGTGGTTTTGAGAGGCCGAGCAAAATAAGGAGAGTGTACTACCAACAAAGAGTAAAGCTTTAATCCAAGCGAAGATTGATTTCCCTTTATCATAAAAAATACATCTTGAGGGTGGGCACATGTTGACTACAGATGGGCATATACATATATACATGAAGCATGCATCTATGAAACCCACTAAGCGTGTTCAACTCAGTTGATCAGACGACGTCTCTTTGTCAGTAAAAGTCTTGTAATCTCCAGTAATCCGAACACATAACAATTGGATAAGCCATGATGAAGATGAGCTTGAAGAAAGGAATTTAGGCAGTAAGCTACTTCCACCGGGCCTGTAGAAAAGAAAGGCTTAATCCTACTGTAATAGGTGACTTTCCTTGATGTTCTCAGGAAACATCTGTAACAGCCTATATACATTGTACATTGAAGTTGCTTTACACAGAGCATGGTAGTTTGCGTAAACACACAATAGGAAATATTACTGAAAAACAAAGTGGCCTCCAAGAAGTTAAATGTTACCTATAGAGTTTGTAGATCTTCTTCTTGCTTGACCTGGAATTTCTTTCCATCCTTTGTGACAACATATATGCGGCCATCCAGTGTCCAGTGTCTTGCTACTTTAGGGTGTTTCCGAACTTTTGCATACAAGGATTGCTTCAAAGTAGTTAAGTCCTCATTAATGAAGATTTGGGTGCCCTTTAAGGACTTCCGTGCCCTATATACTCCGTCCCTTACATTGTATGAAGCAGAGGCGGTACGCCTAGGAATTCTGTGGGAGCGGTCAATATCATCTTTTTTTGATCTCTACATCCAATGAATGAACTACAGATCTTCCGTAGGACTCCTGTGTAAAACCACCTGCAAATACTACGCTGAAATTGCAAATATTATTTATTTCATAGTTTCTCAGTCAACATGGATTCTCGTCTACACTCGTTCATTATCTTTTTGTTAGTTTTATGGTTTTTCTTCATCACCGCTGTCAACTGTAACGAAGGTAAGTTTCTATGTTTTTCCACCTGACTTTTAACAAGGCTTAAGATGTTTTCGCAGTGTCGTACCCTCTAGTGAGAGATGAGGTGAAAAAATGTTATTGACAAGTTACCACCTTTTCGGCGAAAAAAAAGATATTGTAAATATATAATTTGATAAAAAGTATACAAAAACATATGATAAAGTCTATTAAAACAGACATAAAGTTAATGACGTAAATTTTTCTCTTTTACCTGTTTACATTTAGAAAAGTTGCTGAGAGGAAAGTAAGATCCGAAATAAGTGTATTTGTTTTCCACAACTGGTGATTAAATGCAGTTCTCCCAGAAGATGTAAACTTCATTTCATCTGATCTACTTCCAAACTTAAATCAAACGAAAATTAAGGACATTACTAACGAGAATATTTAAGCAATACATCTGTCAGCAAAATAAATCCTTCATATATTTTAAGAACATCAACCGCATAAGTCACTTTCTAATAATCGAAGAACTGGCCGGACAAATCTATGATATACTCAGATATAATGCTCTTCAGTCGGTGTTTCTCCAAAAATTTATTACTAACTTGAACTCCATTTACATTGAAAAGTATATTATTGAGTTTTCTCTTTTCTAAATAACTTCCCTAGATGCCTGTATTTAGGAAGACTAAACTTACAAAAGGAAACAAAATCTAATTCAAATACTAATGTTGCTCATTTCTCCGCATACCCTTAAAACTGTTGATCAATTTTAAATACAAGAAAAAACGTGGCAACGGAGCTTTGTAACGATCTTGAGAGTACGATTCTAAACGACTCTTCTTTATTTTACATCGTTTTAGAATTTTACAGACGAATGATACAAAAGTTTGATAGTTGGTGTAAAAATTCAGTATATTTAAAGTATAAACTTCAAAAAAGAAAATACATCATGATAAACGCTCGCCATGATAAACGTTTCACCACATTAATTCTTCATTTACCAAATCGTTTTCTTGAATGAAGTTAACAGTTTCAACAGAAGCTTCAAAAATATTTTCTTCAAATGAATGGTAAAATGCAAGGAGTTGAAACATTGAAGTATTGTACGATGCACTGACAAAGTAATGAAGAGTGGCTAAATTAAAGTAACCCAAACACCTGCAAGATATTTACATTTTATGTATATCCATCATTTTTGTACGTTTTTAAATATAGTTAAAAGCACATTATTTGATGCAAAGGAAAGAAAAAAGTCAGAACATGGTAAAAGCAAGTGTAAATACGTGGTTCATTAGGGAGGTGCCTACTTGAATAACAGCCATATTACTCTTGTTGTATGAGATTTTATTATTATTATTATTATTTTTTTGAAGAAGAAGAAGAAGAAGTAGAAAAACTCGATATTTAATTAAATTTAAGTGGCAGGTGAGTAAAGTAGGAAAGTAAGGCCTATGGTGACAACTATTTACGGACATAAAACACACATACTTACAACAGAGGGCTGCAAGGCATGGGTTTGGAAACACTCTCTGTTAACCGATAAAATAGAACTACGCAGATATTTGACCAATCAATCTCAAAATAAAAAGAATTCTTTTGCCCTTTTTTGATTTATTCGTGTACATATGTGGGTCATTTATCTTAAACAGATGCACCGATAGCAAATATCAAGTTAATATGGTATTGCCAAACGAACAAGAAACTGCTTAAAATGTCCCAAAAATACAGCAAATTGACCGCTTTTGGGAAAGTCTATCTTTTCGCATTATTCTTGAATGTGTGTCTGATAAACAAAAAGTATACTCTCTATGGATATTTAGACTGATTAGTATGATATCTTTTTTCCCTTTAAGTTTCATATTTCTTCTACCAACAACCAGATTATCCAAGAGATTGCGAAGACGTATATACACAATGTTCGTCTAATAATTCAAGTGGTGTATACACTATCAAGCCAGGTGGATATCCAGAACGTTTTGAAGTGTTGTGCGACAACCAAGTGTCACCAGGCGGCTGGATAGCAAGTTCGTTACATATAAAAATGGTTTTCTTACTTTCAGAAATTAATGTTTGGCAGAAATGATGGAAAAGGATTTAACAGGACCCCTCATGCATCTACTGGGAGTTGCAGCACGAATCGGAAAGTGTACCATTGCGATTGTTTTTTTTTTTTTTTTTTTCCTATTTTACTGACTTCGCTGGAAGGAGTGGGCTATGGTTCTGGTGAGAGAGTGGATGGCTTATTTCGTCTGTTTGATCTTTGACAATTTCCACAGTAATGCAGAAATAACTTGTAGTAAAAAAATGACATATTCAAACAAAATCTATTCTTCTTCATACAGATGCTAAATGATCAAATGTTGTTCAAATAACAGCGTTAAATTTAAAATTCGAAAAGTTTGAAGCAGACTTTACATGGTACAACGGAATGTGCCACTGTCGAATGTGACATTTTGAAACAAACTTCATATTTTGTACCAAAAGAATCAAGTTTTTATTCATTGAGAGATGAAAGGTGAGATTTGAAATACTTCGAAGCCACATTGGCAATGCATAATTAGGTGAAGGTTTTTAAAGTGAGATTTGGCATTTCGAAGAGAAATTCAAACTCACCAAAAATGTTCGTTTAAATTGTTTCGTGAACAGGTGAAGGAATTTCACATTTTAGACTACATTTCATTGAATGACACCGCTAATTTGGCAACTCGCAAAAGTTAAGAAGTTTTACCGGTCTAGTGTGATAGGCTATAGCCAAATAATGCGTTTTCGAATTAAAATGCATACCATCTTTTCCATTCTGCCGAAAAAAACGAATTTGGATTAAATGACATCGATAAGTCGAAAGTTGCCATAATTAGTTCGAAAGCAGTTTTTCAGTGCAAATTAAGATATAGTCGAAAACGGAATTTTGAAATGGGACACATTCCGCCTTCATATAGAGGTGAAATAAACATATAAAGTTGTTTTAAAACATAATTGAAGCTTCTAAATTCGCAAAAGTTAGAAACAAGTTGACCGGTGCAGTGTATTTTGCTTAAGACGAAATGCCATTTTCGAAACAAATTCATATGTCTCCATTACCGCACAATGATCAAAGTTTGATTCAATGACAGCGATGAGTTAGAAATTTCAGTCATGGTTGACACAACTTATCTACATTTTCTTTTACCCCTTGTATCAATGTCTTGGTCCGAGCATCACTAATCATGATAAAGTAAAACGATTAGATTAACGTTCGACAAACGAATGACAACCTCTTTAAATTTAGTTATATTAACGTAAAACCCAAGGGGATTGTCCTGAAGCTTGTTAGTTCGTAAGATACAGTTGTTTTACTACCCAGTTTCTAACCCATTGGTTTAGGTCGAGTCGGCCATCATATTGTGTGTACACCTACTCCATTACGTATGCCCCACGCACAACGGTTGTGGGTTACATTTTTATAGAATGATGCAGTACCTACGTGAAACCTTGGATATGGTACAAGACTATATCATTTTCACAGTAGCATTATGATAATTTTCCCATGATTTTAAATAATGAAATTGTTTTCAACCGGACACATAAAATATACTTGTTAACCGAGAAAAGCACTGATCCACTTCGTATCAGTGCTACAACAACATGTAGGAATTGCACAGGTAAAACTTTAATTTTAATTTTACTAAACACCTACAGAATAGACTTTAAGTGCTAGCGACTCGAATTATTTGATGCTTTTACATTTTGCCCTTACATTTACAATTGCAACTCAAAAATACATTTGCTTTGCTTCGAAAACAAGGAAACAGATCAAATCAAAGTACCTTACCCATAAGCTATCAGTAAATCAATACTAATTTAGGGGTTGTTGGCACATTCCTATTTAGTATTTTATATGTTACATTGTTCAGGTAATTCAACGCCCAGCATACCTAAAGGATGCTTTGTGAATGAAGCGGATACTTTCATCATGGTAATATAACAGATTCTTACTTACTCTTTGCTCACATCACCGAGACAAGTAGTAACAATGGCAACCATTATGCAGGAACGCATTTCGAGACCTGGGATACACTAGGATAAAAGTGGAATGGGACAACTTTAGAAAACCACACAATCCGATTTCAATGAAAATTCACAAGTACCCCTCTAACATATCAAAACTTGACGTGACCTTAAACCTTCTTTTAAGATATGCTTTGAGCCAACTATTGCTTACATACAGTTATGTTTTATTTTTCATGCTCGTGAAGAGATACAATTTTTTTTTAAAGGTTTGACCGACCCTCCCAAAACTCAATAACGTGTTCCCAGACTATTTACTGTGAATAAATTAAATCATGGTGATGGGTTAAAACTCATGAGTTAGCCTTAAAATAACTCTTGCGTGATGTGGTATTGCTACGAATGCAGGCTCGTGCGATGAATCCATTTTTAGTTGCGGTGCCTGCCACGCAGGCAGCCACAACTATAGCAGTCGACACAAGAGCCGAAAATTAGGAATTACCGCTAACTCCTACGAGACGGGCGGTTCCATGGGTATGTGATGTTGTGTAAGTTGTAGGGAATGTTGTTTTATAATGTATATCATTTATTGAAGGTCGTTTACCTTTGGTAAGGGTGTTTAAATGGTTAATTTTGATTAAAAAATCGCGTGGGTGGTGTCTATTTTTAGAACAAGGACCACAGAGGTGTGTTATCAAGAACTGGTTTGTTATTGGTTGACAATGTGTTTTGCATGGGGTTCAACGAAGTAATCCTAACAGTAACGTTGTACGTAAATGATAGGTAGTATACGTAGGCGTTTCGTGTATTTGCGGAGTTGGAGATATGACGATTTGGAGCATGTCATAGGTAGTAAGGCGCTTCTATGTAATATATGTTCTATAGTGCAAAAGGAATACAGGACTGAGTCGTATTGTGCATGTAGAAATGTATTGGTCGAGCTATATGTTGTCACTGTGGAGAGGAACTTGGTGCGATAGAATGTGATAACACTGGTCTAACACTGGTTATCACTGTTGGTCTAAAGAAGTGAGACAAGGATAGGTAAGTTTTTTTGGTTAAGTATTAAAGAAAGTGGGGGGTTTTAGTTCAACGTAAATTGGTAGAGTTTTGTTTCTGATTCGGTACGGTGTGGGGTGTATGTTTATCGTAAGGTTTAGGCCAAGCCTAACGTTAGACTTAGTTATACTGTGCCATGTTTCGGTAAGTGTGGTAGTAGGAACAGTGTTAGTATTGTTATATAGGCCTAAACTAGTACTAGTAGTAGGCCTATTTAATAGAAACATGTCATAAGTAGGCCTAGTAAGTAATAAGAAGAAGTAGCAGTAATGAGTTATTGGAGTATATTTTCCAGGATTTACCAAATAAAATATTGTTTTGTTTTCATGTGGAGACAGGCGTAGGCCTAGGCCTAGGCTATTAGCCTAATATTAATAAAGAAATGAGTTATCATTTAGCCTTGTCAAACTTAGGTCTGGGTATAAGCTTACAAATGTTTGTAGGCTCTAGCCTGTAACTTTGTAAGTTAATGTATCTGCTGAAACATCTTAAAGAGTTTTATGTTGTAGATACAGGTAATTTGTAAGAAATCATTGCCGTATTTACACACACCCAGATACATCTGATACACCACGCGTGGATCGACTTTCGATGTTTCTAGATTTCATACTAGGGCTGTGAACGTTTAGCAAAAGAACTAAACGTTTAACCTCAAAAATTTGTTATCGTTTAGCGATTAATCGCGATTAGCTTATCACAAAGAAAAAAATATTAATTTCAGTACAGTATATAGTGAGTGATACTGATTGTAATGCAGAAATAATAATACATAGTTGATATGTTACATGGTTAAAATCAAATTATTCTGAAACTTTGAAGCCTACAGTACAAGGTTCAGATATGCCCAGAATGTTCCATTTAACAACAAATAGGGATCATCAGAGTATACAAATAGATACCAAACTGTCAAAAACAGGTTTTGCGATTTATTAATCGCTTGTAGCTTAGTACTAAACATTTATTCCACATGCGATCGTTTAGTGATTAATAGCTACACGTTCACAACCCTATTTCATACTTGGCAAGTTATCACTTAAATTAACATGATACAGTATGATTTCATGATTTAAAGAGTTCTACAGTAGTTTTTAGTAATACAGTTACAGTATGTCTCAGTTAACCTAGCCGACGTATATAAGATCAGGTCGCAAATGTTTGTAGGCTAGTAGTAGCGTAGTGGCCGTGATCCAACTTAAACCAAAGGCCTACCAGTGGGGTAATTTTTCAATGGTTTAAACTTCAGAGCTATTGGTACTAATTGGTTTCTTTCCTTGAAGTGTCATACCTGCACATGCTTGTATGTACAGTATCCGTTTCCCTAACCATAGCCCAGTATTTTATCAGCCATTTACTATGGGTATGCAGGCCCGTAGCAGGCTTGGGTCGATTACATCTTAATGTAATCGATTACGATTGTCATTACTTCATATTTTACGATTGCGATTATGATTACGATTACAGCTAAAATTCAAAGTAATTGATTACGATTGCGATAACATTGCAATGTAATCATGATTGCAATCGTGATAACATTTTGTTTCCACATAAACAATGTTACTGCTGGCTGGGTATGTTCGTGGCGTGTTGAAGTGCTCGAACACAGTACTCTTTGACTTTGTAACCATCTTCCTCTAAGAAAGTTGCAATGACAGCTGATCACTCCAACAAACAGTACAGCTAAACATAAGCTGCCTTTACAAATACAACCAATGTGTACTCAGAAACATAACACCTGTAAAACTTGTAACCCCACTTACAACTATCATTGCAGTGACTTGAACATTTTCCTTTCAACAATTTCTTCTATCATCTCTTAAAGAACATTAACTTTCTCAGTCAGGCCTTACATTTGAGACTGACACTTCAGGTAAATAGGAAATGAGAACAATAGACTAAAGGTATCAATGGTACGCTTTCAATAGCTGCTACTACTGTAGGGGTCTACTGGTCCACTGCCCACGGAAGTTTTGATCAATGGAGCTTTTAATTAAACTTAAGTACTGTAAGATTTAGCATTTTGTGAGGTTGATATCAACCAGTTGTGTAACAAGGATATGTTCAGGTTGAGTGGGGGAGCTGAATAGACAAATTGTGCAAATAAAAACAAATCCCTGCAGAGTACCAAAACAGAACTAAGTCCTCCCAAAGTAGAGATTATTGAACCCATGCACTTCTCACTCATTTAAATTTTAAGCTGGAACATCCAAGAAAGAGGGACAATTACATTTTGTCATTCCAACAGAAGAACCAAGCACTGAAAAAATTGTTTAGTAAATTTACTTCTTTGTTCAATTCAACTTCATTGTAATCAGAAATGAAACCACGATTGCTATTACTTTGCCATTGTAATCAATTACGATTGCAACTGCTTTGCGATTTTCACAAAAGTAATCGATTGCGATTACAACTACTTCAAAATGTGCAATCGATTGCATTCGATAACGATTACTGATTACGGTTACCTCAAGCCTGGCCCGTAGACAGCCCATGTGGATGGGTGGGTCTTTTTCCCAAGATGTGGACCTTTTCTACAAATATGGCGGCGGCTAGCATGTGCTATAAGCATGCAGCTGCTAGGGGTCTGGGGCATGCTTCCCTGGAAAAGTTTGAAATCTGCAGATCTCCTGCATTCTGGAGCATTTTGGGGGCTTTTGAACACAACAGAAGTCCTTTTTCTCCAGGAATTTCACACAGTACACCACCTTTGGAAAAGTGAACGGAAATTGGTCCTCAATATGTCAAGAAAAAATTCATAGCTGACCCTTAAAACACAGGGCTGAAAAAATGGACCTCTCTCAAGTTGGGGTGGATCGTTCGAACGCTCCGACCCCCCTGGCTACGGACATGGTATGTGACCTTCTCCTTACATATTGGTATGTGTTCGTAACCCTAACCCTATACCTGGTAATATTTTTAGAAGAAAAACATGATTCTCATCTATCCTGAGTCGAACATGGGGTTTCAAGCTCTTGAAACACTGAAGACAGTTTGAAGTCGGCCAGGACTGAAGTTGCTATGACAGAAGGGACACCAGTTTAAGAATTCCAAATGGCCTTGTGTCAAGGAGAAAGCTATGTAAAACCCAGCCAGTACCAAAGGCTATTCTTTGAAGATATAAGTCTTCGACTCTTCGTAATATCAGGAGCCTACTTTAACAACCTAACTCGCTTCAAGAAATGCAACTGGTTGGATAAAGAAACAGACTAGGCTACCAGTGTTTGCTTTTGGGCTAATTACTCCTAGAATATTTAATTTTTAATTTTTTACGTTTTCGTGATGCTACTCCTGGAAATCACTCAATTTTTATCATAACAGTCACATGTAAAACGTCTCTAAATGCTATCGCAGTTTTATTACATTCGTCAATCGGTCCCCTCTGAACTTTTGTTATTGTCAATTTATGAAAATTATTAGGCAACTATTCGAAAACAAACCTTTTACCCATGAAAAAAGTACTCCAATCATGTTGTATAATTTAAAAAGAGTCATAATTGTCGCAAAGCAATTGCAGCTTTAATATCGCTTGATGAACACGATAACAAATATTTTGTCATCTGTTGCAGCATGCTTTAACACCAATCTGTTAATTCTGAGATAACCCTTGTTGAATTTTTTTTTTAAATTTTAAGGTTATTCAGCGTCGTATGGATGGATCTCAAAACTTTTTCCTCTACTGATCTCACTATAGTCAGGGCTTTGGATCCCCAAATCGCGAGTAGTGACTCGGTAATGATAAGTTACATAGTTTAACAGCTCAGCGAAATTGCCAACTCCGCATAGACTTTGTCAACAGGTACGGATCGCCGTACTACGCCAAATACAGTTCTTTCAGTGTCGGCAATGCAGGTGACAAATACAGATTGGGTGTTGGAGGTTACAGTGGAAATGCAGGTTTGTAAGAATGTTAAATCACATAATATATAGCCGTGTCTATTTGTTCCCTACATGCAACGTATTCATTTAATTTATATTCACTTAAAAGTCTCAGACGACTACATCTGATTCACATAAATCTCTAAATAAGCAAACGCCCGAATCACTCCTAAGACAGATGAATGGGTTGGTACTTATTGAACCAAGCAGCACACCGAGGTCAGACTGTGTATGCTAAGTAAACTCTAATATGAATTTGGAAATCATTTAAATTTGGAAAAGGCCAAAAATTACAAAATACCTTTTTTAAATGAGAATTGAAAAGGTTTGTAAAATAGAAATTTGGAAAGTCGTTTTTGTCTCAGTTAAAGGAAGCTATTCATCACTCCAGACAGTTCGATCTCCAAATAACTTACCATGACTCTAAAGGTACTAGCAGCTCCTCCTGCAGCTGTTTAAAATTAATCTAAACCCAGACTTAATCCTTGCTCATTGCCCCAAGAACCATATCCAGGTGATCACACAAGGCCCTTTTGGGCAAAGGAACAACTTCCGCACTCGCTGTGGAATGCTGAACAGGCGGAGACTACACCCGTTGAACTGAAATACAATCTGAAAAATTATTTGCACTGGTGATGTTTCTACTAGCGCTTACTAATATTATATGTGGAAACAAACGGTTTTTAGGTAGGATGAATGAGTAAGTATGAATTTGTACCAAACAACGACGAGACGGTTTCATTTCTAATAAAATCAAACATTTTTCTATGATCAGATTTGCGGATACTTCGTTGACTCTCATTTTATCTGAAGCCCGTTAAGTTGAAAACAATTGAAACACGGACAACCCTTGACACAAGAGGACACGAACATAAAGTCTTACTAATTCTTTGTACTTACTGCTTTGAAAAGGGTTTGTTGACTTAGCCATCCCTGTTAACTTTAAATGCTTTAAGTTAGAGAAGTATTAACATTGCACAGATGACCAATTGCTTACGGAAAATGTGGGAAATGAAAGTGACTGTTGGGTTTCACCGGACTTTCAGCATACATATGCATAACTAGTAAATTCTTCACGTAAGGCAATTGTTTTCAAAAATTTACAACTTCGAAAACAGTTGACTTAGCTTTGCTTGATTATGAAGGTTTATTTTCAATCGTATTGAAATGCACATGATGCGTTCCCCCAACTGACACTCACATTGCTGTTATTGTGTATCCAATTTACGGTATTTTATTATTTTAATATTTTTATGTCGCGGTTAGAAGTACTATATTAAAATAAGTTAAATTGTTCAAGTTTAATACCAAATGAGGGGCATACAAGTGGGGAGAAGCACAACTTCTTTAGGGAAAGGATGTGATAAAGGAAGCCGAAAAGGCAGAATAAATAAGAGAGAGAAACACTGATCATTGTTACTAAAAAAATCTGGAAACGAGGTGCATTCTAGGTACAACGAGAAATATTATTAATTTTGCACCGCATCGCTTTCCTTTATATCACATGGGGGCCCTTTAAACTCTCTCACTACTATCTTGGCTGAGTGTAAGCTCTATCTTTTAAAACAACTTATTTATAAAATGTTTTATTAACGAGTTCAAGATGGAACTCTAATCCTGTGACAAATAAAGAGAATATATATAACACCGTTTTAATTTACTATTCAAGGATAAAAAATTGACTGGGACCCCTTTTTCCAACCCCCCCCCCCCCCCCATGCAACGATAAGCTACATACAGACATAAATATAATAAAATAACCATGTGCGTATTACGTGTAATATTTGGTAAAACTGATCAGAATTGTTCGTAGGCCCAAGCACAAAAGTTTTTGTACATATCAGTTAAACCTTTTGTAAGAGTAACTTGTTCCAAATTTTGGACTAGGAAACACGAAACGTATTACCTTTCTGTGGTTTCAAATCTGCATGTTGTAATTGTCTCTTGATGAATATCTTTCACTACACAGGCAATTATCTATCTGGTTTTAAAGGAAGAGCTTTCACAACTCGAGACCGTGCCAACGATGCTTGGAGTTATGGAAACTGCGCCACTTATTCTTATACTCCTTGCGGTACATCTTGTTCATATAACTCGGGATGGTGTTCGGTAATTGCGGTTATTCCCTCAACGCTCCATACGGAACCAATTGCCTTTATTGGTACTATCTTCCCGGAAGTTATTGCAACGTAAAATATACGGAAATAAAATTAAGACGTGTTCAGTTGGGGTTTCGATACATACGAAATATTGTATTGCTTCTGTAACTAGGTCTACGGTGAATACAGGAATAATTTAACACATTAGACAAGCATTCAATGCGTTAGAAATAAACTATAAAAAGGTGGTTTTACCAAGATGTATACTTTCAACATTTTTGAATTTTCAGCGTTTGAGACAGGTGGTACGAAATTATCTTCTATAAAGTGTAAAAGCTGCAATATTAAGGGAGAATAGAGTATCATAGTATGGTGGAATGGGAATTTTTTTATAGTACCTATTAAATTTGAACATCACAATTGACTTAATTAGAAATCTCTCATTTTAAAGATCTCAATTATGTAGGTTCTAACTAGATTGCATTGACAGATATAGTTTACTTTAACTGCATTGAAAAACATTCCCAAGATTTTCGTTGATGCCATGAATGAAACCGTTCCTTTTTCCTTTAGTCACTTTTAAAGTTTGATCCAAACGGAAGTTGTGCATATCTAGAGACAAATTGGTAACAGCCAATGAATTCACTAAAATTTGTAACAAAAAGTACCCTTAAGGTGGTGCGTGACCGACAAGCAGCCCACGGACAAAAAAAAACCCGGTCGGGCATATCCGATGGATACCATAGAATAACACCCCGAGGAGCTAACCCCCCAGACAACTACCGCCTCGAATTCTAATACTCCATAAATGAATGTATAAATGTTCCGAGACAAATACCCCAGCCTAATACAACTTCGTTGATGCCGTAAACTATACGGAACCGATCAAATGTGTGAATATATCCCTTTTTGGGTGGGGGGGGGGGATTGTCCCCCCGACAAGCAACATGTTTTAGTCCGATGCTTAAACCTCGAGAGCTTTTTCACATGTTTACAATTGGGCCTTTCAACCTGTCAATATGCCGCCAATGGGACTGTCATGTGTCCTGCCTCATGAAAGCCTCATTTCAGCCATATGGTAAAAGAATAGGAACAGAAATGTCATATGAAAGAGCCCTCCACTAAGCTCATAAAATGGGTTGGAAAACTGTGGCATTCAAAGGTGTTCATCACCATTTTTTATAATTACAGTGATACGATTTTTTATCAATAACCCAGAATGGTTTTGTGCCAGGTTAATCAGGCTAAAATATCTAATACGTGGGGTTCTGGTTTGTAAAAAAACCTACTAAGAAATCTTTACAGCCGATAAGTTCCCCGAACGTTGAAACACCGTTCCCCATATCCGTATGGGATCTTGTAGCTAGACGACATGATGAAATTTCCATGGAGGGTAGCAGTGACTACTACAGGGGACGGCTCTAGCCTTCAGAAGCCCCCGATATAAAAGTATGGTATAAAACAAAATTGTTACAAGCGAATAAAAATATGATACCATTAAATAGATTTCTTGCTGCATTGCCGTATAAAACTGTCCTATTTTTTCTGGCCCAGTAAGACGAGACTTAATTTAAAAAGTTTCTAGGTCGGTAATAAGCTTATTAGATCTTTCACCCGTTGAAAAGTTATTTGCACTGGTGATGTACCCACTGGTGTTATACTATTTTTATATGTGGAAACGAAAAGGTTATTATGTAAGATGAAAGGGGATAGATTCGTTCGAAACAATGACGGGACGGTTGTATTTCTAATTAAACAAAAAAAAAATGTTTTTATGATCAGATTTGCTGATACTTCGTTGACTCTTATTGTTACAAAAACTCGTTAAGTTTGAAAACAATTAAACACCGACCGCCCTAGACACAAGACAACACACCCTGATAGTCTCACTAATCCTTTGTATTGTCTATTTTGAAAAGGTTTTGCTGAGAAAGTCATCCCTGAACAGTTTACATTTTAAAGAAGACGAATTGAAAAGGGGAAGGTGGGAAAATAAAAGTGGCAGTTGATTTTCGCAAGGCTCATAGGCTATGAAAGTTGCCCTTTTCAGCATACATATGCATAATTTGTATTGGAATCTGCTTATCCAATCAAAACATACTTTACCTAAAACGATTGTTTGGAAAACTGTTCAACTTCGAAACCAGTCGTCTCAGCTTTGATTTATAATGAAGGTTCTAATACAATCACGGTAAAATGCACATGATGCTTTTCCTCTAATAACGCTCTCATTAGTTTAAAAATGTATCCAATTTACCGTATTCGTTTATTAATTTATATTATATTTGTTGCGGAAAGAAGTATAATTGATATAAATTAAGATTTAATCAACTTTTGAACATCGTTAGATACATCCCTTGCTTCCACATGTTAAAATATTGATATTTTCAAGATAAATACAATAGACCTATTTCCAAATAGCAATTACAAAGGATTGTGGGATAGAGTTTTGGTGTTTGTCATTTTGTCAATGGCATTTTACTATGGTGAAAATTGACGTACACCCAAACTCTATCCCACAATTCATTGTAATTGCTTTTTGGAAATAGGTCTCTGGGAGGGCCATACTTATGGGGAAAAACACAACTTCTTCAGAGAAAGCATGAAACACAGTGAACAAAAGAGCATAGTTCCTAGTGAACAACGGAGAAGAACAATGATCATTGTTACTAAAAACTCTGGAAATGCAGTGTTTTTCTAGTAACAAAGAGTTAATTATGACATTTTATTTACTTTTCTAATCATTGTTGTTATTTATATGACATGTGCTCCCTTAAACGTTCTTACTTTGATTTCGGATGAATGTGAATTCCTTCAATCTCTGAAACAAGATACTGATAAAAATTTTTGATATCTTATTCAAGATAGAACCCCAGCTTTGTGGTCAATAAAGGGAATATGTACGCCATAATTCATAAATAGGTCGGACATTTCTTAAAGTTAATTGCATATACAAGGATAAAAAAGAATGATTCGCACTCTTTTTCCCAATCCCGCCCCACGCAATGATAAACTATGTACAAACATGAAAATAATAATACTAAAAAACTACGTGTTAATTACAGGTAATATTCCGTAGAACTGAACGGAATTGTACTTAGGTCCTAGCACTCATGTTGATGAACATTAGTTGACCTTGGTGTAAGATTAGCTTATTCCCAATCTTGGACTAGTTGATTCCGAACCAATAATATTTCTGTGGCTTAATTTTGTATAATGTTGCCCTTGATTTTGAAAAATTTCTTTCCCTACAAATGGAAGCACTTTCACAACTCGGGACCGCGACAACAATGCTTGGGGTGGTAGAAACTGCGTCACTTGTTATAGTTATACTCCTTGTGGTGAAAGATAAAGCTATAACTCCTGATGGTGGTTCCGCTATTGCGGTTATTCCTTCAATGCCCCATACGGAAACAATTGCCTTTATTGGTACAATCTTTCTGGAAGTTATTGCAATGTTAAATATACGGAATAAAAAATACGACGTGTTTAATTCGGGTTTCGATATTAAGAAACATTTCATTGCTATTGTCACTAAGTCTCAGGTGACTTCAGAAATAATTTAATACATTAGACAAACATGGTATGCGTTAGAAATATATTGTCTAAAGATGGTTTTGGCAAGATTTATATTTTCGTCGAACGAAACAGGTGGTAAGAAATTATCCCCTGCATAACGCGTAAAACTGCAATGTTAAGATGAAATAGAGTTTGATGGTATGATTGAATAGAAAATGTTTATATCATGTATCTTATTTGTCCATCACCTTTGACTCAATGATTTTTTTCACTTTGTTAGCATTTTAATGTTGGTTCATCACCTTTGAATAAAAGCTTTTTTGCACTTTGTTAGCATTTTAATGATGTATGTTTAGTTTTAACTCGAATGCATGGCCATATATAATTCACTTTGACTAGATTAAAAACAGAATATTCTCAAGATTCTATGTAATCCCGGTGATAGAACCATTCCTTTGTCATTTAGTCTCTCGCACAACTTGACCTCGACGCCAGGATTGCACCTTTCGAAACAATGCAATGAGTTCATGCTAGTAGGTAACAAAAAGTTCCCCGGGGCTGGTTAATGCACGACAAATACCCTATTAAACAAATACTCATCAGAAAATACTCCCTGGACAAAACTCCCAGGACGAATACCCTCGAACAGTCACACTTGGGTCAGATAAAAGCTCCCAGACACATGCGCTCAGACAACTACCTCCTCGTACAAATATAAGCTTGAAACAAATACCCCAGGACGAATTCTCCCTTCTGATACAATTTAATAGAGATGCCGTAAACTACAGGCAAAATGTGTTATTTGTTTTACATTCTTTCCTATTTTCATCGCCCGCGGGACTCAACATGTACCAGACCTATTCGTGAACTTCTTCACCTGTTCCCATTAAAATTAAGCCCTTCCATCCGTCAATATGAAACAATAAAGCAATCATGTGTCCTGTCGCATGTAAACCTCATTTATTATAATTGTAAAAAAAACCCGGAAAACGAGCTCTCCTATGTAAGCCCCCCTCCCTCTTCTTCAACTCATACATTCAGTTAGACAGCTATGGTAGAGTTATAGTAATGTGTTGCACTTACAACTCCCGAATATTTAAGTACCTACGCTGTCAGACTATAGGACCTAATTCGTGGTGGTGGTGAAAGAGAAACCCTCTAAATACTGTAGTCCTTAAAACTGCAAAATTCCGACTTTGGTACAAACTGAGTAGTTACGGACATATCCCCTTTTATTGTAACCTTTCATACAAGCCCGCAAAGTTACCTCCTAAAAAACAGGACTGACGCCAACCCGTCCAAATGGCTAATACCTCATTTTTACCACACTCTGATGCAACAGAAATCGAGTGTGTCGGAGAGCACATTGTAGACCTTGTCGAGCATCTTCTCACGAATTGTAGTAAAAGGGGGTAAGAGCTTCCAGTTTGTTCAAAATGGCATCTACGTCCAGGTTGGCACCAGGGTATTTTGATAGGGGTCAAAACATGAGTCGAGTGCTCCTTCTTTTCCTTTTCTTCTTCTTCTGTTTCAATTTCAATTTTATATCTTCGATTGCTATTCCACCGTTCACCATGTATTTAATGTATACGGACAAACATCTTTTGAATTTAAAGTGGTTTCTACTTGAAACTTTGAAAGGCCTTTCAAAGAGTTTTCGCACACAGATGATGGGATTTTATCACATAAAATCCAAACGATAAACACTAATGCAAGAGGGCAGTTGTGACAAGACTTAAGTATTTATTCGTGCTATGTAAGGAAAAAAATATTTATGAGACGTAGAGGGAGAATGGATACCCAGGATTTATATTTAGGTTGGTAACAATCCATAGTTTGGTACATAGCTACTTTAAATCAACCGTAATTGATATTTTGAAATACTCTAAGACGAATACAAAATTTTTATATTAGACGTGTTTGTTTGGTTTAAAATTGGACCTGCTAATGCCATATTTCCAATGTTGTTTTCCAAATCTCATTAACTAAGGATTATCCATTACATTAGAATCTTTCCTTTTTAACATAGATTGCTTTGGAATGAAATCCTTATGGGTAATGTTGATTTTTAATGTGGATATTAGTTAAACCCTCTCTTCAAAACTTTTTGAGGTAAGAAGGGAGTAGATGCGCACTGTTTAACAAATTGTTTCTTGATTGGCTGTTGTTATTGTTTTGTATAGAATGTATTCTTGTTAGGGTAAGGAATTATGGCTATCTTTAGCCAGATAGGAAATTTCTTATTTAACAGTGCTCCTCGCCCTTTAGAACCTGTATACCACAAAGTATGTTCGGAACAAGAAAAATTTCGTTCAGCAAAGTGTGCAACCGAATAAAACTACTTAATGAACATAAATTTGTATTTGTCTGTACTGGCTGGAAGTTTACTAAAAGTTACGCTCTAAACTTTCCTGAGTTTTTTTTTACTTCACCGACCATGTTAATTGGGTATATATGGTTTGGTCAGTTGTACTTGCCTGATTTGCATAAAGCGCAGACTTTGGGTTGTTTTAGGAAGGTGTGATTGATCTCGATTCTCCTTGTTTGGAGTAGATGCCCGTTGGCCTTTAGTTCGTTTAGTAAGTCTGTTCTGGGGCGGATGAATTTTTCATTGCAAAGCAGGTTTTCATGAAGTGGGATCTTCAACCGTTTCACCGTTTTCACCCACTTTAAGATACTTCAATATATATATAGACTTCAATATTAATAGTTATTCTATTTGAGACTGCCAAAAAGTCTTCTTCTCAAAGGAAGATGCAATGTACGCTGCACAGTTCTATTAATTTCTTAAAGGTAGCGGACCAATAATTTGCCCCAATGACTAACAAATCTTGCTAAATGACTGTTCCCAAGTCCTTGTGGAATCTTTCAAACTGGACATTCCAACCCTTCACAGAGCGGAGTAATATAATAAAACTCTCTACTCAGGTTTACGCTACAATCATTTTACCAAAAAGCTCCACTTCAACCAAACTCTGGTCACCCACAAAAATCCATTCACATCATGCAGCTTAAATTTCATATAAATGCTATAATCTGAGGGAAAATTGTAATGTCTTACATCCATTTCAAGCATGCTTGACAGATACCATTCTGTCATTATGCATACATTTGGTGGCAGTGCATCTTTAAAATGAGAACAGACCGAGTTTCATAGTCACAGCATGGACTAGATACAATTATTCTGTTCGAACTGTTGACTCTTTTCAGGGTTTCCACTTTTAAAGAGAATAAGAAATGTACAGTTTACTTTTCCGAAAAATTCGATTCCTGAAAATTTGCACTCCAGTGTTGTTGAAAGTGCAGGGACAGTGCATGTGTTGTCCAATTATTTTTCCCTTGGTCCCTTGGTTTCTTCGGTTTTTCTTATTATTGAAGAACTACAAGTCCTAAAAGAAACCTAAAATTACACATGAAGGAAGACCATTGCTTCTACTTAATTTATTAAATATTCAAATTGAGACCCTCCGACGACATCTTAAAGGACCAATCCTCTAACCTCAAACTACAATTCTTATAGGGGCTAATCGGAATTCTCAATTAGCTCAGCTCATTGATTGACAGCTGGTTTAAACATTGCAGAACACCGAGCTTATATTAAACAGCTTGAACTGTACAGAGAGACTTTAACTTTACACTTTGTGCTTTTTTACACTCAGGCTAAATCAATAAACTATGATTGCGTATGGATGAGGATGAATTTCAGAAAATTGTGGGAGGGGCTTAAGTGAGAAGGTTAGAAGAATTGGTACTGTTTGGGGTGATAGAATGAGGCCTTTAAGTGTTTCTGAAACTTAGCTGTCTTTAATATTTCATAACAGGGGGCTTATATTTGAACAAATTTTGAATTTGGGTACAGCAAATATGGGAACACCACATAAATGGTGCCCACGCAGAGTGTTAGCTGATAGTTTCCGTACTAGACAGGAATCAAGGATCCGAGGTATACGTGAGGTGTATTTTTATTGTGCAACAATGCTGACCTTCAACAAGCTAACTTAAAATCTTTGACATTAAATGACGTTCGTAAATTACATAGTCAATTTAAAATGATTTTGGTTAAGTTTTAACCCAATCGCTTCTCCTAAATCTAAAAAATTTAAATTATAATTTATTCTTCAGTCTATACTTTATTAGGGCATAACGTTAACTATTGAGTATTTAAAGACTAGTACATTTTTCACCAAGTCTGTGTTCACTGTACGCCACTTTTACAGAAGTTTTCGTGTTTTATGGCAGTTCTCTCTATGTATGCTTTCTGTTGTTATCTTTTTCATAATTTGTATTGTGAACCGTAGGCTACTACCAAATTTATTTTCTGTAATTGTCTTTATCGTATGGTATCTACTCAACAGAGACGCGTACTATCCATGTTATATTGTTGAAGACGCGTCTTTTCAAGTTAAACAGCTTTTTGCGTGATCAATTTGTTTCACAGTCCATATCGTCAACGGTATTTGTGTGACAGATTTATATTTTTCTTTCAGTAAATTAACTCATCGTTGTTTTGGATGGATTCCAGACGACAGAAGAGCTTATTGTCCTTTTTGATCATAGAATTTAGGTTTGAGTCACGAGTTCGTTAAATCCTGTCACTACTAGCAATGAAAGTAATTGGATAAAGAAAGAAACCTCATTTCCTCAGCAGCATTTTTGATATGTCTATTCCAAGTTTACATTTATTTTACTTAAAGAGCAAAAGCAATCGCAACAGATTAATATCAAAAGAACAATCAAACTTCACGAATCCCCATCCCCTTCCTCCTTCATCTTCAAAGTATCTTTTTTTTTTCAGGATTCAAATATTGAATATGCAGGATTAATCAAGCAGTCATTACTCAGATTTTACAGCTCAGTAAGCATCTATTTTCGCATGAATCTAAAGATCCATGAATGATGCTACAAACTCGGGGCCTCGCCCTTTCTCTATATCAGGATGCTTGGCAAAGCTTCAAAGCTTCTAAGCTCGGATACTTACACACCTCAGAACAATATCGGGGTTGTCTATAATTTATTAGATGGATTTTGTGTAGCTTTTAGAAAAAATGGAAATATGCTGAGAGTGTACCAGTCTTCCTGTTCGGCTGATGCAGTCTAGACGACCGTAGAATCTACCGACCATGTAAGCTTTGATAAAAGAAAACCGAAACAAAAACAACAACAAAACATTTTCAATTTCACTTTATCAAAATAATACTTTGCTTTCTTGTAAGCCCTCGAGAATATAGTTTGTATCTTCCACTGTCACAAAGTAAACAAAGCCAGACAACGGAGTAGTTTATTTTCCATCACATATGCCAAAAAAAGGATGCTATACGTTTAAGGTTTCGTTAATTTCCTTCAAGCAAACAATGTTAACTTTCTTTTGTTACATACTTATGGCTCCTACATTGCATCATATTACAACTTGCTTAAATGTCTCAATTTATGGTGTCCAGACAACGGGAGAAAATGTTGTGCACGCCTTTTAGACGAACTCGCTTGTTTTATGTAAATCTAGTCTTGCGCCTTACGTTTTTTAACAGTCCTTGTCATCAACCGTATGAACAAAGGAATTGAATACAAATATTTTGTGATGCAACATACATTGGTTCGTGTTTGTAATCCATCGTTTTCTAGGCAAACAATGTGGGAAATCGAAAAAAGGTTGATATTTTACAAATTCTTCTCTATCATACAGTCAATAAAAAAGCAAATAAAAATTAAAATGATAAATCAAATGTGGTACAATATCAAATACCTGAATCTTAAATGAATACTTTACAATCTGCTAAGAACAGTCTCCAAATGCACGTCACTTTTTTCACATGAGAAGTAAAAATTTGTCATATTGCAAGCAAAGTTGTCATTGGAAGTATTCGTTCTGTTAAATTTTTGTGTTCGGTGGGTGGCTTTTATTTCAATTATCAGATGCAAACGATACAATCTTTTTTTTAGCAAATATTAACTAAAAAAGGACTAACAAGTTTTGAGAGAAAGAGTTTTCCATTTGTTACCAAACAGATATTGCTCTGTCCAAGTATGTCAAACAACGTGTCAGTAATAGCGGCTGTTACATACAAAACGACGCATCGTCACTGCTGTCTAGACAATGGAAGAGTTGGCAGTCCATAACATATACAGGTATTCACGCCTTAAAGTAATCTGCTCGTTAAACACAAAATACATACTTTTAATGGTTTCATGGCTCGTATTTTAATGCTTCATATTATCGCAACAATTGTCCTTATAAGGGATGAAGACTAGACAATGGAAGAGAATACTGTCCGTGATATTTAATGAAACTTGCGTCTTGTCTTTATTTTCAATTGGCTCTAATCGTGTCTTCCGTAAAGTCAATGTTATTAAACGTAGGCCTATGACAAAAGGACCTAAAGATTTCAATCTAAAAGACAACCGAATGTTCAGATGACATAAAAATGTATTTTGTTTTCTTGGAAGAAATGCTATCCTTTCAATTACGTTTCTCGTTTAATTAAAAACTGAGAGGTTGTCATAGATACCAACCTTTATCGCACAGACGATCCATCAAGTACTACGCTGCTTTCAATTACCTTTTATAAATGACAAGACGTCTGCTACATGTTTGAAATTTTCTGTATAAATTTTTATTCCTCAATACAGAAAGTATTAGTACATTCTTACAATTTATTTTTCTGTTTTGAAAATAAGATGTATAGTAAAAGGTCTTTACCACAAACAGCAGCATTAACAAAAACATTTAGATCAGAGATAAATTCATGTAATGGTATTTGTTAAACACTGAAATGTCCAACACCGAGTTTACTGATATGGTGATGCTTGGCTACATACTGCCTTCCTCCTTCCCTCTACAACACATTTGTGAAAAGAGGTGTCATTTTTAATTTAAATTTCAAATTATTAACACTTTTTGTGTTCAGAGCACGTTTAAAATACATGGAAACCAGTTGACAAAAGGGCGGAAACAAACATTGATTAAGCGTGGCAAGGCTGTTGAACAAGGGTCCACAGACAAAGGGTGGAGGAGGACAAACTACTAAGAATTATAAATAAAAAATAAAAAACAACCACACCCGAATGGCAAGTGTCATTGAATGTTGTTTGCTGTTTGTGGCATCTTGCCAAACACGTTATTAATTTCGTCTGCACGTATGTAGGCTTAGTTGCTGAAGTTGTATGAACGTGTGCGTGCTGGTAGACGGAGTTATGACATGTTCTGTTAAGGGTTGTCACTAAAATTATCTGCTTATAACTTAAAAAATATCTTATTTACAAAAATAAAGCCGTAAACGTAATTAAGTTTCCAATATTGCACAACTGTCAAAAGTAACTTAAACGAGAAAAAAAATTCAAAGTGGTATTGCTCTCTAAACAGCAAATTTCTCAATTAGAGTGTATCACACCGGTATCATAGAAACAAATTCACTTTAAAAAACCGTATGTTTGTGTTTACTAAGGTGATTGTTTTGTTTTTGGCCAATAGTGCATGCTGCAAAGAATGTGTATTTAAAATGTATTGAAATAGCGTTGAAGTGAACCAAGACGATCAAAGTAATTATCATTTCAATCGGCTGGCAACTTTGAAGGAATGTACAAATTTTACAACTCTGTCCCCAAGCAGAGATTTAACTGACCACCTTACCAGGTTACACCTTGTTCTTAGGTCTAAACCATTCTTACGTCGATTGAATTAAATATAAACAATACGCACAGGAAAGCTTATCAGCGACCACTGGAGCATTGGAAGCAACAATTTTGATCTCTATCTACAAACACTTTCCTGGGGTAAAGTCATCAATTTCAGAAAGGCTCGGGAAACGTTTCATTGTTTCCTAACAATTTGTTTGGGACGGGGAGGTATACCCTCTGGACATTACAAAGCCCAACTTACACCAAACCTTCGCCTATTAGAAAAGTATAGGTTTACCAAGTGCCTCGGGTACTTTGACATTATCAACAATTCTAAAGCGACTGGGAGCAGAACCCCTTCCTGTCTTCAATACCGGCCCCTCCGCCTATATAGTTTATCCACGTGGACTGCTGCGCATTAATAAGATCATTTGAAACCCTCAGTCAGAGTCATTGGATGTCCCGTTTAAACCTGAGGCAGGTGCACCGTACTTATCCTGGGACACAGACTCTCAACAAGTTAGGTGCTAAAACTGCACCTGAACCCGTAAGCGTATATATGAAGCAAAACCCCTGCGAGGGTCTTTAGCAGGTCACTTGACCTCATCTGCTAACGCAAACTATGCCTCTCCCAAATCTGCAGTTCTGCCAGAATAACTAGACGCTTCTGGAGACCTTGCTCCTGGTGTCCCGCTAGCGCTTTGCCATAGGAGATACTCATAAATGGTCCCTAGCTGACCTTGAAACCCATTTCCTGAAGCAAAATATATCCATCCTGAAATTCAATATTTCAGGCTGAGATATGATTAGACCCCAAAGCTCCCTGTGACTAACCCCCCTGGACACCCACCCAGACTTTGAACCAAATGAACACATTTTCTGCTCAATGGCAATGCTCCTTAGGCATTGACAGCAAATGACCCACAATTACCTGGGCGGGGTGCTTGGAGGGAGCGATACCCCCTTTGTCAGCTCAGCTCCAACCATCTTCAAACCATAGAGGAAGCCGACAAAACATGCCAATGGAGTTAAACGGGAAAATGAACTATTTCACTCGTTTTTGCCAACAGTTAACCAGCCTTTAGCTTTGCTTTAAGCCAAATCATAAAAAATATGATCCGATTCTGGTTTTTCATCCAAACGGAGTGAGGCTTGGATTTGGATTGCCTGCTTATCCATAAGACCAACCTTCGTATGGAGTGAGGGGTTACTTCTTTCATAAAATTCCGGGGATTTATCTACCTTTGCTAAGGACAAAAATTGTAGCCTTTTACTTACTTAAAACAGAATTGCTGGTCGTTTATTGAAATAAAACTGCATATCATACAAATCACCAAAAACATTGTAAATGCCACTCCTCTAAAATAAGACCAAATCGTAAACTTTTAAAGGATTTGTTACAACTTTAATAATGCAAATGTCCTAATTTTATCATATTATATTTATTTAAGCCCAAGAAACCACGCTATTCGGTACTGATTGTCTTTAACTTTGAGTGATTGAGGACAACTGATGATGAACAATCAACTATGTTTTGTGTCTTAGTCTGATCATTTTGTTTTCATCAATATATCTGTACCAACCTATTTTTGGGCGACGCATAACTGTTACAGTCGCCAGGTTTGATCAACAATGGGCGGGAAGTATCGGTTAGCCCTGTCCTACGGAGAATTGTTTCGCTAAAACTGTTTCTTTGTTCGTGTTTGCAGCAAGTATGTGGGTGGGTTTTTACTGAAACTGGAACCTATGATATTGTAACAGAGAAAATTGTACTTTGAGGCTCTGACAAGAATAGAGACAAGGAGATTTTTTTGCAAAATTCCTGGGACTGATACCCTGAATCACTACCGTACGTCAGTCGTTGTAAGGAGTAGATGCAACATCCTACACAATTATGCCTCAGGAAAATTTTAAATTACAATTGCAAAATAAGTACCATCAAATACAAAGTGCTGTGTATTGCCTACTATTATTCTTAGAAATACACGAGCCTATGATTTATGGACCTTGTTGTCACCTCAGTGTGACATTTGAGGATCATTTTCCCTTCTTATAATTGCCGAAAGTATTCACTGTTTTGCTTCAAATCGAACTAAAACTATATTGTTAATTTATTTTGGAAAGATACAGTCAGTTTTATTTGGAAAGATCGTATCTTCAAGACGGATTATGGTCTTTGCACAAAAATGTCTTAGATGTCAGAAAAGCAGTTTTTTATCGTCCCAAATGTAAACTTAATCTTAAAACAATACCTCACATCAGGTTTCGAAAGTGTTTCTATTTATGTTATTACAATAGTTCACTATATTTGTTCTTAAATGGAAGTACTTTAATAATGGAAAACGATAACACAACTTATTGCTGACCACTGCTTGATTTTTAAAAATCAAGCATCACAAAGGCCATTTTCGTAGGTCTCGTGGGTTGAATTTTTTTATTCTTATGTTTTCCGTACCACTGGTAACACTTTGCTGAAATCGTGTTTTTTAGGTTGGATTGCCTTCGTCGGGCTGCGCCCTCTAACTCGTCTTGACCTAGCTTCAAATCGCTTAACCGTTCTTTCGCTTCATAAATTACCAATCGACAGAACTTTGCCTCTTTTCCTAAAGTTCACTGAATTATTTATCTTAGGTATACAACTGTGTCAATTTACACTTTGCAAACTTAACACAGTTATGTTTGCTGTAATTTCAAAAAATATGATTAGTTTTACAATTAGGCTCTCTCATATGCTATCTGCCTTTAATAAAAGAAAATGATGTATAGTTTCACACATGGATTCTGTAAAGGTTTCAACATGCCAAAAATATTCATTTGAATATGATAGCTGTATTTAACGAAGACACCAGACTAAATGATACTGCTTTTGTTATATTTCATGAAGTTCAGTGAAGGGGTTCCCCATATTTCTGGGATGAAATAACTTCTTCATTTTTTTTTTCTCTTCATTTTTTTCTCAAAGAAAGATCTCAATCTCAAAGAGCTCTTTAATAAGAAAAACATACTTTGAAATAATAAAAATTATAAACATATGCAACAAAAATCCCGGTAGAGACAAATTTACCTCAAACCAGATTACTTATCTCCTTAATCATTTTTCTAATATCCTCCCCAATCTTTGGCACAGAGGAGATTTTGAAGCGAAAAATCAACTCCATGAGGAGTCGGTCGTTCCCCTATATGCTTTCAATGAACAGAGCGAAACACCTACTTTGCCCGGGTTGAATTGAGGGGGGTATTTTTCGCACAATGCAAATGTTGCTTGGGTATTGACAGCATATGGCTGACAATTTCCAAGGTGGGCGTGATGCATGATGAAAGAATGTAGTGCCCTGTTAGCCATCTGCCTAGTATCTGCAAATGTTAGAGTGCACCGAACAAAAAACCCATTCATCGGGAAAAATGAACCATTCCGCTAGTTTCGGCCCAAATGAACCATTTTGAGCTTTGCATTAAGCCAAGCTATGAAAGACATTACAATGATTCTAGCTTGGTGGATTGTATACCTTTATTGACCATCTTCCAGTAAAACCTTTTGAGACAGGTGGGCATTCCTGTGGTTTTTTATTTACGACATTTATAAAATATACTACTACATTCCATTGCAGTGGCTTAGTGTAATAACAAGGACGCCTTGAATGCCTGTGGTCAAATTTTATGAGGATGGAACGGGCGATCGCCCGGTCAGACCTCTGATATCCCAAGCGTCACAAAACTGTAATGAACATATGTTCACATTTCGGTTCTGTGTCCAAATGAAGTTTGGCTTACATTCGGATTAAAGCTTATCTGTGAGACCAAAATATCTACGGAGAGAATGATCACTTCCTTTATATAAATCTGGGGATTTATTCCCCTTTGTTAGGGACATTCATTGAACCATTTAACTTATTTTAAACAGAATTTTGGGTAGTAATCTTCCATTAAATATAACATGCAGAGTATGGAGCAAAATAACTCTTGTACATGACAACTGTGTCAAACTAGATCAAATCGTATACCTATAAAGGATTTTGTTAAACTTTTAATACTGCAAAAGTTTTAATTATAGCATAATAGAGCTATTTAAGACCTAGAAACAGCGCTCTTTGTTACTCATTTTGCTATTTGACGCCAATTGACTGAGGACCAAAATGAATCACCGACTCTGCTTTGTTTCTACTTAAGTGTGATCACACCCTCTATCAGTATATTAATAGCAATGCACATTTGGCACGATTCAAAATGATACAGCCGCCAAAGCTGATCAATTATAGGCAGGAAGTATGCGTAGCGCTGCCCTGGATAAAGTTGTTTCGAAAAAACTGTTAACTTTGTTCCAGTCTGAAGCAAACACGTTCGGTGGTTTATTACTGTAAGTTGCAGCTATGATATTATCAAAGAAAAACGGTACATAAAAGCGCTTACAAGAACCAGAACAAGAGACTTGGTTGTTTCTTTGCTGCAAATTGCTTAGAACTGGCAGAAACTTCATTACCGTAAGTTTGTAATCTTCAGACTAGAATTTGTAAGAAGTAAGTTCTATCAATAGAACTGCGTCTCAGGAGAATGTAGAAATACCATAGCAAAATAAGTACCATCAAATACAAAGGGACTTGCTTTGCATACAATTATTTGTTTGGTAAAGACGAACCTACAATTTTTGGACTTAAATGTCCTCACAGTGTGACATGGGATGAGCATTATCCCTTAGCTGACGAAAGTATAAACTGTCTCGTTTCAAAACATATTAAAAGTAAAACGTTTATTTATTTTGAAACGACGCAGTTTTTCTTTGGCAAGATCTAGCTTTTAGACGAGTGTGTGGTATTTGGAACGAAAATGTAAATAATGTCAGAAAAGCACTTTATTATCGACTCAAATGTAATGTTAATCTTTATAAAATAAATTACAAGTGAACTGCGACTCGTAGCTCAATTCAAAGGTCGAAAGTATTTAGAATCCTTTTCGATTATAACAATAGTTTAATATTTTGCTTTTAATGGACGTTCTTTGAATAAAAAAGATTAAAACACCGTTAAAATGATTTTTACAAAGAAACCTTAGAAAGGCCATTTTGCCTAGGTCTGATAGTGGCATATTTTTTCAACATTTTCCCGAAAGCTACGCACCAACTAATGGTAACACTCCGCCAGACAGTTTTTCAGGTAGGATTGCCTACTTCGGGGGAAGAACTCTTTGCCCCCTAACTCTCCTGACTTTAGCTTCAAATCGCTTCCTTATGAGCCGAATAAACCTCGGCCTCCGAATGATATGCTTGATTGATATGACATTGCGACGGGAAAATTCTCTTTGCATCCCCCGACAAGTGATCCCAGATACGCAACTGTTACAGACAATAAGCCTTTAGGCTAAAGAGGAGTAGTAATGGTCACAAACTTAACTTTAGGGAACACACAAAGCTGTTTGTGAAAACTGAAGTGTTAAAGAAGTTGATACAGTAGTTGGTACCCAGTTGTATACAAGAAGTTATGGTAGGACACCTTCATAATCTTATTAGACTTACAATCTGCACACATTTTATATTTTACACACTTAACACATTTTGTTTGTAGTTCTTTCAAAAAATATTATTTGTTTTGCAATTTAGCTTTTTAATATGCATTACGGTAAATAATGCATAATTATACAACATATGAATTGTGTAATTATTTTAATGTGCCAAAGATATTCATTTAAACATAATGGCCGTATTTGACCAAGATACCAGACTATGTGATACTGCTTTTGTTACAGTTGATGAAGTTCAGTGAAGAGGTTGCACATAGTTCTGGGATGAATTGGGTTCTACTCGCCACTTTCTTTTTGTTTTTATTTAATCTAAAACAATTAAGTTTTGTTACCGTTATGTTTATTCAATGTTCATGTATGCAATTTCCACATTACAAACAATAAGGCATACAGCTGCCAAGCTTCATGAGTCATATTCAGGAATTATTATCACGTAACACTGCCCTGGATAGAAAAGGGTGCTTCGTTGAAGCTTTTTCTTTGTTCGTGTTTGGAACAAGCAAATACACACAAATGGTATATTCAGCATAAGTTGAAGTGATCAGAGTTATGACAAAGAGAACAAGGTGGAAGTACATAAAAGTGCAAACAATACTGTGGACAGAGTTTCTTTTTCTTCCTTTGAAATGCTTGGTACATATAGGCTTTCTCGTTACTGTAGGTGCGTTTGAAACCATACTTATATATATGTACGTGGTAAGAACATTTAACGATAGAATACCTCAAGAAAATGTGAAATGATAGAGATATGGCGATGATTACTACATACAAATACAAAATATCCTGATTAACCTTTTAAATTAAATTTTTAGCAGACGTTTATTTAAAGTCATTTCATTCCCAAGTAGTTTGACATTCGTGTGCATCATCTTTTTATCTTGTATGTAGTCTTGTCTTTACTGTAGTCAAACAAGAAATCTAACAAACAAACAAATAAACAAAAACAAAAACAATGGAAAGAATGTGTTTTATCTTGGAAGGATATCCATTTCAAATATTGCGGGTGTATGCTATTTGACATTGGCATGCAAATAATAAACAATGCGTTTTTCTGCAATGCAATATTTCAACTTCTAAATGTAATCCAGGATGGGCAATTTGTACCTTAGAATAGGGTACAATTTATTTACTCGCTTCTCGTTTCAATGACATAACCCAGAACGAAGGAAAAATGATAAGTTTTGAAGGATAAACTTAAACAAAAATCGATATTTGAAAAGAGATATAGCACCTTCACGCTTCAAGCGTGTAGGGGCCGTAACGGTTGCAAGATCCCAGTCGGTAGATTATTTTTTTCAACTTAAGTTGGTTAGATGGAGTTTTACTTTTCAGTTAGTACACAATCGTTTTCCATTGTGTCGATCATGAATATTTTCAAGTTGTGGTTAGCTGGCTGTCTTTTCATAGCCATTTGTGACAACAAGCACAATGACAAAAATTTCATTTGTCATTTAAAGTCTTCGCCAAAACCCAGCCACTAGTCAAACCTTTGGACACTTTGTAAACTTTCAGAGAAACTTTGAACTACATTTATTTAAGAAGTTTTGTAATCCAAATATCAAGCTAAAAATTCTTAAGTCCTAATATCACTCTTCATTATCAAAACGTATTTGTGTTTTGGGGGTTTACATACTCTTTAGAAGACTTTCAATTATTTTTCATCACCCACTTGCGACAACGTGCCCAAAGGCAGGGGCAAAAATTATATAAATTAAGTAAAAATTCAGGGAAAGATATTAAACATAGATTTTAGTGCCTGGATTTTAGGGTTTTTGAACCACAGATAAGAGTTATATCTAGCTGCAGGTGCTATCTTTGGTTTCCAGTACAAACTGAAAAATATGATCATTCCAGTGATGTTGAATGACGCTGAACATTGTCAGTTAACAGTGCCCCTTTCTACTGCCGTTTGAAAGCTGCTAATTCCATCAACGTGACGGTGGTTTTTGCAACAAACACGGTTGCAACGATTTTCAAAAAATTGCAATCTGTAAATCTTAAAAAATTTTGCCGAAATTTCAAAAAGTTTAACTTATTTTGAATTATTTCAATAAAAAATACAACTTCGGCGAAATGGCCATTAATTTTCTATTAAACGTTAAAATTTCATGAAAAGTACAACGGTAATTGCTTCGATTTAGATAGAAAAAAACCCAAAAGGAAACATTAAAGTTATGTCTCTAATTTTTTCTTCAAATTTTATTGAGCTACGAGCATTTTATCAACAGTTTTACAAAATTTTAAACTGAGAGATATTTCTTCCGAAATATCTCACAAAAAGTTCATTTATATTCAGAAATATTCAAAATAAGAAGCACCCTCATCACCTATTCAAGAAAACGCAATATTTACACGTTATTTTTATTTTACCGAACCAAAAACGTCCATTTTGTTAGAATAAATTGAAAACAGCAAAAAGAATTCGAAAAAATGACTTTTTAGATACCTTTTTTGAAAGTCATCGCTGCAGCAATAAGGCCTTCAAAGCCACAATATATTTTTATGCAAAGAATTTGGCAAATATGGATATTAATGGTCATCGGTATGCTCAATTGACTGATTTTAACCTTAAATGTACATGTGCGGGAGGAATTTGATTTAAATTTCATGGGGGGTAAAATCAAGATCTCTCATACTTCATTCAACTTGTATGAAGGACAAAACTGAGGAACCTTTATAAGATAATTCAACCACAAAAGACACTTTTTTCTCATATTTTCAAGACGTCCTATTGTAATTGCACACGTCCTATATATAGGCTAAAGTATTGAGGATAAAACTCGGTACCCTTCATACACATCAGTTCCCATGTGCGGGAGGAATTTGATTTAAATTTCATGGGGGGTAAAATTCAAGATCTCTCATACTTCATTCAACTTGTATGAAGGACAAAACTGAGGAACCTTTATAAGATAATTCAACCACAAAAGACACTTTTTTTCTCATATTTTCAAGACGTCCTATTGTAATTGCACACGTCCTATATATAGGCTAAAGTATTGAGGATAAAACTCGGTACCCTTCATACACATCAGTTCCGCATGCAATGAAAGTTTTTCATGTTAAGAATTTATTACACGTATATAACGTATATAACGTAGCAGGTTAAAGGTGAGTCTACGAGGGGCAATTAAAAGCCAAGTTCTCTATCAGTATGAAGGATCTTGGCTTTTGGCCCTCCTACCCTAAAACACAAAATAAACCAACGAATGGGTCAACTGCGCACCAAACCAAAATTGGTCAAATAGTGTAACTATAGCCTTTGGTCAAATCTGACCATTCCATGGTCAAATTTGACCAATTAGTGGTCACATTTGACCAATAAGTGGTCACATTTGACCAATAAGTGGTCACATTTGACCAATAAGTGGTCAAATTTGACAACAGTTTAGTCACACTATTTGACCACTCTTGATTCGGTGCGTACAGTAGCTGGTCCAGTCATTGGTTAATTTAACCAAAGTGTTTCCTAGTGGGAGGGTCAAAAGCCAA
Source organism: Holothuria scabra (assembly GCA_037179385.1). Taxonomy (NCBI): domain Eukaryota; kingdom Metazoa; phylum Echinodermata; class Holothuroidea; order Aspidochirotida; family Holothuriidae; genus Holothuria; species Holothuria scabra. Next base: position 3,326,271 of record CM074191.1, read on the forward strand.
GATCCAACTTATGCACAACAAAAAAGATTAATCAAGTTCCAGGTATTGCAAGCAAACAACACTATAAACCCTATGAGGGATAAAAGTCGATGCCCTTCATACACATTTCCATAATGATCACAGCTACCTCTTTTTGCAACTAAGAATAAACTAAGAAATGCCCATCTAGAGGCTTAAGTACGTCCACTGTTTTGTTATAAAATTACGGAGACTTCAGCTTCGCGGGACAAAAGCCAAGATCCCTTATTAAACGTTTCAGTCCATCATGTATCCGTGTCAATGCAAGAGGTCAAGAATAATCATTTCCACAGCGATCGTTAATTTTTATTTACAGCTTTACTACGGGGGGGGGGGGGGACTTGAAACTATATGTACTGTTTATATATCAGGATAAAACTGTTAAGATGTCAGCAATGAAAACGTAGCTTTACACACTGAGTACATGGAGTTAGGTGCAACGCTACAGTTTTTCAATCTTGAAGGGCAAGAACAGTCACCTAAACTTGAAGTACGTACTGTAGTGCAGTACACTGTCCTGTTTCATGATTGGCTGTTAAGGATCATGAAATAGTATTTTTGTTCTCCTCAAACATGAAATAGTTTTTGAGTCACAGCTTGTTTTACGTTGAATGTGCATGGTTTAAGTCCTAACATATTTTAAAAGATAAAGTTGAAGACCGTGAGAGCAACATTGTGAGATTTAGCTGCTGCTTCCAAATAAATTTGTGGCGACTGCTCTTGAATGTCATCCTTTTAAGTTCTGAAGACTTCAAACTAGAATAACTCAAATGAGATTTCACTATTTGGAAGAGTTACCTCCGGAACGTACAGTATGCTGGACTATATCGTGATATTTTGTCTTGGGTTTAAAAAAAAACAGTGACCGTGACTCCAACAACTGAAGTTACTTCGCTTGATTTTGTTCTTCCAGTTTCATTTACGCCTGTATTTAGAATATTCCGAATGTTGGCAGTTGCATAAATATACACGTTTGCATTGTCTAAAATCCTTTGATTTTTCTTGCTTGATGGGAAATTGTATGCCTACGTAGAAAATGGTGTCCCAATAGGCGGAGCCTATTTTTGTAGCGACCAGTTGGCAAAAACTTTCTTTATGACCTCCGTCATGATGCAGACATTTTAAATCTCAGTTACCTGAATTATGCTGTTAAAAGGTTTTCATCAGCTTCAAATTGTGATGCCGAAATCTGGATCAATAGATCACATGCCTATCCGTGTAAGCTCCAACAAACGACAAAGTTGTACATATGGCAAGTTTAATTTCCATCAAAAACAAATAGAGAAAACAATTGGCCCTTTTTTATCCAAAGGCCTATAGCCTCGACGACAACATATCATGTAAACATGTGTGATACTCTATCCTTATATGCAATATACAGTGTACCTGATGCAAGAGAAATACAGTTACAGTTAAAGGCAATCACTCTTGATAAAAACGCAGTGAGTTTGTAAAATACATCCCGGTCCATCCACGCTACTGTTTTTTTTTTTTTTTTTTTTTTGCTTCTTGGTGCCCATTTCAGTCAATGTACGTTATAACACAAAGATTAACAGCCCACTTCTGTTCGAATGGTGCTTTGACAATATTCCGTGTATCTGTGCCCTTGACCATTGTGCTAATGTCCACCAGGCCTATACGCGTCGGTTATTGTGTGGTGTGAGTACACTCTACTTGTATTCATTCCATTATGTAAAAGGTAATTAACACCAACGGAGTTTCCGCACCAATCAAATTTGTAAACTTAAATGTTACGCTCGTAATGGTATAGAATTAGTAAGTTTGTGGTTTCTAAATTCCAGCGAGAGGAAATGGGTAGGCATACGCGCTTTTGATATTGACCATAAAAACCGCCGTGTATCTCTGTGTTTTTCTCCGGCTACTCCGGCAGTCCGGCTTTCAACCCACTCAGGGGTGGCGCCAGGATTTGCCCGACGGGGGGGGGGGGCAAGCTCCCCGACAGGGGGACAGAATTTCAAGGCCCCGACAAAGGCGATGTTATGTGCCAGTTGAACGTCACTTTGCAGAATTTGAGGCGCGCGGAGGGCGCCGAAGTTTTGGGCTTTCATTTTAACAAATACTTAAAAATCTGGAGTTTAATGAAGTAAAAATTTAAAACTTATGGAAGAAATTTGGCTTTCATTGGTACTTTAAAAAAATGTGGGTGTTTATTGAAGAATCTGTCCTTCATAAGGGAAAAATCAAAAACGTTACATGGGCAACAGCTGAAATTCTTTGTGGGTTACGCATTGAATCGTACAAGACCTACTTACTAACTGACTAAGGCTTTGAGACGAGACTAGAAGTTCGCCCGGAAAGTTTTTCCCTTTTTTGAACGAATCTTTCAAAATTAAGAGCTTATCATCATGGAGAAATTTTGGATTTTAATGAAAGAAAATTTGGTTTTTTAGTAAGGTTATAATGAAAATTTGGTTTCATTTATTAAGTGATATGCCTTTCACGACAAAATTAGGTAGTATGCCGGGTGATCAAGAGAGTTGGCTTTGGTTATTTATTGTGCGGAGTATCCATCGAAATTGGAAAATTTTGGCTATTTTTAACAATCTTACATGCTAATATTGGAGAAAATGGAATTTTATGACAGTTTGGGGGTTTTATGGAGGAATCTGACGTTCTCATGGGGAAAATCAAGTAGGGGGTGAGCTGTAGTTTTGTTGAGGTTGCTGAATATCATTATGCAGATTTAGGCCCTCGGACCATATTGGAGCATTCTCCTGAGGAAAAGTTTTGGCTTCGCATATATTTGAAGCTTTATATTTTATTTATTGTCGTGGGCGTACGGGAGCGGGTCAGCTGAGTTTGGGCAGGGAGGTGTGAGTACACCTACTCACACCTCCCTGGTTTGGGAAGGGCAGAACTGTTCTTTTGTCCGAAAAATGTAATCCTGCCCGAAAGATTATCTAAGTCAAGCGCACAGATATTTTTGAAAAGTGGAGAACCCCGGTCTGCAGGAAATGGCATTTCCTGGGCTCGTAACTAGAATTAAAGAAGTTCTTACTTTCAGATTTCTTTCGCAATAAAAATATTTTCACTCATTCAAAATACTGCCTTAAACGAAGAATAATTTACATACATGCATTGCAAATCTAACGCCTAAGATAGTCGTAATGGGATTCCCCGGACTTGTAACTAGAAATGAAGCAGTCGTTATTTTGAGCTTTCTTTTAAAATGAAAGTTTCACTTCAAAAGAGAAAAAACCCAACTTGCTAATGATTAGAAAAGTACCAGATAAAAGATACTGCTACAATTAGATGTAATGGTCTTGTCTCGTTTCGGCGGGGGGGGGGGGGGGGGGGGAACTATGCAACGGAATTGAAAACATACTAAAATGTTTTTGACTGCATTAAGAATCTTCGTTGAATTCAATTGCAAGGTCCACTAAACAGATGAATTTTTTAACGTGACTGCCCGAACTCAAGACTTTAAATTGTTTTTCCGCCAACGTATTTGAAAATATGGCACGTTACAAGATGCCTTCAAATAAATTTTCAGTCAGACTTATTATGGGGAGATTTTCTCACACCACTGTTTATCATTATTTGTAGCTGAAAACGACATGGCCGATATTCATTACCTTTGTGAGAATTCGGTTGTCCGGGTAGGCCAGATGGCAGACCATTGGGCACTGCACACACATGAACAACCCCCAGTCCGTTTTTATTTTTGTAAGGAGAATTCGGAATTGTGAGCTTCCTTGAAGAATATGGTCTTCTAGTAAGCAAGACCAAGAAGGTCGTCCGAGTGACAACAGACCCACATCTTTTATCTTGGGTCTGTAGATGAAGTTTCCCCGACGAAATTGGGTTTTTTCCACAACAGGGGGTGGGTAGCCCGTCCCCGACGAAGGCATGAACTTGCGCGCACGGATTGAAGATGGGATGAGGGATAGGAGAAGAAGTGATTAAAACCGGTTCAGATATGCATTAAGGTAGCGTTACAAAAAAAAAAAATAGTTCAAAAAGAAAAAATCATGGTCATCCATCCAGTAACTTCAGTCCTTTGCGTTAATCATGTGTAGGTCTCCCCGAAAAATTGCCGTCTCCCCCGACGGGGGAAGAGATAGGACATGGCACATAGAATGAGGTTTAACAGACTTAAGAAGTGATTTAAAATCGATTCCGATATGTATTAAAATAGCATTTCAAAACAGAAAATCTGTTCTAGATCACCCATCCAGTAACTTCAGTTCTTGTGGGTTATTATTATTTTTTTTATCTTTTAGGCCTCCCCGACCAAACCGCCGACCGGGGGGCATGCCCCCCCCCCCGCGCTTGCCCCACCCCTGCTCCCACTTGACATAGGCTTGCCACTAAAATCGGTTGCCCATCCGACGAAATCGGTTGCGCGCCGGACTGAAGCACCTTGGGGTGGACCAGTTAACCAGCCGACTTTGCTTTTGCTGGCCAAGAGCCTGTCCGACACACACCTTGCCAGCTGACTGACCAGGATGTTGCTGGTCTTCAGCAACACCCTGAGCTGACTGACCGTCGGCTCAACCCGAAGTCTGATTTATCTTAATAGTAGGATGGAGCGCAATAGGTAAATACATTATTGCACTTGACTCGGCATACTTTCCAGGACAGCTAACAATCAAACCTTGCAAAACCTCTATTAAAACGTATTAGGCTAATTGGCCCCTTTTCCAGTTGTCCCTCACGATCGGATGGATGTTTTCTTTTTATAGGATCGGGGAAATCAGGTAATAAAAGTTTGGAATATGGTAATTGTATGAGACACTATTAGGCCGAAATTGATAAGTTGACTCAATTTTTTTAAGCGAAGTACTATTTCAAAGGAACTTCACTAATTGACCTGTATTTTTACGGCATTAAAATGATTATATTATATTCTCTTCAAAGCTCAAAAGTTATATATATTGATTGCATTCGCTATACAAACGGTCACCGTGATGACGTAAGTTCCTTTTGTCGTGTTTTGACACCATTTCAGCGATGAGAAAGGCGATCATCACAACGAAACAAAAGTTGTAATTACGCTTTTCCTGTACTTATCAAAATCAGTGGGTAAACTGGATGAAAATCCGTCCCCTTTTTATTTCTTCCAGGCTCTCAAAATACCGTTAAATCGTCTGGGGATTATTTTGTACAAACTGTGTACGTTTCTCAACCCGCTCGCCAGCTGATCTGGTGCGCAATGAGTAGTGCTGGCAATTCCCACCGCCAAATCTCTGTTCCCCAGTAATCCCCCCACTAAAATTTTTGCGATGCTACAAGTCGACAGCCAAAAGTAAGTAGTATTATATTTTTGCCTGTTAACACGATTATGAGAAGAGTCCTTGATAGGCAAACTAGTTTTCGTAGTACCATAAATTGGATGTCAACTTGAAGTGCTTTTATTTCCGAGTCTTCCAATTGTTTTTTTTTTTTTTTATTCCGACCCTGTAGGTACCCTTTCTATTCTTAAAAATGAAGAAATAAGGGAAAGCCAATTGCAAGATATAGTGTAACCAAAAATTCTACATTCTAGCTAACTGCTGCGTTAGCTCAGTTGTCCTGTTGATATTCTGCACAATTGAATCCACCGCTTGCTATGTAAAGATCAATGAGTTGCTATTTGGCAAATAACAGCTCTCTATGAAGACAAAGAAGGCAGTGTACTGCAGTACCGTGCACTAGACTGTCTTGCAAAAGAAACGGCGGTCGGATTCTGTTAACAGATAAACCGTTAGAAATAAACAAATGCCGTAGAAAGATTCCTGAAAGGGCCATTGTTAAGTCCAGTGTGTATATGATTGTGGAAAAATACTCGAAAGGCTTGTCTAGTCATATTTAATGATTGTGCTACGTACTTTTAACTGACCAACTGTTCTTTTACCACCGAGGTTCCTTTTATCCGAATTTCGACCCTGATAACTCCACCCAAGAGGTGTTTGCATGTGTGCATGTGTGGGGGAAGGGGGATCACGATAATTCACGAAACTCAATATATTGTACGTACACTCTAAAAAATATTTAAACGATTTTGTTTAAAAATTAGGATACTCACGAAAATGAGTATTTTTACTCGAAAAAGGTGAGTACTTCAACTCAATTTGTGTAAAATTTTGCACATATTCAGCAATTTGTGTAAAGTTTTGCACAAATTCAGTTGAAGTACTCACTTTTTTTGAGTAGAAATACTCATTTTCCTGAGTATCCTAATTTTTAAACAAAATCGTTTAAATATTTTTTAGAGTGTAATATTGCTCTTTAAAAAGCAGATTGTCCTTTTTTACATACGGTAGAATTCCACATCTTCTCCAGTGTAGAGTAACCCATTTCTTTCGAATATTTGCCTAAAAATTGCATCAACTTCTCGGGAAAAGTCTTCAAGGTATATTTTCATCACCCAGACAGTTGCAATTCTCCTAACCTTTTAGCCCTTCCAACAGTTGTCTAAAACCATTATCATGACACTTTCCCTGTTAAATGCTTTAGAACATGCCCTGGTAAGCAAAAAGCTATACTACCTACTATGCAGTATGGAATTTAATGTCAATCAAAGGGCTGTGTAAAATGAAAATTTTGATAGACCCACACGAAATTTTCAGTTTGGGGTGACGAATTTCGTCGGGAACCGCAATCGGATTGACTAGCTGCATCATATTTTTAGTCCTAAGGATTATCAATAGCATCCCTAGCACTAAAACATGATATAGCTACCGTGACCCTCAGTTGATTTGCCCATAGGAAGGGAGATTCTTCAATAGTCCCTAAATTTTGGGAAGTTTTTTGAATGACTTCAAAACGTCCTCTAATAATAAAGTTTTCCATATTTTCAAATATTTCAGTTGTTTCAAGAAGGCAAAAGTATCGGCGGGCTTTACTTGCAAATACGGCGTTCTTTGTCCCATTGGCAACTTATTACCATTGTCACGGTTGGGGCTTGGAGATGCTGTTCCTCACTTGGAATATTGGCCCATGTCATGCTAATCCTGGCGCGGGCCCTGGTGAAGCTGGTATTAGTATTCTTGTAAACTACTTAAGTGTGGAAAATAATGCAAGCCTTTGGTGGGTGGAGGGCGGTCACTTGCTCACTGGTGCGGGGCGACTGACCAAGTGGTACCGTAACCCATTGACAACCTGACAAGTTTCTGTACATTTATAAGCTGTCGGTACATTTGTGTCAAAATTTATTCCCGCCCTCCCGCTTTTAACATCACCCCAGTTACTCTACTATCCCGAATCAACTATCCTGATCCAATTACTTTTGAATACTGTTTTTCTGGTCATTTTCAAGTGGATTTCTTGAATTAAGTACATTCGGATGGAACCGTCTAACTATTCTTAATTGAGTTTGATTTGAGTGCAAGCAGCGTTGCTCCTAAAAGTAATATTGTCCTTACGGTAGCGCGTCTGTAAAGGGATGGGTCAGAGAACAGAGGGCAAGATCCCAATGACGTTCTCAGCAAGAGAGACTACCTCAAACCACCGGGTTGATAAAAAAGAAATTAGGGAATAAAGGGAGATGACTTAGCCAAACGGGAAAAGAACTAGACGAGTGAATGGGAGGGAGAGGATTTAGTTTCAGATCAGATGCATGAAATGACAAATTAAGTTCCCCCCTTTACTTAAAATCTGTGAAGGTTTCAGGTGAACTCCATTTGATGAATGTCTCAATAATTCAGCGAAAAGTACTTCACATTTGTTCATTTAAGAAATTCCCATCTCTCTATCTGCATATCTTACAAACCCTACTGTAACATCACCAGGGGGTCCCCGGCTTGTTTTTATTTTTTGTTGTTCTTCAAAATAACATCATATTGTTCCGTGTCTAATGTAAATCCAACATTATTCATTGTCCCCGCTCACCCAACGCCTATCACGGGAAGCGCTATGCGTCACTTCGACGACTTCCCCTACAATCGGATCCGTATTTTGGTGTGTCCCTCTGGCGGAACCACCAAAAAATAATCATATTGATTCACGTTTTCAGTAGCTTAACTGGAGTTGCAAAAGTGTGTGTGTGTGTGTGGGGGGGGGGGGGGGATAGACCAAAATTAGGTAAATCTACCGAGAACAAATGAGTCAATGTACCGACATTTTTTTAAAAGGTTATCACGTAACAGTTTACCCGTCAATTTTCCAGCCAGGAGGTGGTGCTGGTGGGAGTTTACACGTGACTTCGTAATCCACCTCAGTTGACCGGGCAGCACTGTGTGAATTTGGTCTTTTTGATCTGTCTTTTAGGATTTGTATATTCACAAATACATGCACTGTATGGGACCCTTTTTCACTTTATGGTGGGTAAAGGGTAGTGTCCCCTACCCTTTGGTCGTATAAGGTGTCTAAGATGCAAAATGATGTTATCTTTGGTACTTTTTTCGAAGTGATAGTGTTTGAAAATGTTCTTAATCTATTGAATTCTAATTTGGGGGGCGTGTGAAAGATGAGAGTACGTTCCTGCGAATAGGATATGCCGTTAGAAAATTCCTCAAGTCCCCGTTGTATTTATACTTTAATGCATTCTGTTCGGAGAAAGTATTTATCCGCAGAAATACCTGCATGGACTTCAAACTACGTTCAATACATAAGCGGGTTAAGCGCTCCAGAATTAATATCATTTTGCCACGAAATATGCATTGGGTCAGACTCTGCTTCATACACCGTTTTTGGTTACTGTCCAGAAAAACTTATCTGTCGACCTAAAACAGTTAAAGCAAGTCTTCTACCTCAGTCTGGTGATTTTTTTTTAAAAATCTTTGAAACTTTGGTTTATTGCTTACCCGAGACTTTGCGGTGACTCCTATCAAAATGTGTTGACAGATAGCACAACCTTTTACGGAATAGAGCGCGAAAATTTCGATATTTGGATATGATAGTTTGAGAGCTATCTGTGATCAGGTGATAGAGGACAATTAAAATAGATCCACCATTAAAAACAATGCGATACGTCTGTTGGGTGTTTTCCACATCGGGTGGATGTACCAACAAGATCAGCAAATGTACCGACAGAACCTTCCTAGGACGTCAATTGGGGGAAGGGCACCGCCCCACCTGCGCCTTCAGTTACTAAGTTTACATTTATTGTTTCAGGTTTGTCACGAAGTCATCGCATACACGCACCGTGCCCGATTTGATGTCATTATTGTCACATTTGAGGCAAACGATACAAATTACAACGTTACAAACTGTTGTCAGCTGTCATCACAATACGCCACTTGAAAATATGATCGTTTAATTGACTCTGGTAACAATTCCCATCATCGATGAAATTAGGAATATTTAGTGGCAACATTTAAGATCAGAGTCGGGGCATTCCCTACAGTGGAGTGTGCTAACATGTTGCCAAATATTTTCAACGCTGTGTAGACTTATATGGATTGAGCACCGTTAGACTCAGTGGTTCGGGACCTACGGCCTCCAGGTATGATATATTTTTAGAGGGGATGAATCCCTGCCGCAATGGGCAGGACACGCGTGTTAGTGATAAGACTGCCCTACCAAAGCAATGTCCAGTCACCCATAGTGAAAAAACGCCAACTTTTTTCAAGATATATTTCTTCAGTGTCCAACCTATGATGTTTCATGTTCATGTGTAAGGGGAGGGGTGTCCCTGCTACGATTTGGAATTTTAGGTTTTATATGGAAAGCCTCAAAAAAAAAAAAAAAAAGAAATAGGCCTACATGTAAGCGAAACTTCTTAGTACAACTTTAGCCGAGCGACCCATCTTCAGCTTGCTTAGCTAGCATGAGCGTCCAAAATCGGGAGGGGGCAGAAATTCTATGGGGGCAAAACCTCCGAGTCACTACGAATTGATACGAAGCGTGCGAAAATTTCGGCCCGAAATGCCTCTCAGATCGCTAGAAATGACATTTCTAAAGCCTATTTTTCGCATAGAAGCTTGGTAAACACGTTTTGTTCGGTCTTTGCTTTGATTTTTATACGTTTTTTTTTTCAATTTTTGGATTTTCGGGCGGGGGGCACTATGAGGGCAAGTGCCCCCTTGCACATGCCTGCGGACGCCCATGTTAGGTAGTTATTTAATTAGATCAGGATTTTACGGTCTAGTTTCGAATTGGTTTATGTCGGACCGGCCACGGCCCTTTTTCCAGAAATGGCTCATTGGCTTGTTTTCCCTACTTCATTGCTTATGCTGAGTATGAAGCACTAGAATAGGTCTGGCTCGGGTTGGTTTAAGTCGACCTGGCTACTAGGCTGCTATAGAACCACATTCTGTTCAGATATTAGGCATCAAGTCTTCTTTTCTTGTTTTAACCCACATGACCGTCAGTTAAATCTTGTTTAGGTTTGGGTGTTGTCCGGGAAAATGTTTAGCGGCGACCCAGGAATCTCTTTATTATTCAGCTTAATATGAACTTAACAGTGAGGATATAGGTCTGGCCTACGCTCAAAAAAGCGACATATTTTCCATGCAAACGTTACGGCTGCGCTTGTTTCGTGCAACCGGTACCTCTAGAAAGGTATGCTACCGGTACCCATATGAGAGCGCCCTCTGTCAGTTTCCAGTTGGACGGGCCAGCCCCTTTGATGACATTGTCAATAATGGTTGTCCACGCTCCCTCCCAGAAATAGTTTTTGCTACTAGCGCCATTTGAGAAAAGCCGGTATGCCACGTTGCAAAGTGAGTAGGCGTATGGGCTTCTCTGCTGGCCGGGGAAGGGGGGGGGGGTGCAAGATCGAATCTACCCGAAAAATATTAACAGTCTGCCCAATTTCCCGGCAAATGATACCGAATTAATATATCTCCAAGTTTGAACGAAACCGAAGAAAACGGGATGAATGGATGTTTTGTCGTGGGTTTGATTTAACGACATACTAGATAAACTTCATTGTTAGCTTAAGGTAGAACAGCCTTCTCTGCACGAAGTATGAAACCCTGAAAGAAAGGCTATCTAATCTTTCCTCCAATATCGGTATCGGTTAGCGCGGAGCGTACAGAAAAGTTTGAAAAGTCGCAACACCACATCAGGCTGGAAGTAGCATTTGCTTGCAAGTAGAACTTAACTTGAAGCCAGTCGTTTGTTGAGTTTTCGTTTTGCAAAAGAGCTATCCGCTCTCCGAAAAACTGAACCGCTGCCCCGTCCCTCTTCACCACCCACCCCGAAAAAAACTCCATGGGGACACTTACTCCGTGAAGGAGAATCTGCTTCTTGGTCTTTCGCTTAAAGTGTTATTTTTTCATTTAACATTTCAAAAGGGGAAAGCAAAAATAATTCAACTGCTGTGCATTCTTGAAAACTGTGCTTCTCCATAGCCACATCATGCTAATGCAAGCAGTGAACCATAGAAGCTGCTATGGGGTGAGAGATCAAGGAGTTGCTCTAGCAACTCCCTGGAGAGATCATGAGCAGGCACGGAGTACCATGGTTGTTGTTCATTATTCCGAAGGGTCGTTTTCCGAATGAATATCTCTCCGAACAAGACAAGTTCCGGTTTTGCGCTCGTGACACCGGGCCAAAAGGATTTCATCGACTCTGTCCCGAATTTGCCTAATAAAATTATGGCAAAAGGACCCTTAAACCTGATTTTCCGGGTTCAAAGGGCATCAAATAATGATTTGGACAATAAAATGTACAACCTTCCACTTTGTAGTGTTTATTTTTTCAAGGTCAAACTTGTATGAACAGGTTAAAAATCTCAGTGAGCAGTGGCTCCCTGCCTCCATGCATATCAGGACCCTGGTGAGTCTTTTGAGTCTAACCTGTGAGGTGAAGGTCTGTCCACACGCCGTAATCACGATACTGACTTTGAGTTATTGGGTGATAATTCGGGAATAATTCAGAATATTTGAACCTGATCCTCTAGTCGGAATAAAGACCCTTCGGAATAACGAATCTTCGGAATGATAACGGTTCAAGTTTCACATTCCGGACATCGAACCTTAGGCATAACGGTCCTAATGTTAGATTCGTAATAACAGAATAACAAACGTTAGGAAAAATGGTCCTAATGTTTGATTCGGAATAACGGCCCTTCTGTCGGAATCACAACCCTTCGGGATAGCGATTCATATGTTTAATTCGAAATAATGAACCTTTGGAATAATGCCCCTTGGGAATATTGATCAGACCCCGACTGCCACATGGGTGAAACTTGAAATTTAATGTTTGGGCTAGTCCCCCTTTTCCCCGAGATCTTCGACTATGGTAATGGAGTAATAGCTACCCGATTTAACCAGATATTTTTTCTTTCTCTCTACATTTACCCAAATTTCGGGTCAATGGCAGTGTAAGCCAACCCTTTCAAGTTTCACACAATTTACTGTGGCTCAGATTGTAAGCTGCAAAGTAGTGACCACTTGTACATACCTGGGCCACCCGAATACATCCCCTTTCAGCCTCCTAATAACTATTAGAAACATAACTTTACATAAAAAAAATTACAGGTCAGAAGATGGTTTTCGGGTCAAGTTTGGGGCAATCTACACACCTGTACAACTTTCCGCAGCTATACACCTGTACAACTTTCCACCTGTCTAGTCGGCATAATCTGGCTTGCCTGCGAACTTTTGCCAATATTCTACAATTAGTCGTATAAAGCTTTGCGCAAGACTGTGAGGTAGGGCAGGGGATAGTCTGTCTATGTGATAAGGAACAAGTGCTGTTGAAGTTCGACTAACGTTGTCCCAGGTCAAATTAAGATTTGATTATGTTTTACGGGCACGTACTCTATGTTCTCAGCAATATGTGGGTGTTGGGGAGGGGTTCTAGTATATTCATTTACCCGCCACGAAAGGATGAATTAAATACGCGTCTGTATAGGCGGTCCTTTCACTATTTACCCATGAATTTTTTCAATAAGTCATAATATTGATCATACCATACTCTGTCAAAAATTATTTCACTACGGTATTAGGGGAACTTTTCTTTCTTGGTTTACTAGCTATCTTAACAACAGAAAACATTTTATCTCTTTTCAAAGAATAAACTCTGATGTAAATAACATTCACTGTGGTGTCCCTCAAGGGTCAATTCTAGGACCGCTTCTTTTTATCATTTATATGAATGATGTAAGTAAAATTCCTTCAAATTCATCCATTGTGTTATTTGCTGATGATACAAATATTTTCTTTTATGATAGTAGTGTTGAACGTCTGAAACAAACCATTAGAAATGATCTAGCTGCATACAGTGATTGGTTTGCCACAAACAAACTTTCCCTAAACTTAGATAAGACGAATTTTATTGTTTTCAATGAAAATGATGATATGGTAAACTTTAAAATTGATATTAATGGTAAACTGCTACAAAAGGTAGATTGCGTTAAATTTTTAGGTGTTTTCATAGACTCTAAACTTACTTGGCATGATCACATTAAGTATACTTCTGCTCTTGTTGCAAAAAGTGTAGGAATCCTTTCAAAACTGAAACATACACTCCCCAGAAGCATTCTCAGGTCCCTTTATCAAACACTTGTACTCCCACATCTCACTTACTGTTGCATTATTTGGTCTGGATCAAGCAAGTATTTATTAAATAAGTTAGGTGTTCTACAGAAAAGAGCAATCAGACATATCACCTGTTCCAATTCGAGAGATCATACAAACAATTTATTCAAATCCATGAATTTACTTAAACTTACTGACCTATTCAAACTACATGTTGCTAGTTTTGTCTACCGTTCTCTACATGAAATGCTTCCAAGCTCACTAAACTCTCTCTTTACACATAACTCATCGATACATTCACATAACACAAGACAAGCTGATCATCTACATACAAGGAAGCATCACAACAATTTGTACAAGAACAGTCTGCATTACCGTGCCACCACTCTTTGGAATCACCTACCGTCTACTGTTAAGACAAAGCCTTCCTTAACTTCTTTTAGGAAAAATCTTCAAAGGTTCTATATAAGCTTGTATTAAACCCATGAACTTGTTTATTATACTGTATTCCTGCCTATTTAGCTTCTTTGTTGAGCCCGAGGGGTGGGTGGTGGTTGGGTTCTAAGACGGGTGACGTGGGATGGTGGGTTGCGTGTCTATTATGACTTTTTCTATGTTTTTCCTAGTCTTATCTTCTATCTTCGTATTTTCTTTATTATTTCTTTTTTAGGGAGTGTCACTTCTCGACAAGCCCCAAAGGGTTTCTAAGTGCACTTCCTTTCACACTCTTTGCTACCTATTTACTTTGTGATTCTTATTTTCAATCTTGTGTTGTGATAAACCAAAAATAAATAAATGAAATGAAATGAAATGAATATTATGACTGAATTACAAATGCCACCATGATAGGTATGTAAGTAGCTTCCGGTCTCTTGGAAAATAAAATTTTATAGTTTCACTTTGCGAGACTATGATTAATATGAGTTCCAAATTTACAGGTACGCCATAACCAAACAGAGTACTAGAAGTATAGCATGCTCGCCACATTAGTCGATATCCGACCCGTATCCCACGTGCAAGCAGATTTGTGTCACTCGCGGCCGCATTGTGCGGAATTCGAATCTAAAATTCAACTTGATCAATAAAGCCTGTAGACAGGTAGAACAAATATTCACCCAGTCATGTTTATTTAAATGGCATGGACTTCGAAAGATTTTCTCAATTCGGACCCTTTTCCCTGGGCCCCTCCAGGGCCTGTACGTTCCTCCCGCGGGACACTTGTTACAGTCTTTTGTATGAATCGGATAAAGTTGTGACTCCAAGGTCGAAATCTTGGACATCAGGGGCGCAACTCTCTAATTGAGAGAGCTGGGTGCGAAACGTATACTGTCCGCCTGTCCGCGTGGATTTGAAACTGTGCACACGTAGCGTGCGCCGAGAGCGCAGATCGAGAAGCCCCGCGAAGGCCCCAATAGGTCGGGTTCAGGGGTCGGTCTACACTCTTAAAATGTTGGTTAAAAAAGTTCACCAACACTGGTCACGTATGTCAAACACCTGAAATTGAGTTAAGTTTTTCCCAATATGTGTTGTTTATTTGGTTGCCCCAGAAGCTGGTTACCCAATTAAGTGGTAATTAAAAAACCTCTTGGATAACCCATTAATCAACAACTATTGGGTAAACTTTAACCAATTTCAGGTATTTGACTTACTTGACCAGTGTTGGTTAGTTTTTTTAACCAACTTTTTTAGAGTGTAGGGGCCCTTGGTGGGGTCCGGGGCGAAGCCCTCGGATTTGGATTTTCGTATTTCAGGATCTTCAGAAAAATTGTTTTGGGAGGAAAACTTTCCAGTGATTTGTCCTTCGGAAAAGGGGCTAGTTTGATCACAAAGTTAGTACAATTGTGCGCTTTCCTGTTTTAGCTAGCTCGTCTGAAAATTGTCAGTGATACATAATCACTGACTCACACAGGAATATTTTCCTGGGGCAAAAAAGTGTTACATTATTTGTTGTCCGGAGTGGTTACACCCAGACAACAAAAATCCATTACGAGCCCCCCCCCCCCCCCCCTTGACGGAAAATTGAAACGTAGTAGCGGCTATTTTCAAGCCGATAATTTGGCCTCCTACTAGTACGGCTCTATTTAGCTCAGCATTGAGTGACTTATCGAGTCGTTGCAAAATGGAGATTTGCTGGTCGATTGGTTGCCAAAAGATGCTAATATAGTCGTAACGTTTCCGAGAATATAAAGAGTGAGCTCGATCGATATTCTTGTTAGGTTGCATAATAAACATGCCTGAGTCGCAGTGTGTGAGCTTCCGATTGTGTGTGTGTGTATGTGTGGAGGGGGGGGGGGGGTATCTACCGGAAAGACTATCTAAGCGAAGCTACCATTTGTTGGGCGAAGAAAATTTTCAAAAATTGTGACTCCTCAGCAGTAATGGCATTGCCCAGGCCAACAAGGCGTTACTTTGGGCTTAGAAAATTGACAACTGACAAGCTGTTATAAGCAGAGCGCATCGATGAGCTGGATATTCGATTTTTTAGTGGAGGCATGTGAGCCGAAGAGCTATGCGTACACAGGCTGCGTTGACATCTTAGCACATACGGTAAAACTGGCATAGCTAACGTCTACTGACTACGCAATAGCTGACATCTATTTTGCAGGCCAACAGTTAGTTCATCTGATTGCATATGCATGTGGTGCCAGTGGCGTGCCCAGGAATTGTTATGAGGGGGCAAATGATGAATCTCCCGACTGCATTGTTTGCTAAACGCAAAACAGTGACTGATAAAGGATATGTAGGTGAATAGTATATTGGGGATGTCAGGAACTGCTGTTGGCTTCGTGGTTTCCAATTGAAAGCGAAAGTATAGCATATGTTTCAAATCGGAGTTTTCAAGGTTTGATTGTTCCCTGTCCTGAAAGGGGTTCCCCTTGCCCCTCTCATTCGGATTTTTATTGCTTATTTTAGCGCTAGTCTCAACGGGTAAGGTCCCGGGTCCACCTTAGGGCCTCTGGTGGGGTTCAGGGGCAAAGCCCCCGGTGGGGGTCCTGACAACTTCAACTGGCACAGTGAAAAAACACAACCTATGACACAGCCGGAAAAGTACGTGAAACGTGGCATCCTGTCCGAAAGACTAAGTGGAATGCACCACAAGTTGACCCGGAGCGTGAAGAAAATTTTGAAAACTCACGATAAATTTAGATAGCCGAAAATGTCGAAGTCAATCTTTGGGGAAGTTTTGCTTTATCGAGACCGCGATGTTGCGTCCGGAATGCCTGATTCTCACCGTCGA
The DNA here is from genome assembly GCA_037179385.1 of Holothuria scabra. NCBI lineage: Eukaryota > Metazoa > Echinodermata > Holothuroidea > Aspidochirotida > Holothuriidae > Holothuria > Holothuria scabra. The sequence goes on from CM074191.1 coordinate 3,342,900, forward strand.
GAGTTGTGAAGATACCTTATACAGCCAAATAGTACTCCACTAGGCAATCAATGATTGGACCTATATGCACAACAGCAACAGTGTAGTCTATGAATAATTGAACATAAATTCTAGAACGTTGTAGCTCCAAGACATGAACGAAAACTGAAAATCTAGAGATGTAGATGCATGGTGGGGATGTGTAGCTATAGGCAATCATCCATTATGACTATCGAGATTATTATTTTTTTGGGGGGGGGGGCAGATAAGAAAAAAGCAGGGCACAGCATGGGAAGAGGATGACTAGCTTTTGTGGGGATCCCTGTAGTTACGCCGCTGATTGGAGTCTAGGCACAGGGCCAGTACTCCTCCTGTGCTATTAGGCTACTACGTGACTTGTAATCATATTGAAGTTGAACGTCACGGTGACTTTTTCGATATCGGAGAAATATGAGATTTTGATTTCTTCCCCCTTTTTTGACCACGGAGGCTCTACGGTACAAGGTAGAACCTCCTTGGTATGACCAACAATTGGCCTAAGCTGGTCGGAGTTTTAACAATTAGCTTCGACCTTTATCTTGCTTTATCTGATGTATCCTTCTTTTGTCACCCTTACTGCGTGCATCCTGCCATGAAATTATTACGTAACAGCATCGTGGTCGTACTGTATGCAGCTGTTCATAATCAAAGCCGATGGTGCGTGTTAAAGGATTCATTTGAGTAATTTATACTCCTCCATTCATTCCTTTCTTTAAAGATAAACTTGAACTCGTGAAAAGCAAGTGATGTAAGTAGTAGCCTGTATTACGTTTCCACTTCGGCCGTACTGAATTCAAGCGGAACTTGAAATTGTAACTAAGCCTTGTGTACAGTAGAGACTAATGTACTGGGTATTTAGAATCAAGGTACTTCTGCACTTGGGCCGTAAAAGTGTGTGTATTAAGATCTAGTATGGTGAAGGAAAGGTTTTGGCGTGAAGTCAAAACGTTTGAAGCTGGCAGCGTAAGTTTTGGTCTCGTCGAACGGCTTTTTGCCAGAGAGTCGGGAGGACTTGATAGAAAATAAAGTTTTTGTGATACATAGTATACAATAATCCAGTTTATGTTCAAGAGGTGTGCCATCCCGAAAAATATGGATAATTCCCTAACTTTAAAAAAGTAGGACAGTGTCCACGATAATCAGCCCTGATAGCATAACTTGCTTTCTACACATGAAAATTTTGTCAAATTCCAACGCAGATCCGACTTTTACTTTACATAAATATGTCCTTTCCCTTAAAATCTGAAAATAGTCACCCAAACTTGTATTGAAACACCAGGAAGTCATCATAGCAGTCAGCTATAATGTATGTGTCTTCATCGTCTTCTCTCATTTTTTCCCAAACTTACTAACTCAGCGTGTTCACCGTTCTCTTTGGTTGGATTGGTTCTATTGTTTTATCTTTAAAAACCACCTCAATGTCAATTGGATTGTTGAAACGTGAGTTCTAATGCAAAACGTCTACTCGCTTCGTTCGCAATGGTCAAGGTATACACTGTCCCGTCTCAGTGGTACTACTACCGTTGAATAGTGGGGAGATGGGGGCGTATGCCCATTCTTTTCAGATTTTCCCCAAGCACAAACTATGTTCCTGCATGGATAGGGAGAGGGTACCTTAGAACTAGTCGTGGGTCTATTAAAAATGTTTTTCAAACTGCCACAATTTTCGCACGCCAGTTAATCGTTCAACCTTTACTTCAATCAATACCTTTAACTTTTTTTATTAGTGTATAAATGTAAAAGCGTCTAAGAACATTACATCTGATGTTGTAACCCTTAAAAGTCTTCATCGGGCTTCTGGAGCATTAAACCCCATTAGCTTTAGGCCTCGGCCTCTGAATTTCACATGGACTTTGCCCCAGGATCCCACCAGTACCCCGTTTTGAGTTTCGCTCTTCGACTTGACATGCACGCTACATTTGCACAATTTGTGTATTTGTCATGATTAACCCCATCCTTCACTTAAACACTCAAAGTTCTGTTGAAAGTCTCTGGTTGAAACCCCGCATCGCCCCACATTTCGCCCCGTTGAAAAAATCTACTGCGCCCCAGTTTAGGATAGGATAGTTTAACTTTTAGCGCAATAGCCTGCACTCTAAAATATTTTTACACAAGTTGTGTAAAAAAAATTACTCAATTGTTGTGTAAATTGTACCATTTGCTGTGTAGAAGTGACACATCGTTGTGTAAATAAAATTACTCAATTGTTGTGTAAATTCTATCATTTGCTGTAGAAATTACCCATCGTTGTGTAAAAAAATTACCCATTTGTTGTGTAAATTGTACATTTGCTGTGTAAAAATGACACATCGTTGTGTAAAACATTTCTCAATTGTTGTGTAAATACTTCCATTTGCTGTGTAGAAATGACACAATGTTGTGTAAACAAAAATTCAATTGTTGTGTAAATACTTCCATTTGCTGTGTAGAAATGACACACCGTTGTGTAAACAAAAATTCAATTGTTGTGTAAATACTACTAATCCCTGTGTTAAAAATGCACACCATTGTGTCAAAAAATACACAACAGTTGTGTTAAAACTGCATTTAGTTGTGCACAATCCCTGCTTGATAACACAACGTTGTGTCAACAAATTGACAAAACAGTTGTGTTAAAACTACATTAAGTTGTACATAACCACTATTAGGTTACACAGCAAGGTGTCAACAAAGTTGCACACTGGTTGGGTGAAAAGGACAATTTAGTTGTGTAAAACCGCAGAGGGATAATACAATGTTGTGTCAACAAATCTACATTATAGTCTTGTCAAAACTACATTTAGTTGCAAATAACCTCAATAGGCTGAAATAGCATCATGTTAAGTAAAATGCACAACAGTTGCGACTGTCTATGCCAGTTGATATTTTGTCAAACAATGAAAATGATATATATTGAATTATAAGGTATGCAGCTTGATGTTACCAGTTGTTTAAGAAGTTTCACAAGTATAACTCACAAAAACCAAAAGGAAAGATGTTATAATTCTGGATGGATGAACCATTTATTTACACTCCATACCCACATTAAAGTAAAATGCATACTTTGTATTCGGTGCAGTTTTTTATTACTTACACCTCTAGCGGATTGACTTCCAGTGTTTGTTACTTTTTTAAAGGCAGTCGAGACAGGAATCCAGCTAATTAGCACACGTCAGAAAAAAATAGAACAAAAATCTCAAAATATCACAGGAAAGAATGGTATTTAAACCATGTGACAAGTATCTATGTAAAAATGTAGTGTATCATTAAATATATTTTGACAATTTTCACATCATAATATACACTGTATCATAATTTATATTTTGACTTTACTCATCATAAACCTTCCTCTTTTCACATGATGTACCATTCATTCGTATCTCAACAGATACAAGTCTCACAGTATTAACTTCATTGCAACAGTTTTCTGGACTAGAGAAAATGCAATTTTTTTCAGCAAAGCACATTAAATAACTTATAGAAGACTATAGTTTGACAGAATATATTAACCTTTTTGCTCCAGCAGCTCCTTTTCCCTTCTGAAGTAATCTTTTACCAGAATACAGTTCATTTAAGAGGTCTTTCAGGTTATAAGAGACCTTAATTTTGTTTACATAGAATGAAAGCTTTTGAATATTTGTCAGTTACAAAGAATTCCACACAGATGCAGGAGTATACAGCCTCAACTTTACCGTAACCAATAAAGAAATTTTTGGTTACAGTAGTGTAAAGTTATTGTACAATTGGGGTGCAGAATTAAGTTCAGAAAAAATGTAAAAGAAAAATCTGATTGGATTGCCACAGTCAAATAACAAAGACTTCAAGAATTTCCTTTAAAACAAATTTACATTGAAGTATTATTGAAACTTTGAAAGAATCTGAAACCAGTGCAAAGAGACACTGCAACCAGCTTGTCTTCATTTGAGGAGGAAAGCTACCTTTCTATGAAACTGTTTATATTTTCTCAAAATCTGGTCTTTCACAAGTTCCTACAAAATAGGTAATGAACAAGCTTTGAACCGATATATGTCCAAATAAATATCCATTTGGAGCAGAAGATGGACCATACTATATTAGAACTACCAAAGTGCTACGCTTTTTGTCAGCACCAATCCTGGAGTAAATGTGGAGTCACATTTTCAAAGAACAATCACTTGAACAGATAGGTCATATCAGTAGAGTAGAATAATGCAAAATTGAGTTACTTGTATGAAGTTGAGGAATTCAGGCTTTGAACTGAATCAACTGAGTCAGTAAATTTGCGAACTTCCGCGATTCCTCACGGGAAATTCACGTCTCCGCTCATGCTCTTGTTTACCAAGACACTGATACAAGTTTGTTATGACCTGCAGGTAGAGAAAAATAGATAAATGTTAGACGGAATTCACAAAAGTGCAAAAACATAACACTTTTCAGCAAAAGAGTGATTGCTTCAAATATGTGCGATGCCAATAGTGTAATTTACAGGGAATGATAATACAGTAAAATTGACAAGGACGAAACTTCCAAACAGTTGCCAATATGTGCACTGCATCAGACTTTGGTAGAGGGTTGGGGAACATTTAAGCATTCCGAGGATGCTCTTTTCACCAAATTTGCACAGCCCCAGAAATCTGTCAGCATGCATGAAAGAGTTACCACATTTAAAGTTTGGCATTCGGTCCGTTCGGAAGAGCAGAGCAATTGGCATAACATACAGTACATAAACCTTATAGTTCAAACACATTAAAAGGAATAAAAATGCACATAGTGCACACCAGGAGAATTATTACACTGTGCAATTTTTCTATCACCACCACCATGATGCAGAAAAATGTGCAATCTCACATATCATACTCACTCCTGAGGCCTTCAGTTGAAGAATTTCCAGGAGTGCTGCAAATCACACTCCTCAGGGAATTAAGACTCCTGAGTGTGGTTGGTATCCGTTTAATTAACTTCAATAAATTAAACTCTCTCCATTTAGGTGAGCAAAAAATCACACTCCTAACAATGATTTGAAGTAAGTGATGGTGTGTAATCACACAGGCATGCCTAAAAAATCAATGCCTGCTCACTGAATTGCACTTCATCTAGGTAGTCTTCCTACAATTCTCAGCTCCCCCACCCTCCCCCCCCCCCCATTTAAATCATGAGCCCAGTTCCTTCTAAAAAGTTCATTTTGAGACAACCGGAAGGTGGGAAGTGACCACAGACTTCCTCTTCCTTTTATGACTGGTGCAACTTAAGTCTGCAGGACTTTTATAATCTAGATCCCTGGCCCAAATCAAATCTTCCCAGGGTTCTGGGTTGTCAATTTGGCCTCATAGGCTAAAAGCATAAAGCCGCAATCACATAATTATGCATTCTGATATGATTGTAACTTGAGTCTGCATGTTTTAATCGAAACTGTCTCTAATTTTGTGTGTCCAGAAAGAACCTTAGGTTTACCAACCTGTGTAAATATGATTCCAAATCCAACCCAAATTTGTTTTAGGGTGGCTGTGACTGAACAGAAGAGTTTCTAATTTACAAGTTCTAACTCTAGTCCGCTTGACTAGAATCTAGAGCTCTGCAGACCACTCTGGTACTCTATGATGTTACATTTACATTTACTGACTGTTTTGCAGCCCCAATAATAAGACACTTATAAATGCTTACCAATTTATGTGTGCACCTTGTCCAGGGTAGGCATTTGAACAGGCTCCTGGTTTCCCTTAGTTTGAAGTCTTCTAAATTTCTACCATGAAACAGCACGTAAAAGGCATGCCCACTGCCTAAAGAGTTGATTTTCTATGGGAACAAACGAACAACAACATATACATAAGTCAAAAGCCAGCTGATCCACCTTCATCTGAATAGTCATCATGAATGCATTGGTTTCTCTTATCATAGAAACCAAAAACAAAAAAACAAAAGAAAAAAGCAATGAACTGCTAGTGTTACCAGAAAATTACAACTGTACATAAAGTTGGAGCAAACTTTTTTGTACAACTTCTGAATGATCTGAGTTTTAACCCTTTTTCGATGTGTGCCAATAATCACACTCCTCACAGTGATTGGAGTTGAGTGGTCGTGTGTGATACTATAGCTCTTTCATGCCTCAAAATTTAACGTCCTTTACTAGTGCCGCCGAATAATTGGTACGTACTGATCGCTGGTGGGAAGCTTCAAAATTCAAGTTCTGCTTCTCTCAATAGTTTATCATTTGGGGGCATGACACTGTGATTTCAAACTATCACTTGCTTCAAATTACTGTGCAAAGTGAATTTTGTGCACACTACTCTAGTCAAAGAATAGGAAATGACTCATTAATGTTTCTACAATCCTCAGGCTTACCAATCAAATGTCGGACAGCATGGGGCAGACCAAAATGTTCCACACCAAAGCTTCCCCACTCTTTGTCAAAACATCCTCATGTGGAAATGTACTGTTTATGGTATACATTCTACCATGAATGTGCTGGTTGGTTGTAATGCTGTGAATTAAGAAAGGAAAAGAAAACTTGTCAACAGTTACTGTAAATCAAATGTAATAATATACAATTACTACAGTAATTTCTACAATTGACACAGGCCCCTACTACAACAATTAAGCCTAAGTATGTTACAGCTAAAAAAATAACCAGTGTACATGTGGCCCTAAACAACAGCTGGGGTCAATTACTGCCTTACTTACCTTTATTGGGCCCCATTTTGTCAGAATTGACTAATGTCCATGATATAGCTGAACATTATTCACCTCGCATCACCCATAGAAAAAATATTCTTCAATAGTATACTTGGAGCTTTCATTACTCTTCAAAACCATGTCAATGAATGAATGCCTGTTTTTATCGCAGATATATTTTAAACACAGGTATTCGCCATATAATGGTGACAATTCACCTGTAAAATTAAAATTCTCCAGTCAGTTACAATCTAGAAAACTGAGCAACTAGGCCTAATCAAAAATCAGTGTAAATACTGTACTGTAGGCCTATGTCTGATTGTCTGTAACGTTACACTTTAGCTAATTTGTTTGTTTACTTTTTCCAGTCCTTCCGACCCTCTGGCAAAGGGCCTTTCGGCGAAACCAAACTTGGAACTGCTTCTCAAGGAAATACTGTTTAGGCCTAGGCCCTACATTATTGTATTAATTTACACCTGTAGGCCTAGGCCTAAGTTGTAAAAAATGCACTGTATTACTATTATTTAGTGTAGGCTATATACAGTGGTAATTTAGGCTACAGTACCTTTGCCATAGCATAGCCTAACGTTAGCCCTATTGTGTGCCGCTACGGCTTCCAGCATGTCTTTGCTTGATCCTCAACGAACAAAATAACTGAAAAGTCTAACTTCTCACCCAATCTTCAAAGACCATTGCAGGGAAGAAAGTTTCACCTTCTGCTTGTCAATTGTATCCATATTTTGAAGAGAATGTTAAATGTATTGTGTAGGTTGATTTCGGCAGTCACGGTGCTGCGCTGCGCTGGTTCAACGTACGTATACGTATGTATACGGATAACATAGACGCGCGCGAAGACTATGTATACACTGGGATTGTGTAGCCTGTGTGTAGTACTGTTACTGCTAGAGTTTGAAATTGAAATGCTGTGAAAAAATTGTAACCATGAAAATGATCTTTTAATTCTAAAATATAATTTTAAATGTTTTAAAAAATTAAGTTCACTTTAAAAATATTTTATAAACTTAAAAAATCTCTTTTAAATATTTTTGTTATACGAATCAATTGTTTTACTTTTTAATACCTTTGCAGTGACCACTTCCTTGAACTTGAAACTACACAGAGGTGTGTAAAATTGACTCAACGTTGTGCAAATTGGCAGTTACACATGTGTTGTGTAGGAATTTTTACCCAACATTTTTTAGAGTGTGATCACTCATGCAGTGAAAACATGACCATCAAATTGTGTGACAAACGAAGCAACTCCCACTAATGTTAAAATCAACCAATTTTGTCACCACTCACCACTTTTGTCACAATTTTGTCAGGGTTACCACTGTCTGTCACAAAAATCACAACTCAGTGATTATGATTGACCAGGGAGTTGCAACAGAGTCACTGTTCAGTCCGCGATTATGTCAACATTTTTGTAGCGACTGTCAACCACTTTTGTCAAAAAAGTCCTTATCACTACTTTCCACCTTTTATCATTGTAGGTATTCTTATTATTAATTTTACACCGGTATAAAGTGAAGTAGCCATGAGCCTAGATCCCGGAGGACTGGAGGATGGGGAATATATCCCCCAAACTGACTACGTTGCGTGGTCAACGTAATTATCCTTCGGTGATGTTCAGTCTAGATCTGACATACGTGCATGGTGTTTTTTGTTTGTTGGTTGGTTTGTTTGTTTTTGCTGGCAAGTACATTTACTATCGTCTCAACCATAATTAGGTGTTCCTCTGGATTACGTGTGTACCGGTAATAATTATGAAATGATGTTTAGCAGGTATGCTAAATCATACTTTTTACATTTCTCAAAGTGTATGTAGCCGTAAAGGTTTCTGTTATTACTCAAGCTCGGCAGTCTTTCATAATCACTCAAAATCTCACTACCGGTCACATTATGATTTTGAAATTGATGATTTGCATAACTTCGCCAACGTGCAGGTCGTGTAATGGTCTCCGAATTCAATTTCTAGTAAAAGCAGGGATTGTCTTAACAGCTTCCCGCTAAAAGTAACGAACAATTCGATCTCACGTGAACTGATATAACCTTTCCCCTTTTTCTTACGTCTTTCAATTATCTTTTATCATAGTGGATACCGAGCAAGCAAGATAAAATAAGGTAGCATGGAGCTACTACCTGAACCAACTTGGTCCATGTTGAGCGCACTTAGTAATTGCTAATGATAAGAAGCTATACTCCGCGGATAAAGCACCCTTTCCCTATCATTCTTATTTTGAAAGGAAGGGGGGAGAGAAAATTATCGCACCAATTCAATGACTTTTTCAGTTTATTATGTCTAGCTACGTTCCCACCGCAACTCAAGTGATTTAGGTTCAATTCACCAATCCGTGGAGCCTGGTGAAGGCCAGTACCTTTGAAACAGTTGTAAAAAGTTGTGGACATTAGAAGAAAACTGAACGCTTAGTTTTTTATATTAAAGATCAGTATCAGTAGCATATACACGCTTTTCGGGTCACAGTAATAAAAAATTAAACAGCAGTGCTCCATCAATCTGCTGTGTGTGTTGTGACTCTAGGAAGGGTGTAGGAATCCTACGTATGTTAAAAGGGGGCAAAGGTGGCAAAGGCCCCCCACCTCCGAAGTCAGCCGGGGGGGGGGGGTCACTTAGTCGTGGGTTTTAAGGATGAGAGGAAGGGGAAAAGTTAGAAAGAGACACACTGAGCATTTAAACCTTTGCCACACACCAGCCCAAGTGGGAGCAGAAAAGTGGTTGTCAAAGCTTAAAAATTGTCCTCCAAAATTCGGGATAGCACAAGTATGCCGTCGTGAGTCGTTCGCCAAGAACTGAATTGCAGAAAAGAAAAAAAAAAAAAGAAAAAAAGGTCATCAAAACCCGTGCCAGTCGAGGAAATCACAGGTCCCCCACGTTCGAATTCCTGTACACGCCACTGTATAGGATCAAAGAATTTTCCGGGCTAGGGGTTGTAACCTTTCATCAAAAGGGTCCTGTGGACCTCTAACTGAATAATACCACGACTAGTTGACCGGTAGCGTACAGGCTAGTAGGCGTATGTTTGGCCAAAATGCCTTGTAGATCGGTACATTGCTGGACTAGTCACCTCCTCGCATTTTTTTAAAAGTTTAACCTTTAAGTTTGCTCAAGTTGTTGCTTATAAATTTAAGCAATTTCTGTCACAGTGATCCCGCTGAAAAACAAAATGAAATCTTAATCCACAAGGCAATGGAGTGTGGGAAGATTTATTACTCAACACTCGATAAGATTTGAAGTCATGTGCGCACATTGTGAAAGCGCACTTAATGGTTGTGTTAGAAAACAAACGTAGTCTTTACACTAATTAATCGTTCCTTTAGTCCGAGAAGGGACAAAGCCGCGATCTATGGGAAATTATAGCCTATCAAATTCAATTTTAACGCCTTTTAATGTTCTAGTTGTAAGGGCCAACCGTTGTGTTATTTTGCAGGTGGGAGGGGTGTTTTTTTTTTTTTTTGCGGGGGGGGGGGGAGTTGCTGCTTGTGCCAGAAAGTATACGACCCCTGCCCGTCAAAGCTCTTGGCCACCAGATGTGAAAATCGTTTCACTGACACTGTGTTGGGCTGAACGAGTCACTGTTGGCCTACAACCTTTATCAAAAGTGACTTATATCGGAGAGGTAATGCCACCTCTCCAAAGCATTGATAACTACACTCTAAAAAATATTTAAACGATTTTGTTTAAAAATTAGGATACTCACGAAAATGAGTATTTCTACTCGAAATAAGTGAGTACTTCAACTGAATTTGTGCAAAATTTACACAAATTGAGTTGAAGTACTCACTTATTTCGAGTAGAAATACTCATTTTCGTGAGTATCCTAATTTTTAAACAAAATCGTTTAAATATTTTTTAGAGTGTACTGATTACTTCAATGTTCAGCACACAACACCATGCTATCTCGACGCTTACATGTAATCGGATTTAACGACAGTTTATTGCACGTACGTATACACAAAAGGCTTGGTCTCATGTACCCCTCGATGGCTGGTGTTACCCCGTGTTTACAAAAGGACAAAACCGCCGGTTAACACTGCGTTTTCCAGCGTGTGATTTCACATAACCGGGAGCCCGCGATGTGTGAAAGATTCCTGACTAACATTTACCTTCCAGTTTTTGAGGACGGTCTCACAAAGAATCACATGGGGATATTTTGTCGCGAAAAACTGTCTTTGCATTTTACTCTAGTATAATATTAAATGGCTAGCCTTACCTAGCCCGATGTCCACCTTGTGAGTAAGCTTTAATGCAAGTTGGAAACTCGTGGTCGCTGGTAATCTTGTCGTAACGATATTGAAACAAGACGTACGTTTAGACCAGTTGCGGTGCCGCAACAAAACTTGACGTCATCCATTTTTTTGGCATGTAAAATGACCGTGAGATAGTGTCAATTGTAGTTATCTGTTTGCTGGATTTTAAGCATGACATTGGATGTTAAAATATCGGGATGACGTCGTTGTAGGAGTATATTTTTAGATAAAATGTCGTGGCTGAGTTAAGGTAAGCTGTGTCTTAGTTACAACATTTACTCCTAGATATTAAGTTGCGGCGCCTGCCACGCAGGCAGTTAGCGATATGCTCTGCTACGACTCCAGTAGTAGGTTTTACAGTATTTGGTAATTAGATGGAGGGTGACGAACTAGCGCAAGTCGAGGTGACCACGTCCGGTTTTCCAGTTGTGGCAAGCCTCTGTATTTCAACCTAGGGAGTGGGAGGGTGGGACGGGGGGGGGGGGCATGTAGGCACTCTAGAAAAGCGAAATAATTTCTGCCATTGCATACTGTATGTAGACTTTAATTTCTTTTTCATTGATTTTTTCATTCTTAAGTTTTTTCATTCCGAATACAGAGAAGTATAAACTATCAAGTAGCCAGTGAGAGGGGTATCACAGTTCAAGAACAATGATCTTAACATTAAATGTTATCGTTATCGGATGAAGTAGTTTGATAGAGACCAAGAAAATAAACTATCCAGATCTTTCTGCAGCAGTAAGGCATCTTCCAAAATGATTATCTTCCTATAGAGCTTATTATCATCTGCAAACTTACTTATAAGATACAATAATACTATCGATATAATTGATGAAAATTAAGGAGAGAATTAAGTTACCATTGACAGCAACACTTTGAGATCTACCATGAAGCAAGGAATTCGTCCAATCAGCGCAATTGCCCTGAACCCCTAACATCGCAGTTTAACCATCAGCGTACCTAATGGAACTTTATCAAAGGCCTTTGAAAAGTCAAGGTTAATGACATCAACCAGAGGCTACAGAGTCAATTTTGAAGGGCAGGGGCTAATCATTGAAGCGGCCCAATATGTCCAACAAAATAAATGCAGTTAAGGCAGTCAAAAATGACCACAACAAAAAAGTGCAGGGGCTAAAGCCCTCCTTCCCCCCCCCCCCCTTGTCTCTGCAGTCCCTGTCAATGCCATATCCAGAATCAAGAGATGAAGAGACGTCATGAAGAAAAGCTCAGAAAGTTAGTTACACAAGATCTGCTTGGCAGGAACCCATGCTGTGACAGATTAAGTAAGTTAACTATCCTGAATTAAAGATTCCATTACTTTGCACACAATACTGGTTAAACTGGCAGGCCTGTAATTGCAAGGCACACTTCGATCCCAGTTCTTAAATATTGGAGTAATTTGCTACCTCGTCAGTTCTTGATAATACAACTCTGTGGCCTTTGCTCTACAAATAGACACTGCCCACGCGACGTATTATTGAAAAATACCCATTTTACAACCCATAGCAAAGCTAAACGATCTTCAAAAATTATTATTTGATGCAAAACAACATTCCCTATAACCTGCATTACACCATACCCATGAAACCGCCCGCCTTGGAGGAGATAGCAGACAAAGCCAAATTTCAGACTTTCCTGTAGTAACTCATAAGCTGTGACTGCCTGCGTGGCAGGCACCGCACGTACACTTTTTAGTACGCTATATCTGGAACAGGCGTTCTAGACACTATCCATATACACTAGCCTACACGCTAAATATACAAAGCTTCCCAAGGCTGTAACTATGTGATCTGGATGGATTAATAGTAGTCCATCAATGGTCACTTCTCGGTGCTTGCTATTACAAAACAAGGAACAATTGATACTCTGTGCAGCTTTACACGATTATTGGCAAAATCCTTGTAACCAATCGTCATAAATGATAAGCTCATAAACAATTGATAAGAAAAAAAGGTTTAAGCATTCATTTCTCTTTGAACTGGTTTATTTTGCTACTATCTTATATTTTTATATTTACAAAAGTTACTGTAACCAAGAAGATTGAGCTGAAACCATGGTCACTGAATGGCAGGATAACTTGTAGTGATGTATGTTGACTTGGGCTAACCATGTCTCTGCTATACACAGAGCAGATTCAAACAACGCTCTCTGTATAGCAGTAAAGCTTAAAAGCAAACACGGGTAGCCTAGTCTGTTTCTTTATCCAACCAGCTGCATTCCTTAAAGCGAGTTAGGTTGTTAAAGTAGGCTCCTGATGTTACAAAGAGTCGAAGACTTGTCTCTTCAAAGAAAAGCCTTTGGTACTGGCTGGGTTTTACATAGCTTTCTCCATGACACAAGGCCATCTGGAATTCTAAGACTGGTGTCCCTTCTGTCATAGCAACTTCAGTCCTGGCCAACTTCAAACTGTCTTCAGTGTTTCAAGAGCTTAATAACCCCATGTTCGACTCAGGATAGATGAGAATCACGTTTTTCTTCTAAAAATATGACCAGGTATAGGGTTAGGGTTACAAAAACATAGCAATATTATATATAAGGTAAGGGTCACATACCAGGCCCGTAGCCGGGGGGGGGGGCGTCGGAGCATTCGAACGATCCACCCCAACTTGAGAGAGGTCCATTTTTCCAACCCTGTGTTTGAAGGGTCAGCTATGAATTTTTTTTTCTTGACATATTGAGGACCAATTTCCATTCACTTCTTCAAAGGTGGTGTACTGTGTGGAAATCCTGGGGAAAAAGGACTTCTTCTGTTGTGTTCAAAAGCCCCCCGAAATGCTCCAGATTGCAGGAGATCTGCAGATTTCAAACTTTTCCAGGGAAGCATGCCCCAGACCCCTAGCAGCTGCATGCTTACAGCACGTGCCAGCCGCCTCTGTATTTGGAAAAAGGACCACATCTTGGAAAAAAGACCCACCCCTCCACATGGGCTGGCTACGGGAGTACGGGCCTGCATACCCATAGCAGATGGCTGATAAAATACTGGGCTATGGTTTGGGATATGGATACTGCACATACCAGCATGTGCAGGTATGACACTTCCAGGAAAGGAAACCAATTAATTAGTACCAATAGCTCTGAAGTTAAAACCACTGAAAAATTAACCCCACTGGTAGGCCTAGGCTTTGGTTTAAGTTGGATCACGGCCACAACGCTAAGCCTACAAACATTTGTGACCTGAGCTTATACTGTATACCTCGGCTAGGCTAACTGAGACATACTGTACTGTAAATGTACTTCTAAAAACTACTGTAGAACTCTTTAAATCATGAAATCATATCATGTTAATTTTAGTGATAACTTGACAAGTATGAAAAAGGGCTGTGAATGTGTAGCTATTAATCACTAAACGATCGCATGTGGAATAAATGTTTAGTACAAAGCGGGGTCCGTTAGTTTCCGCCCTCGATAGTTTCCACCCGTTACTTTCCGCCCCTAAAAATCTTGGGCGGAAAGTAATGTTTGAACTAACATGTGACAAAAATAACTGTTAACTTCAATTTTCAAATCTGAGTACAAGGCAGCAACGAAATTTATGGCTAGACCTAAAACTTTTTCAGTAACCTCATCAAAAATCATTGAAAAGAATGAATTTTACCACATTTTTTCTAAACGTCAAGTCTAGTCACGGAGTTGTATTTTTTTACGTATAAGTAGTCCGCTTGTCTATAGGTAGACTTACGCTGAATTTGTGAACAGTTGTTCACAGCACTGAAAACCATATACCTGTACATAAGTACGTATAAGTATACTAAAGTCTACAGTAAGATTGTTGCTTGGAAAGACGTCAAGATGGCAGTAACGGGTGTCGCATTGAATAGTAAAAGACATCGATGAAGTTTGAAACTTTAAGAAAAAGTTGATGGAATCTTCCTTTGACGAAAGTAACACTGAAATCACATTCCATTCCATTACTTCCCGCCTCCCAAAAAGATGTTTTCTGCTAAAAATAAAAGGGACAGAAAACACCGTTTTTGAGGGGTGGAAAGTAGCGAGGGCGGAAACTAACTGTAACCGTACAAAGCTACAAGCAATTAAAAAATCACAAAACCTGTTTTTGACAGTTTTTTATCTATTTGTACACTCTGATGATCCCTATTTTCTGTTAAATGGAACATTCTGGGCATATTTGAACATTGTACTGTAGGCTTCAAAGTAATTTGATTTTACCATGTAACATATCACCTATATGTTATTATTTCTGCATTGCAGTCAGTATCACTCACTTCATACTGTACTGAAATTATTTTTTTTCTTTGTGATAAGCTAATCCCCATTAATCGCTAAACGATCGCAAAATTTTTGAGGTTTAACGTTTACAGTAGTTCTTTTGCTAAAGGTTCACAGCCCTAGTTTGATAACTAGAAACATCAAAAGTCGATCCAGGCGTGGTGCATCAGATGTATCTTGGTGTGTGTTATTGTTAATACAGCAATGATTTCGTACAAATTACCTTGGCCTAGGCTAGGCTATGTATCTACAAGTACAACATAAATCTCTTTAAGATGTTTCAGCTGATACATTAACTTACAAAGTTACAAGCTACAGCCTACAAACATTTGTATTTTGTAAGCTTATACCCAGGCTTAAGTTAGGGAAGGCTGAATGATAACTCATTTCTTTAACATAACATAACAGGTTGAAGGGCAAAGGAGGGCCAAGGCCCCATAAGATGCCCTGAAGTCCAAGCCCTAATCAAAAGTCAAACCACCAAAGCATGACAACAGCCCCAAACAATAAGATTCTACCACAGCCATGGAAAAACCTGTTAATGTTAACCTTAAAGCAGTGAACTGAGGGGGAGTTAACTACCCAATCTGGTAGACAATTCCACTCGTTGACAACTCTAGAAACTAAAGTTCCTAATGTCAAGCCTTGCAAAAGGCTTTTCAAGCTTTTTACAATGCCCACGCACCCGAGAATTACTTTGAACCCTTAAATAACTACAAGTCAGAAAGGGATTCCTTTCACAAAGGAACTTGTAAACCTGGAGCATGTCTCCCCTAATCTTTCTCAGCTCCAAAGTGGTAAGCCCAAGATGTTTAAACCTAGCATGATAAGGCAAATTTCTCACCTCAGGAATAAGGCGAGTGGCTCTACTCTGAACCTGCTCTAAAGGAAACTTGTCCTTTCCATAGAAGGGACTCCAAGCCTGAGCTGCATAGTCAAGATGGGGTCTTACCAACTGCTTATACAAATTAAGTACAATATCCTTACTAAAATTGATGAAATTCCTCTTGATCAATCCAAGCACTCTATTAGCCTTTACAGCAGTGGCTGCACACTGCCTTGATGACTTTAAATCCCCAGTAATTTACAACACCCAGATCTTTCTCAAAGGTGACATTACTTAAAACACAACCATTTATGTTATAATCATAGCTAAAACTTTTGGGACCAAAATGAAGAACCTTACACTTATCTGCACTAAAAGACATTTGCCAGGTCTGAGACCAAGAAAATAACCTATCCATGGAAACCATGCTGTGACAGATTAAGTAACTCATTATCTAAAAGATACTTAAGTAAACTATCCTTAATCAAAGATTCCATAACTTTGCACACAACACTGGTTAAACTGACAGGCCTGTAATTGCAAGGATTACTTCGATCCCCCTTCTTAAAAATTGGAGTAACATTTGCTACCCGCCAGTCAGGAGGAACAAAACTCGAATCTAGACACTTCTGAAAAATGATGGAAAGAGGAACTGACAAAATCTCAGAGCATTCACGTAAAATGGCTGGGTGGACCCCATCTGGCCCAGGGGCCTTACTAGCTTTCAAACTCTTTTTAACTTTTTACAAACTTGTTCCTCTGACTGAGAAAATGACATAACTGATTGAAGAAGCGACATCAGAATTCTTACAAGTCCCCAACAAAGATGATTCCTCAGTAAAAACATATACAAAATAGTCATTTAACAAATTAGCCATATCCTGATGGTCACTAACCAAAGTATTATCATCACCTTTGAGAGGCCCTACACCCTCCTTAAGCTTCTGGTTAGACCTCACATAGGCATGAAAAGTTTTGAGGTTTATCTTAACCTCCTTGGCCAACTGCTTTTCAAACCTAGTTTTAGTTCCATTTTTTTAACTAAGAATTCCTTTATTAATATTAGCCTAACGGTAGGCCTAACGGGGTAGCCTAACATTAAAAAGCCTAGCCTAACGTTAGGCCTACGCCTGTCTCCACATGAAAACAAAACAATATTTTTATTTGGTAAATCCTGGAAAGTATACTTCAATAACTCATTACTACTACTTCTTATTACTTACTATGCCAACTTATGATATGTTTGTATTAAATACTAGTAGGCCTAGTTCTAGCCTACAATACTAACACTGTTCCTACTAGTACTAGCCTATTACCACACTTACCGAAACATGGCACAGTAAAACTAACGTTAACCCTAGGCCTAACGTTAGGCTTGGCCCAAACCTTACGATAAACATACACCCCACACCGTACCGAATCAGAAACAAAACTCTACCAATTTTCGTTGAACTAAAACCCCCCACTTTCTTTAATACTTAATAAAAATAAACTTACCTATCCTTGCGTCACTTCTTTAGACCAACAGTGATAACCAGTGTTAGACCAGGGTTATCACATTCTATTGCACCAAGTTCTCTCTACAGTGACCACTATAAGGGAGCACACCACCATTAATTTCTCCATTGACTTACACACTATTTTGCCTTCGTTAAATGCCCCCCGCAGCCCAGTCAAAGTTCACACCCCACTAAAGCTACCCCTCACATGAAAGCCAGTGAGTTGGCCAATCATGGCATCACAAATTCACCATAGCATGACCGTTTAGATTTTGAGATAAAAAAGGGGTCTGTACACCCTACCCTATTAATCCGCAGGTGACGGAAAAAACGTCTTTTTCACACCAAATTTTTAAACAGTCTAAATCACCTTCAATTCTTCCCAATTTGGCAACAGTCACACATTTACACGTCCTCTTTCGTATCCAAAACAAACCAACCACATCTGATGCTGGACATAGGGTCTTTTCTGTGCATTAACAGCTACACCCGGGTGTGTGAGAATCTCAACATACCTCCTCACACTGGATCACTTGCAAAGCAATTTGTTGCACTGATTTTGATTTCCTACTTAAGTTTTCTATTGCTGTGAAGCTGTGAAGCATTTTCTTTGCAAAAATTTGAAAGGTTAATATTCAGGCATGCCTTTATTCAGTCGCTGTGGTGATGCAGTCCATCCAACCATCAGGTCATATAGCACTCAATTCAAGTCTGGAAGGATAAAAAAGCAAAAGGGAAATGAAATCATTAATCTGATCAACAATTTTTCAGCTTTCTGACTTTATACCCATAGAGGAGATTTAGAAGGTGTCTTTTGGTTACATTATAGGAAAAATACTCACCATTCAGGCTGTTTCTGGAGAACTAAAAGGCTCATAAATTCAGGAGTGGAAAAATGAGGGCGCTATTCAAAACATCTGCTTTTGGCAGATTTTGGTCCTGGCCCATCCCCAAACAACTTTTAACAGTGTATTTGTAGAAGGAAAAATTCTCTTACAATTATCTGAACTACAGAAATGATTAAGCTATCATTATCTTAAACTGAAACATCAGTGACAAACTAGTAACTCTGGAGGAAATAATCTGAAAAGTAAGATAACTTGTAAAGTTTTTTGCTGAGGTCTCTGTAATGTTAATTCACTCAATGGCAGTCCTATGAAGTTTGTAAGGGTGCTCCTAATTATGTTAAGAGGTTATACAAACCTTCTATCCCAGCTTGGCTGGGTAGTTTTGTTCCAGAATAAATAGATTACTTATATCTTGCTTTGCTAAAAATGTGAAAACTTCAGAACTTTTCAACAATTCACACAACCAATGAAAGTAACTGCCTTTCAGACTTTGAGGTACAGTACCCTACTAACCAAGTCTTAGGTATAATGAAAGCTAGTGCAGATATGCCACAACATTAAATGGTAGACATTTATTGCGCTCATACATGTAGGTTGCTACTCTGCAGTCAGCAAACAATGTGGGTTAGGGAGAAAAGCACAACTACACTTCTATTAATTTGAACCGTTTAGAGAATCCCTACAAAATTGTCACTCACATTAACTTATCTCCTTGATGACATTCATACAGTACTATACCAATGGCTGGAAACTTCAATTTTATAGTCCTTGTAGAATGTGCAGCAAGAGATCCCCCACTCACAAATACCTACAGATACTTCAAATTACAAATCTCAAAGAAGAATACTAGGCATTATCCCTGACTCCTTCAAGGCATGCCAGTGGTAGGCCGGTCTGAATTACATCTGCTGGACTTCCTTACCTCAGTGTATTTAACTTAAGTATTTTTTTCCAGCAATAACTATAGGCCTACAACATTTGGAAAATGCCCTGACTAAAGTCATGAAAAAATTTACAGACATACATTTAAAAGGCTGCATGCATGATTCAATCTCCACAAGGTGACTTCATCTATACTAAGGGCAGTTAGTTGATTCGCCTGGTTTGTGTTGCAAAAGAAAGTAGAACATCTTCTGTCTTCTCCAGTAGCTACCACAGAAAGCTGCAATTTGAAAGTGAACAGTTGAAATTAATGTGTGAAATACTCTTCTTGCATATCTGCTACCAAACAAGTATACCTCCAATCCAATTGGAGTTAACAACAGTGTGACTGGCTTAATTTTTAGAACGAACAGCATTTTGAAATAGAGATCAAGCCCCAGCCAAATGGAGACTTGAAAAATATTATTTGATTGACAGCACTGTGTGGGGGGGGTGGGGGGACTGGTTTTGAGGGGTGGGGATATGCCACCATGCTTTGAACAAAACTGTTCAAGCTGGTGGCCTCCATTAACCTCAAAATCCAGGCTACTGCTTTCTCTCCTTGCACGTAGTACAAACTAGGCCTAGGCCTATGTGTTTCAGTCTGGGCCTACGTTAGGCCTAGGTTAAATGCAAAACAACCGTGTGTGACGTTTTAAACAATCTATTTACCTTTGTACATGTGTGACTCGTAGAAATAACCCCCTACAACAAGCTAGACCATTGTTCTTGACTCGAAAATGCTATCATATCAACTTCTAGGGACAAAGTGCACACACTTATGGCATGTGTTGACTAACGTTAATCACCAAGCAGCTGTTCGCGGAACTAGCTACTGTTTATCTGGGGTGCCTGGGGAACCTGGGGGCTATGGTGGTGTAGAATGACCACTGGAACATTCAACTAATCTTCATTATTCATTTGCTTCCAAAAAATATCATAAAATAGACTGCAATTGTGCACTCTTTCCAAAAATCTCAATTAGGGTACTATTTTTTACCAAAAATTGCAATTTTGACATAAAAATCGTTCAAGCATGAAATTCTGAGACGTCTCCTCAGAATCATGATTAGGACCCTAAAACAAGTCATTCAAGTCTAAATTAGGTGTCTTTATGTCAAAAATGGAGAAAATCAATTTCTCTCTTAAGGGAGCACACCACCATTAATTTCTCCATTGACTTACACACTATTTTGCCTTCGTTAAATGCCCCCCGCAGCCCAGTCAAAGTTCACACCCCACTAAAGCTACCCCTCACATGAAAGCCAGTGAGTTGGCCAATCATGGCATCACAAATTCACCATAGCATGACCGTTTAGATTTTGAGATAAAAAAGGGGTCTGTACACCCTACCCTATTAATCCGCAGGTGACGGAAAAAACGTCTTTTTCACACCAAATTTTTAAACAGTCTAAATCACCTTCAATTCTTCCCAATTTGGCAACAGTCACACATTTACACGTCCTCTTTCGTATCCAAAACAAACCAACCACATCTGATTAGTTTAACTTGAGCAATTCACACTTAAAGAGGACCTAAAACTGACGGTGTACTTTGGAACTACTTTTCCCGGCAAGGCCGTTCTGCTAATGGTGGTGTGCTCCCATAACTCGACCCACACATTACTACATGCTATACGACTGTATTCCTTTTTGCGCTAAAGAACATATATTACATAGAAGCGCCTTACTACCTATGACATGCCCCAAATCGTCATATCTCCCATTCCGCAAATACTCGAAACGCGTACGTATACTACCTAGGCTACCATTTACGTACAACGTTACTGTCAGGATTACTTCCTTGAACCCCATGCAAAACACATTGTCAACCAATAACAAACCAGTTCTTGATAACACACCTCTGTGGTCCTTGTTCTAAAAATAGGCACCGCCCACGCGATTTTTTAATCAAAATTAACCATTTTAACACCCTTACCAAAGGTAAACGACCTTCAATAAATGATATACATTATAAAACAACATTTCCCACAACTTACACAACATCATATACCCATGGAACCGCCCGTCTCGGAGGAGTTAGTGGTAATTCCTAATTTTCGGCTCTTGTGGCGACTGCTATAGTTGCGGCTGCCTGCGTGGCAGGCACCGCAACTAAAAACGAAAAAAAAAAACATTAGGCTAGTGTTCATTTACCACGGGTTAGTGATGAAACGAGGAATATAAAGAGACAAAATAACCATCGACGTTTTTAACCTAATGCTGTTCGGCAGACAGGTTACTGCCAAATCAGGTTTTAATGTGGAAGGAGTTGTTCGAGGCTTTTGTTTTGGATTAGTATGGACTAATCCTATTTACTATTCTGTTTAAGTATCTCGAAGACGAGGATTCAAGTTGGCACCGCAATAAAATTGAGCAAAATATGTGTATTCGACATAATGTGACGTACTTGCAATTTACAGCAAGCATACAATGCCGCGCAGAAAGTGTTTTGAACACCCCAGTTACAGACTTATGAATTCCAACCAAGATATGCCATCAGGGAATTATGTTTGTGCCCACACAAGGAGGGCATTATATAAGGAGCTAAAAGAGACTTAGTTGGCAGAAGCTGGGGTACATCGATCAGTGAAAAGCCAAACTGCGTTAGGCTTCGACGGTTACGGGGATGAAACTGATGTTGGAAACGATGTTGGCCATTATCGTATTTCAACTTGTTGTTCAAGTCTTTAACCTTCAAGGGTGACATATACCTCACTGAGTACAGTAACCTTTTATTGATTGCATATACTCTGACTACTGAAAGACCGCCAAATAGGGGCTTCGATGCTCTAGCTATGTGAGGGCTTTAGAATATGATTATCAATCAGAAATGGGAAGATAATTGCAATCCTCTGACCTGAGTCAACTTGGACAAGAATTGCTGATGAACAACAGCATGTAGTAACTGGCTCGTCCCATCGATCTCATGCTCACATAAAAATTATTACTCAAAGCATGTCCGATGACGGTTGGTTAATATGGTTCCTCATGACAAGGACTGGAAAATCTGTTACTTTTAGAAATGTTTAAAGTTGTTGTAATTCCATACGTTTGTTATCGACATTCGAACTTAAAAGTAGCGACGTTGCCACACAATACTGTATTAAATGGAAGCACTAATATTTTTTAGTTACAGTATGCGACGGGTACACTTATTCTTCAGTTTAAATCTTTTTTGTTCATGACTTGTGAGTTACAGGTAATGTCAGTTGGAATATTTGTGTTGTAGGAAAGGTTTTAATTTTACAGATTCAGCATATGAGGATTAAACCCGCATTGTCTTTGCGATATTGGAGTTGTTTGACCCTTAAAGCCGATCTGGCCAATATCCTTACAAGAGCGAGAGAGTATGGATATTAGGCCTATCTTTTTTAAGCTTTTTGATAAAGGGACTAGATTTTTCTTATAAAATTGTAAACATTAGGCAGGCTAGCTTACTTTATCGTTGAAAGGCATATGAAATAGGCCTCAAGTTTTATCCTTCACTGAGTATATACGCTCGCCAGTACAATAAATGTTTTTAATTGTTTCTACGCAGAGCTTTTGAGGGATCTTGCCTCTTGACCCTCGCACTGTAAATTTCAATTCACATTCCAATAAAACAGAGCATTAGTTTTCCCAACTCATGACCACTGTCCATCCGGTTGGACCATTCCATGTTCATTTAGGGGAGTTACACACTTAAAATTCACATTTTTATGGTAACTACTTAAAGAGTCTTCCTCAAAACAATTCATTTGATACCATTTTAAGCTAATTAAAGGATGTAAAGCAATTAATATTATTCAAACGTGACACTTCATAATCATCATTGTATCTTTCAAGAAAAAGTGTCGAAACTTCCAACCCTTACATTACACTGTAGTGTTGTGCCGGATAGATAGTGGCCGTAGTACTTCCTGCTAAATACACTGACAATTTGTAAACATTAAGTAGGCTAACTGTCATTGTGCTATTGTGTATGAAGGATCCTGAGGTTTATCCCTCAAAGTAAACTGTACCCTTCATTGATTACTGAATACTTATTTCCTTATCGCTGCATCTATGGGGGATCTTGGTTTTTAACCCTCATGGTCATAGTTGGGGTTGCCTCAATTTACTAAAAAAGAGCATTGAATATATTTAGCGTCGTTTCAGATGGAGAAATTTATTATTATTTTTCAATCTTAAACATTGAACCAAATTTCATAGTGGAAGTGTGTACGAGGGATCTTGAATTTAATCCCTCGATCATAATGAGGGCTTCTTGAAATAACAAAAAGATCACTCTTCTACTCGTCACCTACGGGGGATAATAAATTTTGACCCGCATAACTTTCATTGTGCAATTTTGTATGAAGGATCCTGAGGTTTATCCCTCATAGTATACTGTACACTTCATTGATTACTGAATACTTATTTCCTTATCGCTGCATCTATGGGGGATCTTGGTTTTTAACCCTCATGGTCATAGTCGGGGTTGCCTCAATTTACTAAAACAGAGCATGGAATATATTAAGCGTTTCAGATGGAGATATTTATTATTTTTCAATCTTAAACATTGAACCAACTTTCATAGTGGAAGTGTGTATGAGAGATCTTGAATTTAATCCCTCATAATAAGGGCTTCTTGAAATAACAAAAAGATCAAACTCTTCTACCCGTCACCTACGGGGGATAATAAATTTTGACCCTCATAGAAAATTTTTCTTCTTTTAAACGGATTTTTGAAGAACAACTCGACTTACGAAAATGTTACAAAAATTAGCATCAATTATTGTAAGTTAATTACGTTTCTTTAAAAATAAGGAAAGCAGAGCAAATTACAAAACAGGTTTCGTGGATGTTATTCATGTTTAAAATTTGTTATTTTGACCGATGTATTGTCTGTTTTAGTAATTCGTTTGAAATTTTAGCTGACCTAATAAAAAAGTGATATTTAAATATATTTCTTCGTTTGTTTGGCATTTTGGTGTAGGTGTCTGGATTTGTGGGATTTTTTTAATTTTTAATGACGATTGTTTTGTCAAAGAATGAGAACAGTCCAGAATAATCCTTATTTTTAACGGTCAGAATCTTTGAGGTACATTCTGCAGCTTAGCAAGGAAAAAGACATTTTGACGAACCCTAATACTTCCATAAAAGTTCATAAATCGTCAGAAATATTTACATATGACCGTTTGCAATTTTTTGAAAATCCCTGCAACCCTGTTAACAACAGTTACCCAAGCTTCAATGAAAAGGACTCTAGAAATTAATTCCGATTGTACGAAAGTCATTTGCCACCTCGGTCTTGTTATACCTTTTGCACAACGTGAAATAAAAATAAAAATACAAAAACAAAAGCATAAAATAGACAACCAGAAGATACACCCGCCAAATAGCAAGCCACTCGATTGGTGTCCACCCACAGGCGAAAATGGGATAACCTGCTAGTTATACTATATATGGCAAATAAAAACAAAAACCATGTAGTTTTAGAGGATTCTTATTATAATATCATTACCTAACAAATATTCCAAATCATTGTCTTTGGTATAACTGTTCAGTATTCTTTACCTTGCATAAAAAAGTAGCTATCACAACTAAATCGACTTAATGGATTAAATGGATTTCTTCTAATACTCACACTTATTAAAAAGTTTTCTTTTTTTTTTCTTTTTAGGAGTAACTCTACCGGAATGGTTCCGTGACCATTGGATGTGGAAGTTAGAAGAGGGCAAAGAGACCGAAGAGAGGAATCTCCGAGCCCACAAAATGGACGGGAAAAATTAGAAACCACGACAACATAGAACAAGAGAGACTCGTTCAAGTTTTGAAAATGCCGATTAGACTCATCTTTCAGCTTTGAAACCCTGGTTGTAGTTCTCTTAAATAAATGTCTGTGGACTGTAGAATATAACGGATTGCCCAATGTTGGGGTGCTTTTTATTTGGCCTTGTTTGAATGTAAGGTTGAACAGCTTACGGGTAATACTATTGTCTTTAAAAGGGCAATGCTCGTAGGTCGAATGTATATGCCACACCCACCTTACCTATCGCCCGCCTATCTAAGCAATATAGACCACCAAGATCCTGAGTAAGGAAACCGTTAAGCTCTCTTCACGTACATGTATTTATAAATTCATTTGTAATTCTTCTTTTGCAGAATTGCTCCCAACGGTCTATCCAAAGGTTTAGTCATTTATTAAAGTTATTGAAATGCACTTCAATTCTTCCGTATGATTGCTGGGCAAAGTTACACCGGTGAATACTTCAGAAACACTGAAACATAGTTTGATACATACCGTCTCCGTCAACATGACCACTCTTCATAAGTCATTGAATGTTTATTTGTTACTTTCATCGTATTTCTTGATAACCGCAGTCAACCGTGTCGAAGGTAAGTTATTCTGATTGCTAATTAAATTTTAGTGTAAGGCATAAAACTTTACCTTTCGAATTGACAGCTGCTTTCTCAATTTGCTAATCTATACTCATGGATTAGTGAGATATGATTAAGTAATCTGCATGAATGTTACTGAGAAAAGTGACATTTGATGAGAAGCTACAGTAGATGTAGAGTAAGCTAAATTTTCTTATAAATACTTACGGTACATTTTAAATTCATCAAAGGATAAAATGTTTGTAGAATGCTTGTAATAAATACGATAATGAGAGGTACTCACACTTTTTCGAATGAAAAAGATAGCCGCTATAAACGATAATTTAAAGGACATATTTGTCAATTAAAATAACCACTTTGTGTGTATTTTTGTAATTATACCCGGCTTTACAATTACTAGGAAATGGTTGTTGTCATCCCTGATGTAGTTTATACAGATGTTCAAAGTTGACTTTACTCAAAACATCACATCACTATGGTAAACGTCGTCAGTTCATGGCTTAAAGGATATTATTGGGTTTCTTCATTTCTAAATAGCTAACCTGAGAACCTGTGTATGAAAAGTCAAGTAACAAAGGCAAAAAACAATCCAGTATAAATAATTGCTCTGCATAGCTCCTTAAATGGTTATAAATTTCAAACACAGAAACAGGAGTGACAAAATAGCATTTTAAACATCCTACAAATACGCTTCAAAACAATTTTTAATAAGATATCCCTTAAATTATTTTATTCCCTCAAATTGTCAACAGATGATGAGACAAAAAATAATTATTTTATTGCATATTGAAATAAAGCATCTTTTAAAAGAAGAAAACCACTGTTTTTTAATTGCTAATGGTCATAGTAAACGAGTGTTCTAGACGAATATATTTTGAGAAAAGAAAAATGGGACATCCTTGAGGATAATAGTACCAATGCTGTATATATGTCATAAACTGATGTTGAAATAAAAACGATGTCTTACTCAAATTAGGCTTAAAAAAGCGGCAGGGTTTATTTACTTCTATGAGATTCCCTGACTTCTAACGATGTTAACTTCAAAGAAAAGTCTCATTATTTGTTGGAAGTAACAGCAACATGGTAGAATCAGAACTATGGCATATACTTAAAAGGTGTATAAGAGATTGCCAATATTTGTTTGATTATATAGAAGAACATCTTGATATGCAGTTAGTACATAAATTTGCTAAGAATGTGAGTGAACTAACAAAATAAGTCTGACTCTCTAATCTAGAATGAAAAAAAAGACTTATAATTATACACGCACATCTTGAACCTTTATTAGCGAAAAGTAAGTGCAATGTTTCAAATTGATACAAACATACTTACTCTCTTGAGGAGGATGGAACAAAGCGACTCAAGTAATTTAATTAACGATCTCAAGCTAGAATGCAATGTGTTATCTTCTACTTATTTAAATGTTCAATTACACCTTCCCTAATAAAACACGCCAACTATATGGAAGTGTAGAAAACTGCTAAATTACAATGTGTGCAATACACTTTAACCACAAAACCAATTTGGGGAAAATGTTACGAGTCCATTCATTGCATGACGGCTGTTCATTCATAGATATCTGATGAAGCAATCAACTTTGTATAAAATTCAAGGCCAACAAACAAATTTTCGGCAATGTTTTTTTTTTTTTTTTTTTTCAACTGAAGGTTCATATTTCTTCTACCAACAACCAGTGTATCCTAGGGATTGTAAAGAAGTGTACGCACAATGTTCATCTAATAATTCTAGTGGTGTTTACACTATTAAGCCAGATGGATACCCAGTGCCTTTTGAAGTGTATTGCGACAACAAACTAACAACCGGAGGATGGACGGTAAGTTCGTCACATTTCTGAATCTCATATTTTACACAAAATATAGAGAAAGAATTAAACAGTCCCTCGATATTTATATGATCTTAAATCTTTAATCTTAAAAAGGAGAAAACTTCATATCTTCAATTTTTGGTGGAGGGGGTATTTTTTGTCTTGATCTTCATATTCGGGTAGATGCGCACTGTTTACCCAGGTGTTTCTTAATTGGGTGTTGCTTTTGTTTTGCATCAATTGTATTCTTTGTAACGGTTAGGTATGAGATTAGGAATAAGCGCTATCGTTAGCCAGTTTGAAAATTTCTTGTTAAACAATACGCATCGCCCCTCATATTCCTTATAAATGAAACGGCAAAAGAATGCAGACGGAAAATACAATGGGGGGGGGGGGGTTATATCAGAACTACTCTGTTACATTGATAAAGCCAAAATCAATATTTCCTTTCCACTGAAAACGATTGAAAAGATAACTGTAAACATTAATTTGATTGATTTTGATTTGATTGAACAAATTGTTTCAGATCCAGAATCAATATGGTATTTCATTGCCGAGATAAGTGTGCCTCTCCTATCTAAAGCTGCAATATATTTTGCAGTGACAATTAAACCAAACTCCTGATATTTACAAACTATTATTTGGTCAGGAAACAGTGCGTCCACCAAAAAGCTAGTAAACATTTTCAACTATGTGTCATTCATCAGGTTATTCAGCGCCAGTTCGAAGGGTCGTTAGAATTTAATCGTGGCTGGGAAGATTATGAAAAAGGATTTGGATTTTTGTCAAGTGAATTTTATATTGGTAACAACAAGCTCTCACATCTAACCAATCAAGCATCGTACGAGCTCCGTATTGAGATGGTTTTGTCCAATAGATCGCACTTTTACATTGGATACAAGAGGTTTCGAATAAATGATGCGTGGGGACAATACACACTAGTCACTGCAGACGAGTTCAGGGGTAATTCTAGTAAGTTTCGCATATATTTACACATCCTGCTTTCTTTCTAATTACGAATACATACATTTCGTTTACCGTTGTCACATACTTTTTATGAAGGAATATGTATACGTTTTTTAACGTCCTTCTGTACCCATAATTAAATGTTATTATTTCAAAATAGATGATTTTACGGACTCTTATCTATTTAATGGGTGCAGCTGATGCGTACTGTTAAACAATGAATTTCTTCATTGGTTGTTGTCATGTATAAAGTTGTTAAACTTAGGGAATAGGTAAGGCATTAGCGTTATCGTTAGCCAGGTAGGAAATTACTGGTTAGACCAGGGAGTCTCTAGCATTGGTCTTTAAACAGTGCGTATACTCCAACAGAGTCTAGTTACGTCCCATTGAAATGAACCTTGACTTTATCTTGAAGATGTTGGGGTAAAATGTACGCTATTGTATTTTAGTAAGTTGCCCTTTGTTTTCTTTATAAATACATCAAATGAGTGAGTGAAACGTGTATGAATATTCGCAAAAAGACGGTTGGCCATGTTTTCGTCTACCACAGGCACTGGATTAATACTGGCATAGGAACTTGTAATTATATTGAAAGCTCAGCCTCAAACTCAACTGTCTACTTATCCATGTAATGCTCGGAACGTGCGAATGCTCTTGCCCCATAGCCAAGAGCATCCGCACGCATCAACTCAAATCTATATTCCCCTTTCACTTTTACGCGATTGCCGACAGTTGAGTGTGAAAAATGGCCCGAGATCATTTTGCGGTTATCTAATGCAGCCTTCAATGGCACATCTATGTAGCGTAATGCTATACAGAACTGGTTTAATTCATATTATTTATTTTGCAGCTTACAGTCCATTTTCTTATTTTATGGCAAATGCCAATATGAAACTACTTAACGACTCAAAAGTTTTGCTTAAAAAAAATCCATCGGCACAACATCTTGTTTTCTCTCAAAGGTTGTGTTGCTACAACTTGCCCAGCTGGAATGTCCCACGGCAATTGTACATGCCGAACTCACTGTGGAGATCCTGATAAATTGACCGATTGTTACGAGATATGTGAAGAAACTTGCGTACCTAAAGGATGTTTCGTGAATGAAGCGAACGCTTTCATTTTGGTAATAAACCCTAAACAAAACTAATTGTATCTGGCAGATCATGGCCTGCTTAATGTTTTGCCAAGTGGCAAAGTGTTTTTGTTCCCTTTATTTCCTTTTTTTCTCTCAAGTTTGTAATTAATTATATTATAGACTTATAGCTTATAATCTTATAGAGAATGCAGCCATCCCTCTCCGGCTTTGTAAATTGATAAATTGTTCCATTTTTTTTATTTTCCTGTCGTTCGTACACTGAAGCCTACCTCTTCCAAGTCTTTCAGGCAGACATACATAAAAGATGGAGACGGTAAGCCACGGAAGGGCACCCACGTTCCGCCATCAAGACTAGGCTAGTGGCAGGTTCGGGACTAGGCAGTAAAAATTTGGTTTAGGGTTGGTTCTGCGTGGCAAGGTTGGCTTATTACTACTGTATTGCAGATTTATAATCTGTTCTAAGCCTCCCGTAGTCGCGCTTCGCGTTCTGCAAAGTGTTAATTGCAAACTATGGCATCGGGGATGGCTAACGGTCGGTATAATTATCAGACCGACCCCACATCCTCTAGCTGTCTCATTACGGAATGTATAAGCTGCACCCGTTGCATGTTGCGTATTAATACTAGACTGCTGTCAAGTACAGACAACAGCCTATGAGAACAGAAGGTTTTGCTTTGCGCGACAAACCTGCCAAATGCAAAATTGCTTCTAACGGACTTCTCTTTTATTTATAATAGAGTCAGTAATTTTCGTCGGTAAGAATTTTTGCTAATGCAGTTGAAATGCAACAAAATGGTGACTGTTGGCGATTGGCTACCTATGCAAAGTAAGGTATTCCATCCTTAAAAGTCTGCCTGAGGAAACGTCTACAAAAACTTAGTCAGTTAGATAGAGTTTTACGGCCTAGTTTCCAACCTATTGGTCCAAGTCGAGCCGGCCACGGTATTTTTTCCAGTTGTGCCACACTGCCTACAAAAGGAGAGTCACTTCGTACTATTTATTTTATCGGTACATGAGTAAAAATTCCCGCAAGCAGTTAGATCACTTGCAATGTAAATGCAAGCATGTTCTATAACAAAAGCAGCAATTCAACGAAAAGTCTAAGCTGCAGAATTATACTTATTGAAATATGTAAATTTTTTCTTTCATATCAGGTTTTTCTTTTTCAATTTTAACTGATGTTTATTCTAGGAAGGAGAATTCTACTCGGATCCTGCCTGCACCAAGATGTGTTCATGCGTTGATGGAATACTTCGATGTAATAACAGTTACCGATGTGATGAAAACGCAGTTTGCCAAAACAGATCGCAATATCACCGATGTTATTGCAACGAGGGTTATACTGGTAACGGGGTTATCTGCCAATCAATTTGTGAGGAAAATGAGGTATATGGAATATGTAGTTGTCAGAAGTCTTGTTCTAATCCTGACCATTGTCCATCATGCAACCGCGTTAAGAGATGTTATTGTCCCAATGGATTTTATCTAAAAGGAGGAAATTGTGTAGCACAGGAACAATGTGGTTGTTACATTGATGGATTTATTTTACCGGTGAGTATTATTTACATTTATGTATCTCAGAATTTTTAGAGATAAGAAGCATGTTACTTACCCAACTTTTCCTGAAAATAATGTTAATTGAGTATTGTTTTGCGTTCCTCCTTTAATACCTAAAGGTGGTTATTTGGGAAAAGGTTATAACTATTCAATTTAATTCTCCTGTTGAAACATTGAAAGGAAAACAATGCCTTTTTTCTTTCAAAACAAACATTTTTAAAGAAGGCAGTACGCAAGCTTTATCTTCCATAATTGGATTTTCTAAGTGAAACACCGATTGAGAGGATCGTAAAACTATACCAGGGCTCTGCAGTTCCGTTTACAGTGGGTGAAAGATTGCTCGATGTAGTTGAAAGTAATGTTCAGTTGGTTTAAAAAATATATCATTGCTAAATTCAGGACACTCTTTTCTTGAGTATATCTCTGAAAGGAATTGGTATTTTTACGATTGATATATTTGCATATGATAGTCTCAGACGGAACGACGGGAACCCCTATATTTTTAGCTCTGCTGTGGATATATCCCTTTTTCACAATTTTCATTCTGAACTGAGTAAACTTTTATTTAAATACTTACAGGAGGGAAGCTCTTACTCGGACAGTGCTTGCTCGCAAAGGTGTACATGTACTAATGGACGACTTTCATGCAATAGCAACTACCAATGCGATTCTAATGCAGTGTGTGAAAACAGATTAGACTATCATAAATGCTACTGTAACGAAGGCTAAACTGGTAATGGAGTTACGTGCCAATCTATACCACGCCTGAAATATACGGGACGTGCACTTGTCAAAAATCATGTGCAAACCCTACTGGATGTGTATCCTGCCCCGGAGGAAAAAGATGTTACTGTCCCAACGGATTTTACCTACAAGGAGGAAATTGTGTAGCACAGGAACAATGTGGTTGTTATATTGATGGATTTATTTTACCGGTGAGTATTATTTACAGATGTATGTATCTCAGATTTTTTTAGAAATCGAAGGCATGTTACTCACCCAACTTTTCCTGAATATAATGATCGGTGAGCATTGTCTTTCATTACTCTTTTATACAAAAAGTTAGTCATTTGGAGAAAGATTCTCACGATTCAATTTAAATTGTCCTATTGAAACATTAAAAGGGAAATATTGCGTTATACTTTCAAAACAGGCATTTTCAAAATTAGGAAGTATGCTGGCTTTGTTGTCCAGAATGGAAATTTTAAGTTAGACATTAAATTGATTGCTGCTTAAGAATAATTCGTTCTCCTCGCCCCCAGAAAACGCAACAAATGCAGCTTCTGTAAACCTGTGGTTGCATATTGAATTAATTTAATAATGCTATTTAGGGTGTGTGTATAAACAGTGAGACTAAGTGCTTTCAAGCTGAAAGAGCAGTTTTGGGTTGCTATGTGAGTGACTTGTTAACATGATATCCTTCGAGATTTTAAAATTAAGTCCTACATAAACAAATAGCGCGAGAAAAATCCATTTCGAATAAATACGAATCATCTCTGGACACATCCAGTTAAACTTCTGGGTGTCTCAACCGTTATGAGCGGAAATTCAAACGATCTACAATGTCAAAAATATATGCGTCCTGTTTTCTTGTTGGTTTCAAAATAGACCAGCATTCAAAACTAGCAGGGATGCAGTATTAGAGGGATGTACCCAAGCTGTAGTTATAAGTTATGGCTGAAAGAGTTTCACTCTTCCAGAACCATCTTTGCCTGAGAGGACCTCTTGAAGAAAGAACACATCCTTCCCACTTCTCTCTATCTATCAGTCCAAAAGATGAAATAATGTTCATTTAGATTGAAAAAAGAAACAGAAAAGTGGTATCCTAACAGTTTCTTTCATGGCATATGGAAGTCTCAAATTCAACGACGGGAACCCCCTATATCTTTAACTCTGTGCTTAATATATGCCTTTTTTCACAATTTTCATTCTGAACTAAGTAAACTTTATTTAAATACTTACAGGAGGGAAGCTCTTACTCGGACAGTGCTTGCACCAAGAGGTGTTCCTGTACTAGCGGACGACTTTCATGCAATAATAACTACCAATGTGATGCTAATGCAGTGTGTGAAAACAGATCAGACTATCATAAATGCTACTGTAACGAAGGCTTTACTGGTAATGGAGTTACGTGCCGATCGATATGTACCGCGCCTGAAATATACGGGACGTGCACTTGTCAAAAATCATGTGCAAACCCTACTGGATGTGTATCCTGCTCCAGAGAAAATGGATGTTATTGTCCCAACGGATTTTATCTGCAAGGAGGAGATTGTGTACCACAAGAACAATGTGGTTGTTATATTGATGGATTTATTTTACCGGTGAGTATTATTTACAGATTTATGTATCTCAGAATTTTTTAGTAATCGAAGGCAGGTTACTAACCCAACTTTTCCTGAATATAATGATCGGTGAGCATTGTCTTTCATTACTCTTTTATACATAAAGTTAGTGATTTGGAGAAAGATTCTCACGATTCAATTTAAATTGTCCTATTGAAACATTAAAAGGGAAATATTGCGTTATGCTTTCAAAACAGGCATTTTCAAAATTAGGAAGTATGCTGGCTTTATTGTCCAGAATGGAAATTTTAAGTTAGACATTAAATTGATTGCTGCTTAAGAATAATTTGTCCTCCTCGCCCCCAGAAAACGCAACAAATGCAGCTTCTGTAAACCTGTGGTTGCATATTGGATTAATTTAATAATGCTATTTAGGGTGTGTGTATAAACAGTGAGACTAAGTGCTTTCAAGCTGAATAGAGCAGTTTTGGGTTGTTATGCGAGTGATTTGTTAACATGATATCCTTCGAGATTTTAAAATTAAGTCCTACATAAACAAATAGCTCGAGCAAAATCCATTTAGAATAAATACGAATCATCTCTGGACCCAACCAGTTAAACTTCTGGGTGTCTCAACCGTTATGAGCGGAAATTCAAACGATCTACAATGTCAAAAATATATGCGTCCTGTTTTCTTGTTGGTTTCAAAATAGACCAGCATTCAAAACTAGCAGGGATGCAGTATTAGAGGATTGTACCCAAGCTCTAGTTATAAGTTATGACTGAAAGAGTTTCACTCTTCCAGAACCATCTTTGCCTGAGAGGACCTCTTGAAGGAAGAACACATCCTTCCCACTTCTCTCTATCTATCAGTCCAAAAGATGAAATAATGTTCATTTAGTTTGAAAAAAGAAACAGAAAAGTGGTATCCTAACAGTTTCTTTCATGGCATATGGAAGTCTCAAATTCAACGACGGGAACCCCCTATATCTTTAACTCTGTGGTTAATAAATGCCTTTTTCACAATTTTCATTCTGAACTAAGTAAACTTTATTTAAATACTTACAGGAAGGAAGCTCTTACTCGGACAGTGCTTGCACTAAGAGGTGTTCCTGTACTAATGGACGACTTTCATGCAATAACAACTACCAATGTGATGCTAATGCAGTGTGTGAAGACAGATCAGACTATCATAAATGCTACTGTAACGAAGGCTTTACTGGTAATGGAGTTAGGTGCCGATCGATATGTACCGCGCCTGAAATATACGGGACGTGCACTTGTCAAAAATCATGTGCAAACCCTACTGGATGTGTATCCTGCCCCAGAGGAAATGGATGTTATTGTCCCGACGGATTTTATCTGCAAAGAGGGAATTGTGTACCACAGGAAAGTTGTGGCTGCTTTTTCGATGGTCGCATTTTAACGGTCAGTTGAATATCATTCATTTACTACAAATTTTAATGATATAAGGTTATAAGTGTAATGGTCTCGAAAACCAATGGAAGGGCTTTGTCGGTTTTATGTTATCTGTTAATTAAGTTAGTTGTTTTTGCGCTGTAAAATCAGTACCTTTACCCTTTTCGTGAAGTTTAGCTATATGTATCTTGTCTTTTAAGAATTAAGCTTTATAAACTTGTGTTCAAATGTCAATTGCATATATCCTTGTTGAATTAATATTTACCCATAAACATACCATCCGGTTTGTCTTTTAATGAAACAATATCGAGGTAACAAATATTTAAAAAAATAAACTCCTACTACATTTGTTTGTAAAATTTCCTTAGATTCAACTGGAAAGAAATCATTAAATATGTGGTCTTTGAGTCAGCTTAAAGGGCAAGAGCAGTCATCCCAAATTGAAGATGTGCAGAAGAAGTAGTGCAGATTGGCTGTTGAGAGTCATGTGGCAATGTTTTTTTTTTTTTTTTTTTCTCTTCAAATGTGAAATTTTAAAACAAATAATTGCTTGGTTTACTTTGAATATGCAACAGAAAAGTCATAAATGTAATGAAAGATACTTCGAAGAGAAATTAGGTGAAAATTGTGTTATTTAACTTTTTCTTCAAAATAAGTTTTGGAGACTGCTCTTTACCTTTAAAAAATTAATGTGATTTAGGTTTCTTCTAAACCTTTTTCTTTTATCAGCACTATTGGGTTCAACAATGGCTACATTTTGCATTAATCATGTTCTGCTCATTTTCTTTTTCCCCAATATCAGAACGGTGAAACATCTGTTAACTCTGACTGCTCAAGGAGGTGTACATGTAACAGCAATCAGCTTAACTGTGATAGTAACTACCGATGCACATCAAATGCAGGTTGCAGAGTACGCAGTGGTGTAAGACAATGTTACTGTAATACCGGATATGAAGGTGACGGTGTCACATCCTGCATACTACGTCCATACACAGACTGCAATGACGTAAAAAACGCACGTCAACCAAGTGGAGTTTATTCTATCCGCCCTACAGGGTGGACAGGGTCACCCTTCAATGTATTTTGCAACATGTCGATCGATGGTGGAGGTTGGACCGTAAGTTTGATTCGTTTCCTTTTTTCACATATTTGCAATGTCATAAAACAAATAACTCGCATATATTTCAGTGTAACGTTTATTCAATGTGACTCGAAAGATACATATTTCTTTGTTAAGAAATTAGATATGTACACGCCGTTAATCAGGCAGTGCTTTTACCTCTTTTTATATCTTCTTATATCAATAGAGCCACAGGGCCCGAAAGTAATTCAAGTTTACTACTCTGTTACACCTAACGATTTAGATAAATACAATTTGTTAGTTGTTTAGATGAGAACGTTTTTTAAAGAGCTGAATAAAATATAGAAGTTCAAGTTGTATATTTCTCAAATACAGCAGTAGTCAAATACTGGACAAGTCCTTCCCCTTGGTCACCTCTTATGACAAACGGAAAATACTCTTTGCGTATTCTTCAGCCCCCAGTCCACAGGGGGGATTCAGGAAGGGGTTAGTTCGGTTTTGTGGTGGCGACAACCAGCCATCGTATTATGAGTATTAATTAATAGGTGATGTCGAGGAAAAGCTACTCGCCACATTCGACCTCCTCACCCCACCTGGATGCAGTTCAAGGTCATTCCCAGAACCTGCGCGAAATTACAAACGCAATCCTTCTTGAGAGTTATAAGACATCATTAGCGTAGCCTTCATATTTGTAATGAACTGGTTTAAAGTGGTTCCAAAATCTATTGTGTTATGAAAACCCCAACAGGGCTGCACGGTGAAAGAGAACCTAAGTAAAAACTGGGTTATGCTAAAATATCTGCTTCATAATCAGATCATATTTCGCCTCCGTATACTTTGTAACAGGTGATTCAACGTCGAATCAATGGCGCAGAAAACTTTTACAGGAGCTGGGCTGATTATAAAAATGGATTTGGCAACCTGCAAGGAGAATTCTGGCTTGGAAATGAAAAACTCTACTACTTAACGCAACAGGCTACTTATGAATACCGTTTTGACTTTTTAACGATTTCTCGTAACGCCTATCACCACAAATATTCAAGGTTTCGCATAAACAACGAGTCCAACAAATACCGTGTAACCGATGTTGGTAGCAGAAGTGGAACTGGTATGTAACAAATGCCTTTCAGCTTACGAACAAATTGTTTTCGGCGCACGTGATTTATAATTTTACAGCAAAAGGTTAAAAATGGGGTGATTCGCCAGAAAATATCCAAAATTATAATCTTGGATAGACACAACTAGGATAATGATCAGTACAACGTGGTGTACGTTTGAAGTCGCACGCCTATTGCCCTAGTTTATGCAGTAGCAAGGAGAATCGACACTTTTCAGAACTAGAATATATTACACAGTACATCCTTCTTTAAAAGGTGCAACTTCCCTCCTACAGTTAATAACCATATCTTTATTTACAGGGGTATTTCTTTGTGCACTGACATAACTTCACTGCGTAAGAAAAGATATCGTGAAAGCATAGTGGGGAAATTTTAATCTTGATATAATGCATATCAACACATCTGCATTTCCGTATCATTATTATATTAGACAGTCAAGCTCACCCCGAACCTCATGAGATGTACGTTTCCCTCATTTTGAAGAAATATTTTTATTACGATTTTGTGAAAACAGTTCCAAGGTTAGACTAGAATGTGTTAAGAACAGGCAATAGTCTTATTTCGTAAGTAGGTTACGGGGTGCTTCATACATCTTATTCATGTGTCATGCCCCCTCAAATTACCTAAAAATTCGGTAGCCCTGTACCTGAACCGGTAGTTAAATGAATGCACAATTTGGAAATATAATTGTTCCAAATCATGTACCTATTTATTTTACGCTAGTGAAGAGACACTTTTGTATACTTTTCAGTTTTGATCTCGATCTAAATCCCCATTTAAGTTATAACTACAACAGTGAACGATTATCAAAACATAATTCATTATGCTGCTCTTGGATCTCTAGACTATTTCAAAGTACATAAAGCCAAGACGGCAAATAGCTTATCT
The DNA here is from genome assembly GCA_037179385.1 of Holothuria scabra. NCBI lineage: Eukaryota > Metazoa > Echinodermata > Holothuroidea > Aspidochirotida > Holothuriidae > Holothuria > Holothuria scabra. Next base: position 3,380,735 of record CM074191.1, read on the forward strand.
GCCAGAGGTAGCATAAAATCGTATTTCGGATTGTATCCCGGTAATGGTGTTGACCAACAGATGGATATAAGGGTCAAACCATAAACTGTAGCACAGCAATTTACTAAGCTCTTTCCATCTTTTACAGCTTGAACCTAACCCATACCAACCTATACCATATTATCTTAAGTCATGTAGGAATTAAACAGGACACAAAATTTTAAAAATTAACGCTGTACGTTCTGAAAAGTGCCTACAAAAAGAATATGGAACTAACATTTGTGTAGGATTAATAAAAAAAAGAGGTGAATTTTATGTAAGGCTGTTATCAAAATTTTGAAAAGAAATTCAATGCAAAGTATCTTTCAGATCACTTAAGTGCTGCCAAAACGAAAAAGATATATAAAAACACATACTTTTTTTTTGTACGACAAAATTTTGTTTAATAGCGCTGAATTTGTTCAGTAGTAAATTTGGGCACTGAAAAATTAAGGTTTTATATTGAAGTAAGCAGAAGTAAATATTGGTTTCAACTTTTGAAAAAAGGGGGAAATATGTCCAGGGTTTGCCTCTACTGCCGCACTAAGGAATAAACACAAACAAGAAATTGCTATTTTGTAAGAATGATATTAGACCAGCATGGTATGCCTGACCTAAATCTCTTACAACATTTCTTTAAGCCATACGTCTCTTGTTTCTTCATTTCCTTGTAGGTTATACTCTCTATAATACTCAAAACAGAGCGTTTAGCACATACGATCGGGACAACGACGAAAGGAGCGCCAGTGACTGTGCTGAAGGACACCGAAGTGGCTGGTGGCACGGCGGTTATTATTATTATTATAGCTATTGCTATTATTACCGAGAAGGCAGCCGTAATCGGATATGTTCTTATGCCAACCCAAACGGTGTCTACAGCGGCGGTAATGGACAGAACATCTATGATTATTATTATTATTATTACTGTAATATAAAATACACAGAAATGAAAATTCGCCGAACTTCCTGACTTAAACACCTTTCAGTGATATAAGTAGCTGTAAATGAACATTTACTCCAAAAGGAAATATCTGACCCATAAGAATAACGGAGTGTTACGAAGATGGAGAAAATTAATGAGACTAATTAACGAGGCTGTGTCTTTATAAACGATATTGATTGAATTAAACTGCAGTTTTCTCTTCAACAACTGTTCCGATTTACATAGATATATCAGAAAGGATTTAAACATTGACAGTTTGAATCATTTTTCCATGAATGGGGTTATGGTCCAAAACAGTTCTTTGGAGGTATTTTGTTGTCAGATAATGAATATTTATTCAGTTAGTTTATATCATATATTCTTAAAGATGGGTTTCAATGTGAAGAAATAAAGAGAGAGTCTGATTTCAACGGTCGACATGCTTGTTTTTTTTAAGGAGCTTTAACTTGCCAAATGCGTCACGTGGTTTCATTTGGAATGGAAGGAAGATGCTTCAAGAGATTTTTGCCGAATATAATCCAATACTATGTCATGTCCGTACGCCTAAAGATTGTAAACAATTCTTACGCTCGCATCTTATCAAGTCACTAAGAATAGGCGATTTGTAATGAAACGTAACTAAGTAAACACGATGTGTTTTTTTACAGATAACGTGATAAATATAAAATAGCATATATGAGCTTGACTTGTGATGGCCGTGTCCTCAAATAAGGAAGTTAGAAAATTTATTGCCTAATCAGCAATTCTTAAATTTAAATATAAACAAAATAAATTTCGGGAAGAGACAGGAAAAAGTTGAATTTTAAACTCTAATCCCGTTTGTTCATTTGTTACTTTGCAATAAAAAATCACCAAAAGCCATAATGTAAAGGATATAGCCAGATATGACTCCAGATGAAAGGCCAATTAAGATGTGAAAATGCAGTTTTAAGGGTCATATCAAGCCAGAGAAAAAATAATATGCTATATAAATGAGTGTCGCGTTAGTTATTTTGATTTGATGATTGCACAATACTTCTTCAAAATTTAACACATTTTAGACACAGCATCACCTTCCCAGGCATTGCAGTTATTAATTGACTCTGCGTTTGTTCATTACTCAGTGTACTGAGCAAAATGATGCAAAGAACGAACATATTCATGCGAATCTCGTACGTAAACCTACATCTTTTCATGGTTTATGGAGTAAAACGTTAAACGCGTACAAAACAGAAAACAAAATTCGTATTCGTAAAAATGTTTGAATGAGAAGTCCATAGTAGTGCTTTTAAAAACAGAACACTTTAAAGGCATTTTTCTGTTCAGCTACAAAAGAAAAGATTTTAGGTACGCAAATTAATTATACCGAATACTTAAACTTATCAAAGCGATATTTACCACATTCCGCTTTTGTGTAGTTTTGGATGAGCCAAGGAGCTAAAATCAAGATCACCCCCTCAGAATTTGCAAAGTGCTGCTTTTATGAGACGAGATCTAAGGAAGAATTTAGAAGTGGGTTCTTGATGCTTAGAACACTCGGCAAGTGCCGTTTCCTGCCACCTGGAGTGGAAGTTGTAAAGTCAAATATTTAACTACACTCCCTGCCAACAGATGCTTCCTTTAAAATATCTTGCCGGACCTCAGCTGGCCATTTTTTCCGTTCTGCTTTGTCTTCCTCGCTATTTGCAATACTAAAACCAAATTTCACATGTGACATATAAAAACGTGATCCAGATAAAACTTTTTCGGGCTCTATATGGTTTGGATCTGGTTTGGATCTGGTTCCGGATTAAAGCTAGGGTATATCTGCCAAAGGTTTATTTAGTCCGACATATATCCCATATGTAGTGGAGGTATGAGTAGTACTGAAATGTATTCTGCTCATAAACAACATTTGCATATGAGGACCACATTTGATCCAGATAGATATCTACCTATTTATTACATTTACTCCTAGACCTGGAATTCTCAGATATCTCATATGTTTCCAATATACCCCAAATATAAAACCCATGACAGTCCCATTTATGGAGTATCATATCTTGTCCTTTTCTGGAATTGGAGTAAGGGAATACATTTGTTGTATTCAATTTTTGTTTACAAGCAAATGTTCTGTGCAGTTTGGAACAGATGTGAAATTTTTACTATAGTAGAGCATGATGGACATGGCACCTTGGGTTGCTTAACCATACATAATCATCAATATAGTTTCAATCGATTTATACGCCTGACTGACGGGATTATTACAATGGAAAAATGTATTAATCTGTTAGCAGCATGGTAGCGATTCACAAGTGTCCGCCAGCAGTTACTCTACGGGCAGCTAGCGTAAAACGCCGAAATGGCCAGTTTTTCTACGGTTGTCCGGTGGCGGAAAACGCTAGAGAACGCCAGTGGTCCACTGGCGGATCACCACTTGTAACAGGCTTGTTGTGTAGGGTTATTCCATTATTTTGAAGAGGATGATTTTTCATCCATCATGATATTTAATTCATTTCCTTTATTGTCCATTTTGCAAGAGAGTTAGCTGAACACAGATTGCTTGTTACAATGGCCCAAAAGGAGATAATGTCCGTTTCAAACAAGATGGTGTCTATGCCAGTGCAGAATTAAAATGCCTTCAAACTGTAACTGGAAATAATCATGCAAAATGGCCTTTATATTTCAAACTGTTCAGTTTTATTACAGTCCAAAAGTTTAGCCCAACAGAACTTGGTCATAGTGATAAGACTCTGATCAAGTAACAGCTCTAAAAAAGTATTTTAAATGTCCACAAGTAAAAAAAATGTGTAAATCCTGCATGTTCTGTTCTCCATGCAAAAAGGAATGCAAATCTTCATCATTGGTTAGGCCTTCAGCAACGGTTAGGCCGTTTTACGGCCATGCCCTTAGTGTCTCAAAGAACTTGTCTGGTCAGCAGTAGAGAATTCCCTGATCTCTTCCATATGAGGTACGTTCCAAGAACAGTATTAGGCCTACGATCAACACTCCACGATGATGGCTGCTAAAATATCGCTCGGCAAAAATACTGTTCTTTGCACTGACTGGGTTAAACAACTGTATGCAGAAGTTGTTACAGGTATACCTGTACACTTAAGGCCAGCAAATGGTAAATATAAATACACCGCCTTTGTTATGTGAATAGCCTATCATACAGACCAACATACTCCATCAGAAGCTGCAAAACACAATGAGCTTGCATTTGAAAGCCCCTTTTTGTTGTACACACAAATTCACTGACCAATCACAATATACTTTATGGAAATTATTGCTAATGCCTGAGCTCAGTGCATGAAGTAGAGCTAAGCATGTAGGCAACCTGACCTGTTTATGTGCAACAATTCCTACAAGAAGTAGGCCTAAAAGTATCAGTATTAGTTTTGGCTTTCTACATCCAGATTAACGAGCACAAAGACTAGCTTGCTGGTTTACCATATTTTGAACTCTAACAGGTCTCTTGAGAGCTCGAAAATATGCCGGTGAGTATTGAGGTGCATATGGCTGGTCTGGAATTGATATTTTATTCGACTTTCGACTGTGTGAGATAGATCCGTTACCTGTAGAAAATAAGAAATAAACGTTTGGGGGCGGGGTGAGGGGGTGTCAAAAGTACAAAGTACAATCGGGTTATACCTGTTTGGCAAGTTCAACGTAGAAAGATGCATATTAAAAGAACATGTAACAGCTATACTGAAGAAAATTATTGAGAATTATTTCCAACTTCAGCCTGAATACAACATCATCTACAACGAATCATACTGATGGTGTGTTGCGTTGCATTTAACAATTCGCGTCTTGTAGACGTCATTAAGTAAATCATAGTGTTGATTGCCACTTGGCATAACCCACAATAGTAAAATGGTCTAGCGTGTTAACCAAGCTTTTAATCTAGACGTTTACTTAAGTGCGGTAGGGTTCTACAACGACCGCCCCGCAGTCACAGCAAGGGGTTACTACTGACTCTAAATAGCATTAGGACAGTAACAACAGGTCAACCCGGTTGATGATACTAGTTAAAACGTATTCTAGCACGTCTGCCTAGATCTCTAGTTGGTCAGGATTGACCTCATCTGGATTAATTTTACGTTGTTCAGATGGCTAACTAAAGCTAGTCCAGCGTAAGGTACAACTAAGCAAAGTTGGTCAAGGTCCTTAGTCTAGCTAGCCCTCTTAGCTAGCCCTCTTAGCTAGCCCAAGGCTGCAATCTCAATGCGAGTGTGGCACCGTTTTGGACAATAGCATGAAAAACTAAAATTGGTCAACAAGAATACTACTTTGAACCTTGTCCAGATGGGTTCTAGATAATCAGATCTTGACTTACCACACATTCTAGTTTAAATCTAATCAGGCGTGCTCTAGACTATTTTACGCTCTCTGTGTTTACTTTGGGCTAATGTGATTGACCAAGTTAGGTTTTCAGTGTAGCCTTAACCGACGGGTTTTCTTAATGTATGTATATAGCTAGAATAACTGGTTCCGGCAAGTTCCATAACCTATTTTATGAAGGCTGAAACAAAGACAATAAAATACATACAATCATAATACTTATTTTCATATTTTACTAATTCGGCAGTTGGGAAAAAATTCAAGCCCCTCCTTGGTCAGTTTTCTCTTTACAGGACTAGACTTGCCGAATGTCGGAATTAAATCAAAGTAAAAGCTACAAATATCAGCTCTTAGGAAATTTTCTGTCTTATATATCGACTGCTCAACTTGCATTTTGTAAACAGTATTTTTTGCAGTATGAATTTGCTTTGTTTGTTTTCGTTTACTTTTTTGATATAATGAATTTTTTCACAGATTAGTTATGTCACATGTTATTTTTGTCTCTTTTTCATTATATTTCCGTTTTTAATCCTCTACATAGGTAGTGAGAGAGGGAGGTTGGTTTATTTTTTGATGCGTAGAGAGGGATACTACTTAAGGATGTATGGCAGTGACCAAACACATATCAATGCATCTAGACACTTTTCTACTATCTTTTATATAAAAAGACATTAAAAGAGACACCGCCGATTAATTTTAGCCAGCTTAAGATCACCTTGTTATATTGTTCATCGGATTGCATGTAGTTTTTCAATTGTGTTTGTTCGGTTTTTTTTTTTTTTTCCCTTACAAATCTGAGTATTATCATTTTCACAACAAGGGTACTCTCCGTGCCAATGATGACGAGGACGATCGGTTTTTAATCCATCACTGACAGGAAATATACAGCTAATGTCCTTCGTGTGGGCAAAATCAAATTTCTTGTTTTTGGCTCTCTTAAGCACATCGTACACATATTCCTTTTTTAGACCCTCATAGTATCATGTTTGTACCGATGGTGTTTATTAGAATATACCGATCGTGAAAGCTTTGAGAAAATGTTGTTGTGGCAGGTTAAGGTCACCGTAGGTGAACTTTGGCCATAGTACGAGAGAGAGAGGTTGCGACCTCTCTGTTACTTATTGTGTTGATGCAGTCAAGCACGACTGCGTACGTGCTCATTTAGGTGCGGCCTTTTATTATGCTTTAGTTAGATCACTTTGCACTTCTTCTCACTGCTTAAAGGTCAGGCTATCTAAAGCCGTAAATGTTACTCCGAGGGACGCAACAACTGGCAATTATTTTTCTTCTTTCGTGAATCTTATAGTTTTGTATAATTTAGGCCTACTGTTTGTTTTAGATGTAGCCTACGAACATTTGGACAAGCCTTTTGTGTCATAGTATGTGATATTCTTTGCCCTGACGTTTCTCGAGTTGAAGCCGCAGCCATAGATGTATGTATGTATGTATGTATGTATGTTGTATGTAAGTATGTATATGTGTAGGTGCAGTAATCGCCAATCTTGCGTATAGCCATGTACCTTCTTAATGAATAAATTCGAAAGTTAAATGTTTATTTTTGTATACCCTTTTTTTTACAGATTATATATATTTTTCCTATTTGATAGAGTTAGTATTTTTGTACGTTCCGAATTCCGAATTTAGATTTAGTTAATCTTAGTATGTTTACATTTATGTTTACAGTGAACCGTTAATGTTGACGTTGACGTTGAAGTTGACGAACGTTGTCGTTGCCACTGGTGTTCCTGTCACTGTTGTGATTATTATATGTATGGCTTTGCTGTTCAAGAGAAACAGTCGAAAGATACCAAAATAATAAATGCAGTTGTCGGGTTTTTTGTGGTTTGTATTAACGAGTTCATACAGCGTCCTCGCGTGTGCGAAAATGAGCTTACAAATGTATTCCATTTGTTGACAAACATATATTTCTTCTTACAATCAAACCATTCCCATAACGGGTCAGAAATAATACAAACGTTCCTTCACTAATGTCCAAATGAAGGGAGAGTTGATTGTCCATAATGTTCACAGATATTAACGGGTAAAAGTTATCTCTTCGTTAAGCGCATTACAAAATTATCATCAGTATATTTATGGCTGATAATATAATCCTTCATATTGCCACAAGCTTTGTGTCCATAAAACCATGCAACTAAGATGACAAAAAAGAATACTAAATAACGAAAGTCCCCGTCACGTCGTTTTCTTCAACAGCTTTTTATCTTATCTTTTCCTGTTAAGTCTATGCTATCAAACAAATGTGCAAAGTTGAAATAATTACAAGAGCAACGTTGCGTAAAGGTCTGACATGACTTTAGGGGTCATGAAAAAAGTCCTTTATTTCTCTCTTGTCAAAGATATTTTATTTGGGTTCCGAGTTGTGCAATCATGATAATTCGGCTAAAACTTTTTGTTTCTTTCCTATGACTTAATGTTTTTCTTTTGTCTTATTGAATTTTTTTCATACTATTGAGATGTAAGTTTGTTCCAACTATGGGTGGAGAAATTATTTACATCCTCAAAACGGTGATATACGTGGACAAATATGGGTTTCACGTGTAAGGTGGGACACCAAATAGCACCTTTTTCACATTAAAACCATAAGGAGGTCTATTTCATGCCACTGCAGTGTACATTGATATCCATTTGACTATTTTAAACCCGAAAATGTATTCCTTTCGAAATTTTCAAAAGCTGATAGTCTAACATTTCGAAGTTTAAGCAGTCAGCAAAAACTACGAAAGCGTTTAATTTAGCAACGTATTTAAGAGTATAAACTTTTGAAAAATACTTTGTTTCAACTTCAAAGTTTCACCATTTAAGCTTTCAATGGGTTTAACTTATCAAACTATTCCTCAAAATTGAAAATGGTTTTTGTTTTTTATACTTGTTGAACTTTTTCTCCAAACTGTTTACTGCATGAAAGAGTGCACAGGTCTACAAATAATCTACAAACTACTGGAAAGGAATATAACACTCAATGAGGACAATAGTACTATAAACGGGTAAGAAAGTTACACGTTGATCCGCTTCGGTCAACTTTCTTCAACTCAACAAACGTCATTTTTTGTTTTAATTTAAACTATGTGTTTGGTTGTTATACTATATATGCTATCAACAGCTCTATGTTAAACAGTAAACCAAATCAGCATAAAAACAAAGGAAAATCCAAATTTGTAGATAATATGTAAAACATGTTACTATTTGAAATTTCTCTCATTTACTCTCAACAGTAAATAATGATATTTTAAAATGTTCATTTCTTGTTTCAAGGTATAGCTTAAGGTAAAACATCAACATTTTATGTGAAAAGGGATTAACTGTTTGTAAATCTACTAGAGCAAAAGGCAACTTGAAGAAACATTACAGATGAAACTCAATTTTGCAACTTAATCAAGTGGCTGTTAAATATACTTTTTTCATTGCAAAAACCATAGGTATACACAATTGAGAACTTAATACCTTTAAACAATTAATTAATTTTCATTAAATGACGGCTTTGAAATAGCCAGTACTTAGTTTCATTGCATGAAGTGAACAAAAAGCAGTCTATTTTGTCCTGTTCCCCACTACATACACTCTACATACAAATGATGGTAACATTTATTCGATACTAAATTCTGGCACTTTAGTGGCCTAACGTGTAGAAAGAAGTTTTTCAGGGCTTTATTTTACTGATTTATTGCACCAGGTAACAATCATACATATACGGAGTAGGTAGGGCGTTTAAAACGTAAATTTCTCATAACTAAAAAAATGAACACTTTCGTGACTATGGTGAAGCTTTTTGGTAACAATTTTCATTAACCACGGAGGCTTCATTTTCAAGCCACTTAAACTTGAAACAGCTTTGTTTTTTAATTTGTTTTTGTCTTTTTTATCCAAACCTTTGTATCCACGTTGATGATTATTCCCGACAATAAAATGGCTTAGTGATAAATTACTTTTTGTACCCTTTTCGGTATTTTTCGAGACACCGTAAAAGTGCAGTAGTACCGATGTTTTTCTTGTGTTTGTTTATTTGGTTGTTTTTCTTTTTGGTTTTTCTTTTCCTTTCGAAAGATAAAATTCACACTTATTTTGGAATCAACTCAGGAAAGCTACCCATACAGTTTAGCACCTTAATTAAGTTCATAATACAGTTGGGGAAACCCTACCACCTACTTCACAGGCGATGACTTCTCCAATCAAAAAAAAAAAAAAAAAAAGGAAAAGAGAAAACAAAACAGAAAGTACATAATATGGGTATCACTGGACCGGAAAACAACACTATAAAATCTTGTTATATTAAAATACTAACTGCTTTAGGTGATTTTTGTTTCTTTTTTATCTAAACCTTTGCATCCACGTGGCAAAAAGTCCGGACAGTAACATTGCATATTATTTTCACTGAAATTAGTTTTGGGCACTTTGCATTCTTCGAGGGACTGCAATAAGGGTGTTGTAAGATCAATATTTCTCATATGCTAAAGTTTTCTTTGTTTTCCTTTTTTTCTTGTATGATCAACTTAGCAAATCTTCCAATACATATGAGCACCTTAATTAAGTGCCGAATACAGGTAGGTTGGGAGAAAACCTACCACCAACTTCACAGGTGATGACTTTTCCTATCTTAACAAAAAAAAATATATAAATACATATAAAGGCGGCAGGTGGACCGGAAAACAACACTGTATCGATAAAATACTTTTCAACATGATGCAATACTGCAGTAGGTTAAAAATTGAAATAGGCGTTAACAGACGATTTTGGTCCAATAGGGGTGCGCCCGCCCCTGACCACATGACAGCTTCACCATTGGTCAAGACTTCCATGCCATGCTTCGGATTCAGCCAATAGGCCTTTGCTTCTTAAGTGAGATACTGCGTGAAATGTTATTGCCCTATTATATTTTTTTTTTTTCGAAAAAATTAAAATGAAAGCATTGCAAAGACTACCAGCACACCAATAAAAACTGAGACCAGCCACATCTCACATTTCCAAATAACTTTCGGCTAAGAACTGAAAATTGCGGCATATATTACTAACGGGGTACATATTTCATTTCCGTGAGGTTGATCGTTAAGTGTTGTCTTTCAGTGGACGTAACAGCTTCTTCGGGAAGCAGTTTCAAGTTTGGTTTCGCCGAACGGCCCTATGCCAGAGGGTCGAGAGGACTTTAGAAAAAGTCCGTTCTACATTTCCCTTCTTAATTCGTAACAACAGATCTATTGTGAAATTTTATGTTTGGTTCCGATTTTCTTTTCAGAGTCACCAGGCCTGTTCATTTCATTTGTATTCAACTTGTAATATTTAAAATATGCACAAAAAAGAAAAAATGATAAGGCTCTACAAAAAACAAGCCTTTGAATATAGATGCGCTGACAAAGGATTGAGGAGTACAGAATAAATAGAACATCAAATCAAATGAAATCAATGCATGCCTATTTCAATAAGCCGGAAGAAAACGAAGAACGCAACATTGTTTAGAAACATATCTCAAGGGAAGTGTCATAGATAGTTAGCTGTTATAAGGCAGTGTCGACTTCCCTTGTTCCCTAAAGAAGAATATAAACAGGGAGAAATGTGATGCCAGTGAAGCGAACTTAATCCAACACTTTGGCAAGAGGCAAAGTGACCAACCATATTAAACGTGTACCCACAAGTTTTAAGAATGTGGTATCTACCTCGACAAAATGTGGTTCTTCACGTAGCCCTAGTTTTACTGTAGTTATGGGTTAAAACACAAACTTCGCCAGAATGGTGCCTCTAATTACTTTTTTACCGACCTGATAGAAATTAGTCGGACTCGGTTGACTGGTAGGTGGTCACAAACTAGTCAGTTAATTAGTCTGCGTGGTTTCGACTTATCAAATGACTAGTTTGTGATCACTGACTAATCCACAGACTAATTTATGTTCGTGTCAGTCAAATAAGGCAGTAGAGGCACCACTCCTGAAATTTTTTTTGCTTTCAGTGAATTATACCTCAGACCTCATTTAGGTTCTATTTAATAAGTTTTCAGTTGGGTCAAGGGTATTTTTTAAAAAAAAAAGTCAATGTTGCACTGCTTTCTTAACAGTCAGGGAAGTAAGTTTTTAAAATGTCTGAAATCACTTCAAGGTAAACCATACGATTGTTTTTCGAAGCGGTGGCCATCATTGACTTAGGACAACGAGGCACGTCAGGGAGAATTTATATTTCGAATATTTCAAGTACGATTTAAATGTTCCACACACGTTGATCCGTAGTATTGGAACAAATTCTGGGGGTCGGGAAGACCCGAACTTTCTATGGTAGCAATGTGCAGAAGCTTCTTTCTAATACAATGCGTTGCTATTTAAATACATACCGTTCTTTTGTTTTTGTTGTTTCTTTTGCTTTGATTTTTGTTTGTTCGCTTTTTTTTTCTTTTTTTTTTCTCGCTAGCTAAATACCAGCTCTGATTTTTTTTTTTTTTTTTTTATAAATACTGATGTAAGTGAATTAAGGAAAAACAAGGAAGACCAATCTCTGACCATAGCATTCCTTCTCACCCAGTCTAAGCACGCACGTTAGATGGAAACATTCATGTATGTTCTAAACAACTTGGAAACGCCTAAAAATAGGCAAATCGATTTGCATTTTGAACGAATAACAAAGTCTTGAGGCAAGCGACAAATTGCCCTGTAGTGTATCCAAGATTTAACATACCGTCCCTGTACTTAAGTAACAACGTATCATTTGTATCATTATTTAACACACGCTAAACACTTTGGTTAAATTGATCAATGCTTGAGTCAACTATAAACTGAAAGCACAGCGGTCAAAAGGCAGAACTAAACTATAATCAAATATAATCAATCTATGGACAAATCTGACCAATAAGTAAATATTTGACGAAGTCCTGGTGATATTAAGTACATTGGCATCTTTTCCTAAAAGATGGAATAAAGTTTAATTTAACTTAGTTTTAATTGTTTTGCCCACTTTCAGCGCATTTGCCAAAGTGCCCAGTAGTGACTGTAAGCTAAAAAATATGTATTTGGTGACTAATGACTAAATGTAAGCTGAAAAGTCGCAGAAGACCTAATTTGACTGTTAAACACTTTTACAATGAGGGAGTTACAAGGCTCATTTCTGCGCTATGAAAATGCACCTCCGCAAAGTCATAAATTCATATGAACTGTGGTCTACAAGGGCCAAGGAGGTATTACCATATTTGTTGAATAAAAGCTAGAGCCTACACCCTAGACGATTTTATTACTTTTTTATCAAAATGATACATTTTTCCTTCAACATCAAGCAAACATAAACTCAATTATACGGTCCGGTATACGATTCAGTGTCAAAAACGGACGGTTAAGATATGAACTGCTTGCTTTTTTCTTCACTAACATATCTACGGGATTATCGGTTATTTCTTTTAATTATTCCAAAGGTATTATTCATATTTTTCAGAAAATATATAAATCGTGTCATATTTCTAATCCAACGACAGCTATTTCCACATTTCCGTAAACAATTATGAGTACCTTCTTCAGCAGCGGCACAACGCGTATATCATCTGTCTTAATTAAGTTCATTCGTGCTACCTACATGATCTCATGATGAAACGTTCCTTTTAACTTTTTGTTACATCCCCTTCCTCGGCATGACTACATTTTTTCGTTTCAGGGAGGAAATGATCCGCAGTTCATTCCAGACACACTATAGTCATGCTTAAGATATGGTTAATTGATTGACAGTAACAGATATATCAAAACACCTGAAAAGTTACGTACCTTTTATGCTTAGCTAGCAGACCATGCATGTGTTTGTTGCTTTTCACGCAGTAAAAACACAATGAAAGCATTTATCATTTAGGGGCACAGGTCATGTAACAAACTTAGATACCAGTTACACGCCACACAACCTTGAGTTAATGTGGTTTCTATGTTGTTTTCTCAATAAGCAACCTCACGGTATGTGTAATTACTCTCAAATGCAAAAAGATTTATTTTAACGTGATATCTGTATTTGGTTACTATACCAGATTATTCAGTACTGATTTTGCTATTAAACCTCAAGTGCATGTAGACTAAAATGAATCTCTTTGTTTTTACTCTACTTTGTCCATAAAACAACTTAAACAAAGGCTATCATTTTATGCATTCAAACAATTCCAGGTGCCAAGTATGCTCAGCCGTGGACAGGAAGTATCAGGAAACGCTGCCCTACAAGCAGTATCTTTGTTTGTGTTTCTCAAGCACAACGTGGAGAGACATATTTGTGTAGCTGAGGCTATGGAATATCAAAGAGAGAACAGAAAAGACGTGCAAAGACGCGCTCACGGGAACAGAGAGGGACAGGGAATTTGCTTTGCTTTTTTTTTTTCTTTCATATACAAAATGGTGGTAGAAATAGGCTATATGTTTTTTGTTTTTTTCTTTTTTCGTTTAATTGGGCATTTAATCTGGGTAGTTGCGCACTGTTTAACAATTGGTGTTTCTTGATTGGCTGTTGTTGGCCATTGTATTGTAGCGATTGTATTCTTTGTTCGGGTAAGGATTTAAATCAAAACCTAAGTATGAAAAGTTTCCCGAAAGAAGCGAGAAATGTTTCTTCAGATGTGGGCAGTCCAAAATAACCTTCAAGGGATGGGTTCAGGGGAGGGGAGAAGAGAAACACTTGATTAATTACAGGACAAAAGCGAAGTTTGCGGTAATAACTACTGAATGAATTTAAGGTGTAGATGAGCTTTGATGGCCCACTGTTAGTAGTCAGTTTTTGTGAGGTGGGCTGAACTTGGCTTTGAGGTGTTGATTGAAGGAAACAAATGAACAGTTAATTAATCTGTAATATTTGGACTGGTTGAAGTTGTTATCTTCAGAGTTATTGAACCTGAAATGTGATTTTTTGGCAAGACTTCGTAAATACATGAAATTGAAGTACAAACCAGGGGGCAGAAAATGAAAGACACATGAATTACAACTTCTAATTATATTGTCATATTAACTTGTGAGACATGCAAAAAAATCAGTAACACAAAGAAAGATTCTGGTTTGGAAGGCGATGAAAATGGACGGCTTTAAATACTTGCAAAATGTGGTTGGCGAGAAAATCCTAAGAAAATACAATGGTGTAATTGTCATAGTAACTAATATCAGTGGAACTCTTACAAGAAAAGATGAGGCACTTAGTTCCAAATTTGCAGGTTTTCACATGTTTTTTCCAGGGTTTATCACAGGATTTTGCATGAAAACTTGTGTTTTCCCTTGAAATTGACGCGGAGATTCAAACAACAAACAGCTTATTAAACAAAGAAGCCTAATTGCAAAGTTTTTCTTCGGGTCTAACTTTAGGCTAGCGAGTGAGACTCAGTAACCTGTGCGCTGCAATCCGCGACGAGATGATTCAATGAAAATCACGCTTGTGTGTTGTCACTGCGATAAAGAATAGAAAGGTCGACCGGATGAGTGACCTATTAGGAGGTCCAGTGTCTTCTACTTAATCATAGGGAGTAAAGAGTGTATCTTGGCCAAAAAGTTCGTAACAATTTCTACCAAAGGTATCGCTGAAGTTTCCAAATGGAAGACAAGCTTTAAAAATAATTTAAAACAAATTTTTTGTGGAAGTATTGATGTATAAATCAAAATAAATGTTAACCTCTATACAAGAAACACTGCAATATTTTACTTTGCTCTCTTTTGATATAAGCTCCCAACCACTAACTGACCGGAATGCATGCATTGTGCATGCTATAACGTATCTGCGGTCGAAAAGCCGGCCCGACGTGTGACCTTTCAGACGGTACAATGGCTTCCACTTAAATAATAGGGGGTAAAGCTGTATCTTGAACTAAAAAATACCTCACAATTCTTAGCGAGAGCATCAAAGTACCATTTTCTATGGATAACGAATAGTAAAATTATAATTCTAAGCAAAAATGTTGACAAAGTCCTGATGTATAAATGTCAGTAACTTTGTAACAACATGACAATATTTGACTATGCCCTGCTATCAAATAATGTCCAACCGCTTAGCGAAACAAAGCTTTATAAAGATTGCTACATTTTACGGAAGGTACACATATTTCTGACGGTCCCATGTGGACATATTTTCGAGACGAAATTTGATGTTTATGCAATTATGCAATCAAAAATTATAAATATAACCGATGAAAGTCACAGTATTCTTTCAAAAAGGAACAAACAGCCACACATTGCAATATATTGGTGCCCAGCAATGACATTCACACAGCTCAGCTGTCCCTTTTAACAATGATCTATCTTAGCAACAACAACCACGATGATCCAAAATGAGACAGGCTTTGGCTTGTACTATTCTGCTGAAAGCAAGGCAAAACAAAGAAATAAATTTCAATCGTTGAGCTTACAAATCATAGCTTGAGCCAACACTAAAATGCACGATCCTACACATGTTTTGCAAAGGTGTTGTCTGCATGAGTCCAAAGGATTTCCCTTTCGGGAAACCAAAAAAGGGATTAGGGTTATCTTTAGCCAGGTAGGAAGTTTCTTGTTACACATTGCGCATCGCCCCTTTAATCATCATTGGTCATTTGGGACGAAGTCCACAAATTAATGAAAAGATTACTTGATAAAAATTGAATGATGAATTTCTCTAAGAACGACTACAGTCAAATAGAAATTGCCTCATTTAACCTACGTTAATCTACGCTTCTTCAAAAATGCTGCAAGCGTTTGCGATGAATACCGTTTGACAAATTTGAAGAAGTTTATATGTTTTTTAAACAATCGCGTACCTTCCCATATGAAATGTCAAAACTTCCTAAACTTGCATTTACATATTCACTTCGGTTCTTGTCATTGGGATGGTCCAACCTTTTAGACTCACAATTAGAGCTAAAAACTGAACTACTCGGTGCGTTTGCAACATGAATACCGGTCAATTATTTCACGATTCTGTTTTTATTTCAAAGGTATTTTATGGAAATAAAAACGTAGCCGTTCCGAAAATTCTTCCCTCCTATTCAATCGCAAAGGGCATTTAGCCGCGTTGTATGGGTAACACTGAATTTAGTATTTCTTCGGTTAGGACTACAAACACAATCTTAAGAATCACCGATTTCTCATTCCGTGCTCTTAAGTCGCCCACCTCGGCAGGCGATCACTCCACACCCTGCGTTTCCCCCTCCCATCAGATGAAACCTTCATACGCCACTGACTTTTGACCTCATTCAAAACCCTTCTCCTGTATTTAATGTTTTTTCCACAATATGGAGCATCGAGAACTAGAAAATGAGTTTCTCTTTTGTCAAAAAAGAGCCCTAATGCTGCATTGAATCAGTGCTTCACTCAGTTGGAGTACAGTGAGATCTCTGGGGGAAGTGTTAACCAGAATGCAAGGCATTCATACTCGCGAATGGAGGCGGTCTTTACCGGTTCTAGTGATAATATTAAGGGAGCACACCACCATTAATTTCTCCATTGACTTACACACTATTTTGCCTTCATTAAATGCCCCCCGCAGCCCAGCCAAAGTTCACATCCCACTGAAGCTACCCCTCACATGAAAGCCAGTGAGTTTGCCAATCATGGCATCACAAATTCACCATAGCATGACCGTTTAGATTTTGAGATAAAAGGGGATGAAGTTTTGGGTCTGTACACCCTACCCTTTTAATCCGCAAGGGTGACAGAAATAACGTGTTTTTCACACCAATTTTTTAAACAGTCTAAATCACCTTAAATTCTTCCCAATTTGGCAACACTCACACATTTACACGTCCTCTTTAATATCCAAATCAAAACAACCACATCTGATAAGCTTAACTTGAGCAATTCACACTTTAAGAGGACCTAAAATTGAAAACTTTGGAACTACTTTTCCCGACAAGGCCGTTCTGCTAATGGTGGTGTGCTCCCCTAAACAGTTGCTAAACTTAGCAACTCCCAGAAGGCAGTAGGTTCCATTTTTAGATTCACGGTATAACCCAGGCCTTCCGCGTGTTAGTGGAATGTTCTACCGTTAGACCAAACACGTGAATTTTTTATAATGAGGTTTGCGCATTTGAGAAAAATATATCAGTATTGAAAATTTATACAGGTTAAACATTAGTGATTTGGGGGTGAGGGAAAAAGAAGTGTTTATGATACAAGCTCGAGTTTTAGAAAAGTATATGTGAGTGATACGTTTATAATGGTGCTAAAATTGACTGAATAAAACAAGTAGTGGATGATATTATCTACTAGATCTAGAAAACAGACGTGTTTAGATTGCAGAAGAATTATTTCATTAGTAATTTCCGGCCGTAGCCAAAACTGTCAGAATTTCACGCATATTATTGGAAGTTCAAAATATCAACATTTCCTCACGAATGACAATTTCAGTATTTTTTAACTTCCTTAGTGTTCTCAGTATTGTTCGATGGCAGTGCCTATTACGGTTCGGCACTTCAACCGGATCACCTGTGAATGCATCGCATGATCACCAACAAAGCAAGCATATGCTTCCAGATCAGAAGAGATGTAACTAAGCTATCGTCGTGGCTAATGAGGTTTAAGTGTAGAGAGAGATAACTAAGCAGTCTTTTATTTTGCTACTCCTCAACAGAGATCTCTCTTCCCATTCCTACTGTAATTGTCAACAACAAAAAACAGTATCGAATTTCTCACCGGCCTCCACTTTCTTTGGTTGGATAAGTGCGCAGCTTGTGGTCCTTTCCCTTAGAGTGCGGTTGCTCAAAGGAGCAGTTTTAAATTTGTCTAACAAGATTGCTAAATCTAATTATACCATGCCGTCAAGTACAGCCACCAATGAAAAATCTAATGTGA
Organism: Holothuria scabra; assembly: GCA_037179385.1. Taxonomy (NCBI): domain Eukaryota; kingdom Metazoa; phylum Echinodermata; class Holothuroidea; order Aspidochirotida; family Holothuriidae; genus Holothuria; species Holothuria scabra. The sequence goes on from CM074191.1 coordinate 3,398,756, forward strand.
GAATATTTACAAAATGCGGAACAAAAAACTTGGGTTGATGTTAACTAAGTTTATTTAGATGCTGTTAAGCATACAAGTATATAGGTCTTGCGCATGGCACATTTGACTTTCAACTGAAACACATCAAAATCTTGAAATGGCTTTTTCAAGCTACGGTAGCAATTTATATCATCAACTTTACCCATACGTCGTTCGGCTGATCATGTGGTCACCGGCAAAGCAAGCGCCTATTCGTAAGGGCGATTCATGTTTCAGTTGAAACGTCTAGGTCAGAAGAAAACTACGCAGTTAATATTGCGAAATTTTCACATCCGGGAGAGTGCGTATTCTTATCCGTTCTCTATTCCTAACCCTCTGTGACGGTCTTCAGTTCTGAACAAAATAAAATATAACTTTAGTTTATCGCTCTTGTTACAGTTATAAGTTGCTTCATTGTGAAAAGAAATCCCCCGTTCAATGTTTTTTTTTCTTAAAACAACGCCTAAACTTTTAAGTCAACAGTTTGCTCCGATGTTTCAAACTGTAAGAAAAAGAAGGGTAACGACCATGTCATAAGGGACGGCAGTTGACAAAAACTATAGAAAAGGCTTCTGAGAACCCCATACAGTCGTTCCAAGAACCATGTGATTGAAATATCCCTCAAGTAATATGCCTCGACGTGTAATGAAACCAGAGACATCCTTAAATAAATTATCTGTTTTCATGGCTAACGCCTTTTAATTTACAAACCCTAGCAAAGTAACAAAACCAACAAGGTACAGATTGAAAACACTGTGACAAGTCCATAAAGCGACTGCTATACTTCGCATTCGCTCGTAAAAAGCATAGGGGTCGGTTTCCTGTGTTGGAATTTTCAAACTGAGTCTGATTAAATAAGATGTCGAGCACGATGACTTAAACGATATCTCTTAGTACAGAAAGTCAACAAAAGTGCTGCTCGCGCCGTATTTTATAACATTATCGAAAACAAATTATAAAGGAGAAAGAATGAATATGCCTTTGTTAATATATATGAATGAGTACGTGACTAGGCTGCTGAAAGGAAGATATCATGTTGTCATGCTCAATTCTCGTATATTATCAATGTACAATGTGTTACTGCCTGATGCCGTAATGCAGAAGTTGTGTCAAGGGGGAGGGAGAATGCCCCTCAGATTTTGTCCTTCCCCCGCCCCAGCTCCCAAGTTAGGTAAGTGAGGAGATAGGTCAACCGAAAAAAAAAATAAATAAATAAATAAATAAATAAATAAATAAATAAATAAATAAATAATGTACCAGTCCGCTCTTTTCATTTAATGGTTCACTCAAAGATACGCTTCATGCGAAGACGGTTCCACATTTGAACTTACCGTATCGTCGTCTGACGTGTATCGTCATCTGACGAGAGTATAGAGCAACAAGAGTGGCTGTTTATTACTTTCCCCTCCCTACAGAAATAGACATACCTTACACTAGCTCCGAACTAGCACAGCCTCATACACTCACTACTCTGCTCATGCCGCCATGTGTAACCACAAAAGACTTTTCATGCAATTCAGTCACGATACATAAAAAATCTAGGTGTTGTAGGTTTCACTGGCTTTTGCATGTAGACTGTTGTGATCTCTTTCATTACGCAGCGTGCGGTAGCACTATAATTAGCTGGTTAGTAAGATACCCGACTAGATCTGCGTTTAGCTCTGACTGGCTTAGAAAATTTGATGAGTCATGTTGGCAAGTCCGCATTGTGGATCGTCCTGTCATGTAAAACTAGGGCTTTGGGTTCGGTTTCACTTTCGGTTGAAAAAGTTTACTCCAACATTTTCTTTTTTTTTCAAGTTCACCCCCCCCCCTTTAATATGACATTCGAGCGCCATCACTAGCAAGAAAGGAACTGAAAGAGGACTAGTGTTTGAAAATGTTCTTTTTTTTCTAATCCACCTTAAGCAAGTGACATGAAAGTAGGCAAGTGTATTCTTTATGTTTCGAATTGCGTCATAACCCTCAAATTGATTTTCATTTTAAGTGCCTAGCAACGTGTTGAAGCATGTATGAAGACTGAAATAAATGTCCTTCTCTTTATTTTGACTGCCTTAAACAACTTGTAACCAATTGTATTTACTTTATTTACTAAGCATCTCCACCTTCAAGTTTCAAAGCATTCCATTAGCCAGACTTCATCAGCTGTAGGCAGGAAGTATCGGATATCACTGCCTGAATGAAGCTGTTTCACTAAAGCTGTAGGCCGCTATCTCTTTGTTCGTGTATTTCAAAGAACGTGAAAAGCGCAGGAATAGGGACAAAGGGGTTGTTTTCTTTCTATGCCTTTGTTGTATAGGGATGATTGTTGACTTTCTTTTTTTAATTTGTACGTAATATTTCCGAATAGAATATTTCAGGAAAAATTAGAACGACGATATCAATTTCTGTTTAAAAAAAAACTGCAATCACATACTGGGGGATAATTTTGTTGAACACGCTGCTTCAAACGAATGTCATTTGTCAAATGTGACCAACGTCAGATAAATGTTGAGGTAATACGTAAGTGTATCCTATCGTTGCAAACTTCCTAAACCAAATTCTCAGCCTCGCTTCTGAGTTTATCTAGTCCCTTTATACCTCAAGAAAAGGAAACGAGCTTGACTGTTACACTAAACTGATACGGACATGGACGCAACGATGATAAAAGAAAGACGCTTTCGGGGACGCTTTAGACAAGTGCGTAATTGTTATAATTCAGGCGCTAGCTGGGCGTATTCTCCATTTTGACGCGACGGCAAACTTCATGTGTGTCGAGCTGATATGCACATCAAGTGCGTCTCAATTAAAAAACTGGGTGTGTGCGCCATGTTGAACGCGTGGCGTTAGAAGATTTCCGGGCGACGCACAAACCTTTTCTGCGTACTGGCCTGTGGCGAATCCTAGCCCGTGGCAAGGAAATTGTCACATACGTTTTTTTTTTTTTTTGTTTTTGTTTTTGTTTTTTGGCGATGCTTCAGAACCGCCAAGTTTTAAGGGCACCAATATGTAAGACAGGTAGGCCCTATGCCTAACCTAATGTTAGTCACCCACATTTTAATATCTTGGGTTATAACTCAAGATTATGAATGGCGTAGGTCTCAGAGCCATGCCTAAGCCCCAGACCCAGCCTACATACCGTTAACCAGCTTCAGATTTCAAGTCTAGCCCTAGGTTAGACTTAAACTTTCATACTACTAGGCCTAACAGTTACAACAACTTTGGATTGAACACAACTGCCTACATAGACCTTATGAAAACACTCTAGATATAAGGGCTATCAAAGTGAAATCCGAGCAGGAACTTAAAAACCTCTCTGCAGCATACAAGTTAGTGAAGAAAGAATTTGAGCTGTGAAGACGAGACTGCTACAACGAAGTACTAACCTAGGCGTGAGGCTCAGTCTAGCTTATTTAGGCCTATATTAATTAATGAAAAATAGGCTAGTTACAAAATATTAAAGTGGTAAAGACACGGCCAAAGTAAGTTTCTCGGTAAGTTTGGGTACACCTTGACATAAAGTGAAAGATTTCCCTACTAAATTATGTCCATAAATACCGAAATACGACGTTTTGAATTTCCAATTTCAGGCCAGGGTCAGCCCATTTGAAATTCGAAAGCGAAAAAACGTATGTGAACGGGTCTCAGAATGGTGACGTCATTGGAGGCACGGTTAGCAACACTGTACCAGAGAGCTCACAGTCATCGAATCATGTGCATGGTAACGTGTGTAGCGCATACATAATTGCAAACACCGGTGCTAGGATAGCAGTGAGCGTGGCCACTGACTACATTGTGAATTGTGCATTGCACGGTTACTGCTTAGTATTCGCAATAGCATCTTCACCAAACAGCTCATACAGTAAAGACGCGCTCGTAGTGGGGACGCGCTTGTTGTGGTCTGTCCATACATGTTCATAGCTGTTCTTTACAGCGCCCGAACCGCGTCTTTCTTGCACAAAAACAGAACTACTTTTACCCGCGCGCATATGCACGCGAACATATTGGCCAATGATTTGCTCCGAATCCCCACCATGATCCGCGCCTTCTGCTCTGTATGTTGGAATCTGTTTTGTGATGCAATCGTTTTCATAAGGTTGCTAAGATAAGGTTACTTTATCTAGCGTTGCATTAGTTCCACATCTAGATGCGGGCCGTAGGGCGGGATTTGTGCCGCCAATTGCGTCATAAAAGTCAGGTGAGCTGTTTTTCGAAATTGAATTTCGAACGCAGTTTTCCTTCGAATATCATTTATGCCGAATTGTACGGGTTTTTAATGGGGTGTGAGATAATATTTGTAAAATTCTGTATCTAATCTTGCAATACACAAAAGTTTTTGTGGCCGTGCCATGCCCACTTTAACCCTTGACAATCGGTAACGTGAACTATGTCCTTGGTTGCCATGACAACCACACGTATCGGTACAACTTATCATACCTAGGCTATTACACTTAAACTTTCAGATTTGTGGGATGCTTCCGTTAAGAGTTAAAGTGAATACAAAAAAAGTATTTGACCCCCTGTCATGTGACCTTTGACCTTGGTTGCCATGGAAACTAAATATCTTGGTAGAACTAGTCTACCCTATTAAACTTGTGAAGTTTCATGTAAAATGAAGGTTTTCTTTTGAAGTTTTAGTACAAAATAGTAAAAAAAAGTGTTTTTTGCAAAATGTGACCTTTGACCTCTGATCTTTGACCTTCACTTTCGACGATCTAGGAGACATTAGTTCCCACCCTGGGGTACCCACCTACCAATTTTGAAAAGAATCGGTCCAGCCCACTAAGTGGAGTTTAAGGGACAAAAAGGTTGTTTTCCGAACAAATTATCACTTGAAAATTTTTTGTTCCACTCTACCACTTGACCTTTGACCTCTGTTGCTATGGCAATCACATATTTTGGTAGGTGTAGATACAATCATCATATGTATGAAGTTTCGTGTCTAGAGGACGTTTCGTTTTGGAAATATAGCAGAAAATGTGATTTTACTTAATTTGACCTTTGACCTGTAACCTTTGACCTTCACCTCCGGCTGGGGTATTAAAATGCAACTGTTCCACCTAAGGTACCATCCTACCAAATTTGAAGAAAATCGGCTCAGCCGTTTACAAGATATTAGGAAAATAAAATTGGACACACAAACACACTCACCCACCAACACACACACGGACAGGTTTTGACCCCTCTCTCAGCCCTGGATCTTCAGTCACCCCGGGGAACCTCACCATGGGTTAGACCTTGAGACTAGTAAATTGGGAAAATTTACCGTTACCATGGTAACCATTGCGATTTTAGCTGACATTGCCATATAAAGCCCCATCGGCAAAGTGACTACAATATCTCATTCTCCTCACGGAGCGATGAGATAATAATAGAAAGTAGGGGTTGTAGAGCGTATCGGGGATAACATACATTGTGTCGAAACCACCAAGAATACCCGACAAAATAGCCAAACTATGCTCCGTGAGTCGCTCACCAACTGACCTGTCGCTTGACACACACTAGAGAACTTCAAATTGGCTTTGTGATATAGGATTAAATTTACGACCTCTACATAACCTGTGTACTCTGCCCACCTGTTACTAAGTACGGTTGACAGGATTTACACTCTCTAGATATGTGGAATGGAAGTATTGAAAGAACTGGAGTGAATCTACAGCGCGCTAAGCGCCGAAAATGTTGGGTTCTTATTAGGGAAATTATCCCTTGAGAGCAAAAAACAGGTCAACCATCGAAGAGACTTCTTTATCGTAACGACTAAGAGCCCCCCACCCCTCAGAAAGACTGTAAAAAATATCCCGATTCCCTCCCTCCTCTTGCCGTTTATCTTTTTTTTTTATTGATTTAACTTCTTTTTGTCTGTCCTTCATTTTTTCACCACATCGCCCACCGCGTCCCCAAAATTTCTGTGGGGGGGGGGGGGCACTCTTCCCCTTTAAAGTAAAGGCCTACTCCCTTTATAAATACGGAACTACGGTGACGACAAGAAACATTGCGCTATATTATATTGCATTATATTCCGAAAAAAAAATCCCCAAAAGCCGGAGGGAGCGTTTCTTCCTCTTAGCTGCTTAGAACCCCGTGGCGGCAAATGCCCAAATAATTTTTTACCTAGGCCTGTGTATGCAGATATTGTAGTATGTCATAGATATGGCAATGATGTCTCCAATAATATACATTTTGACGTTCCCGTGTGGATCAATTTTCCATTAGTAAAATTATCAATTGGATTAAGACTGTCTCTTTCCCTCCTCAGAAATCGTCTAGCTATACTTTCACGTCAGAGTCAATCATACCTTGAAGGACGAAAGATTAAGTTGTGATTTAGAAGTGACCAAGGTCACCTGTAAAGTTATATACAACTTTTCAGTCAACTGATCTTAGCAGCATTTTATGCAGCAACTTTTAGAATTCAACCAGTTAGAGGAGGGATTAGTTGGGATCTCCCTCCTAAACAGCAGAATGGTAGCAGTGATCTCAGTTGACAACTACTTAGTAGTGTCCCTAGCAGGGTGGTAAGAATAGGAAGTGTTCTTCCTTCAAAAAAAAAAAAAAAGAATAGGAAAATAGCAGTCAACGATCGATGGAGCAGGCAACTAGCAGCCTAAGGTCTGGTTGGCTGCTAGCTTAGCAGGCTTTTATGAATATCAGCCCGGTTCATCATATTTAGTATTGAACTTCCCTAGTTGAAGGCAAGGGTTGTTACCATAATGTAACATAGCTAACTTGACTACAACTTAGGGAACAATATTTTCTTTAACTCTCTCTAGAAGTACTTTCCTCAGGTCAGTGGGAAGGAGGTCACTCACTGAAAGTAAAAAACAATTCCTGTCTCTATTTTCTTCATTTCTCTTATTTCTCCACCCTTCTGAAAGAAAAAAAGTTCTCCTTTTATTTTAAAAGTACCCACCTTTCTTCTGTCCCCCTTGAATTGAATAACCAGACGCATGTAGACTTTAACACAATCATAAAGAAAAACTGGCCGGACAAATCTATGATATACTTAGATAAAATGTTCTTAAGCCGGTGTTTCTCCAAACAGTTATCTCTAACTTCAACTCCATTTATATTTAAAGTATATTATTGTTTTTTCGCTTTTCTAAATAACTTCCCCAGATGGCTGTTTTTAGTAAGACTGAACTTACAAAAGGAAACAAAATCTAATTTAAATACTAATGTTGCTCATTTCTCCGCATACCCTTAAAACTGTTGATCAATTTTAAATACAAGAGAATGCGTGGCAACAGAGTTTTGTAACGATATTGAGATTAGAATTCTAAACAACCCTTCTTTCTTTTACATCGTTTTAGAATTTAACAGACGAATGATACAAAAGTTTAATAGTTGGTGTAACAATCAAGTATGTTTCAAGAATAAAATTCAAAAAAGAAAATATGCCATGAAAAACGTTTCGCCACATTAATTTTCATCTACCAAATAGGTTTCTTGAATAAACTGAACAGTTCCAACAGAAGCTTCAAAAACATTTTCTTCAAATGATAGGTAAAATGCAAGGAGTTGAAACATTGAAGTATTGTACGATGCACTGACAAAGTAATGAAAAGTGGCTAAATTAAAGTAACCCAAACACCTGCAAGATATTTACACTTTATGTATATCCAAATTATTTTTTCATGTTTTCAAATATATTGAAAGCACACAATTTATTGCAAAAGAATAAAAAAGTCAGAACATGGTGACAACAAGTGTAAATGCATGGTTCACTAGGAAGGTTCCGACTTGAATAACAGCCATAATACTCTTGTTGTATGATATTTCATTATTATTTTTTTTTTTTTGAAGGAGAAATACTTGATATTTAATTAAATATAAGTGGCAGGTGACTAAAGTAAGAGATTAGGGCCTATGGTGCAGCCGCGTAGCCAGGATTTTCTTGTGGAGGGGCAAAGTCGTCTCATCGTCCCCAATCTTGACTGACAGGACTATCTAAGCCGAGGGCCACCATCGGCGCTCGGCCGATGATGGTCTATTAATAAAATGTTGTGCATGGACAAACTGTTTGTGAGGTTACAGAAGTCAGTGTTCAGACAGGGAGGCGGGGCACATGCCCCCATCGTATTTTGGAAGAAAAATAGAAATATAGGCCAATTTATCTGAAAGCGCATTATATGTTTAAAAAAGTTTTGAGATGTAAATGAACGGAAAGAATTCAATTCAAGCTGGCACTGAAATGTCATTTCCCGTGTTTGAAGAGGTCTCTCGACCAAGAAATTTCAGTGCGCTCCAAGTGATGGTAACAATATACTTTAATAGTCTTCCCACGACGTTGGGCTAATCACCTAATACAGATCCTTGATCCACTACTGACTATGAAGTTCATTTCGTGTAGATCGAGCTGGTGTAAATAACCACAAACTTTGCCCTCCTTTCGGGAATTGAGTCACTGTAGTCTTGATGAATATTTTATGGTCTAGGCCTCGAAATTATATGTGTCCAGGGCGCAAGATGACAAATCCCCAACAGCATAACGGTCAGAAGCTTCAATTTTCCCAAGATCCTAATTCAGGATATAAAGACTCAGTGGCTTAGAAGTCGAGAGACCACTAAGCAAATCTGTGTTACCTTTAAAGTAAAGGCCTACTACCTTTATAAAAAACTGTTTCGGATATGGCTTGAAGAAACATTGCACTGTATTGCATTATATTCCCCAAAATCCCCAAAAGCCGGAGGGAGCACTTCCTCCTCTTAGCTGCTTAGAACCCCATGGCGGCCAATGGCCAAAATAAAATTTTTGCCTAGGCCTGTGTATGCAGATATTGTTGTATGTCATAGATATGGCAATGATGCCCTAATAATATACATTTTGACGTTCCCGTGTTGATCAATTTTCTATTAGTAAAACTACTAACTGGATAACGCCTGTCACTTTCCCTCCCTAAGAAATCGTCTAGCCATACTTTCACGTCAGAGTCAATCATACCTTGAAGGACGAAAGATTTAGTTGTCAACTAGTGATTTAGAAGTGACCAAGATCAACCCTAAAGTTAGCATACAAATTATCAGTCAACTAATATTAGCAGCATTTTACGAACAACTTTTAGAAGCCAACCAGTTCAGGGATTAGTTGGGATCTCCCTTCCAAACAACAAAAGGGTATCAGTGATCTCAGTTTACAACTACTTAGTAGTGTCCCTAACATGGTGTAACGAACAGGAAAAAACAGTCAACGAGCCTGCTAAGGTCTGCCTGGCTGCTAGTTTAGCAGGTTTTTACGAATATTAGCCCCGTTCATCATATTTCGTATTGAACTTGTTGTCACCATAATGTAACATAGCTAACTTGACTACAACTTGGCGAAAAAATATTTCCTTTTACTCTTTCTAGAAGTACTTTCGTCAGTTCAGCGGGAAGGTCGCTGAAAGTAAAAGCTAGAAGAGGGCTTTAAGATGTTTTCACATCAGAGGCGCAAAGATGTAATGACAACGAAAAGACCAACGGAGCATTATGAAAGTTATTGAATTACTGAGATCTACACCTAATTCCTGTCTCTATTTTCTTCATTTCTTTTATTTCTCCACCCATCTGAAAGGAAAAAAAGTTATCCTTCTATTTTGAGAGTACCCACCTTTGTTCTGTCCCCCTTGAATCGAATAACCAGATGCATGTAGACTTTGACACAATCATACAGTGCCTAATAACTCATGGTTCTAATGGCCAGTTCGATTTTGATATTGAATAAAACGTCTTTGAGAAAACAAATCTCTAATGTCAACAGAAATACATGCCACGACCTTCCTACCACTCGTATGTCTACTTCATAAAAAATCCTGTGTACAGAATCTTTGAAAATCTTCTGAACACGCACTTACTTACAAACTATGTTTCCCGCTATTGTCGTCTTCGCCGAAGTGTTTTCCAATATGAGTTAGCAGTCAACAAGTATAGCTAATACAATTTTTTTTTTTCGTTTCGTTTCGTTTATTTTTTCAATTGAAATGCATGAACATATTTACATAAAAAGAATTACAGATAAATAAATGAAAGCGTATCAAAAAAAAAAAAAAAAAAAATGGAACCAGATGAAGCTAAAAGCTTTTCCAGTCTGGTCCAAACCATAGCTTTCGTTTCCAAAAAAAAAAAAAAATAATAATAATTAAACAATACAACAAGCATCTATGTAAGCATATAGAAAGTGCATATATTAAACGTATAAGGAGTTTAAGACTCATAATAATAATACATACATACAAGAAGAAGATTAGGAAAGATATAAGGAAAAAAGATGTCTTTTAAAGTACTTCTTAAACAAATTTATATTAGGGGAATTTCGTAATTTAGTGTCAAGGGAATTCCAAAGGTGCACACCATGACTTCTCACTTGAGAGTGGGCAAACATTGTTCGAGTGAAAGGTTGTACCAGATTATCTCTTCCCCTTGTGGGATAATTATGATGGGAAGTGTTTGGGAGGAAAAAAGAATTCAAATCATGGGGAAGTTGGTCATTGTGGTGTCTATATAGGAAGATGCCTAACTGGTATTTATAGTGGTCCTTTAAAGTGAGAATATTAGGGTTATAAAAATACGGAAGGGTGTGGGTGTAAGGTGGAACATTTGAGATTAAACGGACAGCCCGCTTTTGGAGAACAAAGAGTTTGTCATTGTAGCTTTGGGAGGAATCGCCCCAGAGTAAAATACTGTAAGTAAGATGAGGGACGATTAAAGAACTATAGATAGTTAACAAAATTTTACTGGGAAGAAGATATCTTAATCTATTCATAACCCCAACCATTCTGGAAACAGATTTTGCGACATTGTCTATGTGACTTTTCCCAGAAAGCTTAATGTCAATCTAATACCTAAAAATTTTGCTAACTTACTATTCTTTATAATTGTACCTTTAAAATTTAAGAAAAACTCATGATTATCCCCTTTGCTGTTGTCAAAAACCAACAGCTTTGTTTTATTAATGTTTAATGATAACTTATTAGCAGCTAACCAGTCAGCTTCATAGTTTAATTCTAAAGATGCAACATGAAGGGCTTCTTTTACATTAGAATTGTGACAATAGACAGTGGTGTCATCAGCGAAGAGTACAAACTTAAGTAGTTTTGACGATTTATACACATCATTGATATATAGTTTAAAAAGTAAAGGTCCCAAAATAGAGCCTTGTGGGACACCAACAGTAATTTCCCTGATATTAGAATCTTTACCTTTGTAACGGACAAATTGTTGCCTATTTGTGACATAACTTGTAAACCAATTTAGTGCCACACTTCTTACTCCATACTTACACAATTTTTTTAAGTAAATTCTATGATTAATAGTATCAAACGCTTTAGACAAATCAATAAACAGGGCTACAGTGGATGCCCTTTTATCCAAATTACACACAACATCGTCCACAAATTTTAAGGCAGCCATATATGTTGAGTAATTTTCCCTAAAACCATACTGTCCAGTATATAAGAGATCATGTGTATTGATAAAATTAAACAATCTATTATAAACAAGTCTTTCAAAGATCTTAGAAATAGCTGGTAAAACAGACACAGGGCGATAGTTTGAAACAGTATCAGGATCACCAGATTTATACAGAGGTATTACCTTAGCAATCTTTAATTCATTCGGGAAAAATCCCTCAGTAAAAGATAAATTCAAAATATGAGTTAGTGGATACACAATATATTCATGAATATGTTTTGATAATTCATTGGTTATGTCATAAAACCTGGTGATTTTGCTTCTTGTAATTTCAGAATAGTAGAGATAACTTCCTCCTGGCTTACAGGATATAAAACAAAGGTATTTGGCACATTAATGTTATTTAAGTACGACTCAAAACTGACATTACTACCATCTATCTCATTAGCTAATTTTTCACCAACTGTTGAAAAAAAATCATTAAACTTAACGGCATAGTCCATTATACTTGAGTCACTTGTAGGGGTAGGACTTGAACTTGGACAACATGAATCAGGCCCCTTTCTATTCAACAATTTATTTATACCAGACCATATCTTTTTACTATTGCCTTTATTCTCAGTAAAAAAGTTATTATAGTAGGACTGTTTAGCATTACGAACTATTGTGGTTAATTTATTCTTATAGTTTTTATACTTCAGAAAATCATGGTCAGTAGGGCTTCTTTTGTACGCACAATAAAGGATATTCTTCTTCCGAACAGACTGAAGAATGCCCGAGGTAATCCAGGGTGATTTCTGTAAATATTTCTTAGACCTAAAGTTTCGTAACGGACAATTTCTATTAAATATGTCATTAAATTTACTATGAAAGGTACTAAAGGAAGACTGTGCATTATTATCCAGTAACACATCACACCAGTCACATGATCTTAACTCCATTTTCATTTTTAAAATATTGCAGTTGCGTGCATCACGTGTTAAGTGATCACTTTTGTGTGCGCATCTTCTAGGAGGTTTTAAATTATCGCAGAAAATAGCAATAGGATAATGGTCTGATATATCAGTTTTTACAACAGTAGACCTAGTCGTGTGATCAATATTCGTAAAAATATTATCAAAAAGGGTTGAAGACATACTGGTTACTCTAGTTGGTATATCAATGACAGGATAAAAGGAAAAGGATAGTAGAGTATTCACAAATACATCAGCAGTGTGTTCGGAAAGAAGGTTCATATTAAAGTCACCCACAAGAAAACACACATCACGTTGGGTATTTAATTTATTACATACATCGACTACGTCTTCTAAGAACCCGCCAACGACTTCACCTGGTGGACGGTATATAACTCCAACAATTGTTTTTTGAATCCACATTATTGATTTTTAGAAACAGATAATCAAAATGCGTAGAATTTGGCAGGTTGTTCATGACAGTAAATTGCAAATCACTCTTGATATATAATGCGACCTCTCCTCCCCGCTTGTCTGAACGCCCCTTACACACGAAAGAGTAACCCGGAATATTATAGAGGGCAGTATAGTCATTGTCATGAAGCCATGTCTCCGTGATAGCAATTAATGAAAAAGGATAATCATCAACACAGCTAATTAAATTTAAAACTGAACCGAAGTTATGGGGCAGCAACCTTGCATTGATATGTAGAATAGAAAACTCTGCATGGCTCCTGTTAATAAATTCATTAAAATCATTTAAATCTGAATGGCAACAATTGATTTGAGCCTGTAAAAACCCCAAATCAACATCGGGTTTCTCCATATGCATAACAGAAAAGAAAAGGAAAAGTAACGTCAAACAAAGAAAAAACAAAAAGAAAAAAAAACAAAAACAAGTTAGAAAGGTTACCTGAAGAGAAAAACAAGTATCAGTCGTCAGATAATCCATTTTAGTTCAAATAAAAACCAGCATGAGTGGCTTTGAGAGGCCGAGCAAAATAAGGAGAGTGTACTACCAACAAAGAGTAAAGCTTTAATCCAAGCGAAGATTGATTTCCCTTTATCATCAAAAATACATCTTGAGGGTGGGCACATGTTGACTACAGATGGGCATATACATATATACATGAAGCATGCATCTATGAAACCCACTAAGCGTGTTCAACTCAGTTGATCAGACGACGTCTCTTTGTCAGTAAAAGTCTTGTAATCTCCAGTAATCCTAACACATAACAATTGGATAAGCCATGATGAAGATGAGCTTGAGGAAAGGAATTTAGGCAGTAAGCTACTTCCACCGGGCCTGTAGAAAAGAAAGGCTTAATCCTACTGTAATAGGTGACTTTCCTTGATGTTCTCAGGAAACATCTGTAACAGTCTATATACATTGTACATTGAAGTTGCTTTACACAGAGTATGGTAGTTTGCGTGAACACACAATAGGAGATATTACTGAAAAACAAAATGACCTCCAAGAAGTTAAATGTTACCTATAGAGTTTGTAGATCTTCTTCTTGCTTGACCTGGAATTTCTTTTCATCCTTTGTGATAACATATATGCGGCCATCCAGTGTCCAGTGCCTTGCTACTTTAGGGTGTTTCCGAACTTTTGCATACAAGGATTGCTTCAAAGTAGTTAAGTCCTCATTAATGAAGATTTGGGTGCCCTTTAAGGACTTCCGTGCCCTATATACTCCGTCCCTTACATTGTATGAAGTAAATTTTACAATAATGGGTCTCGGCTTGGTTCCATCAGAGGCGGTACGCCTAGGAATTCTGTGGGAGCGGTCAATATCATCTTTTTTTAATCTCTACATCCAATGAATGGACTACAGATCTTCCGTAGGACTCCTGTGTAAAACCACCTGCAAATACTACGCTGAAATTGCAAATATTATTTATTTCATAGTTTCTCAGTCAACATGGATTCTCGTCTACACTCGTTCATTATCTTTTTGTTAGTTTTATGGTGTTTCTTCATCACCGCTGTCAACTGTAACGAAGGTAAGTTTCTATGTTTTTCTACCTGACTTTTAACAAGGCTTAAGATGTTTTCGCAGTGTCGTACCCTCTAGTGAGAGATGAGGTGAAAAAATGTTATTGAAAAGTTACCACCTTTTTGGCGAAAAAAAAGATATTGTAAAGATATAATTTGATAAAAAGTATACAAAAACATATGATAAAGTCTATTAAAACAGACATAAAGTTAATGACGTAAATTTTTCTCTTTTACCTGTTTACATTTAGAAAAGTTGCTGAGAGGAAAGTAAGATCCGAAATAAGTGTATTTGTTTTCCACAACTGGTGATTAAATGCAGTTCTCCCAGAAGATGTAAACTTCATTTCATCTAATCTACTTCCAAACTTAAATCAAACGAAAATTAAGGACATTACCAACGAGAATATTTTAGCAATACATCTGTCAGCAAAATAAATCCTTCATATATTTTAAGAACATCAACCGCATAAGTCACTTTCTAATAATCGAAGAACTGGCCGGACAAATCTATGATATACTCAGATATGCTCTTCAGTCGGTGTTTCTCCAAAAATTTATTACTAACTTGAACTCCATTTATATTGAAAAGTATATTATTGAGTTTTCGCTTTTCTAAATAACTTCCCCAGATGCCTGTATTTAGGAAGACTAAACTTACAAAAGGAAACAAAATCTAATTCAAATACTAATGTTGCTCATTTCTCCGCATACCCTTAAAACTGTTGATCAATTTTAAATACAAGAGAAAGCGTGGCAACGGAGCTTTGTAACGATCTTGAGAGTACAATTCTAAACGACTCTTCTTTATTTTACATCGTTTTTTGAATTTTACAGACGAATGATACAAAAGTTTGATAGTTGGTGTAAAAATTCAGTATATTTAAAGTATAAACTTCAAAAAAGAAAATACATCATGATAAACGCTCGCCATGATAAACGTTTCACCACATTAATTCTTCATTTACCAAATCGTTTTCTTGAATGAAGTTAACAGTTTCAACAGAAGCTTCAAAAATATTTTCTTCAAATGAATGGTAAAATGCAAGGAGTTGAAACATTGAAGTATTGTACGATGCACTGACAAAGTAATGAAGAGTGGCTAAATTAAAGTAACCCAAACACCTGCAAGATATTTACATTATATGTATATCCATCATTTTTGTACGTTTTTAAAAATAGTTAAAAGCACATTATTTAATGCAAAGGAAAGAAAAAAGTCAGAACATGGTAACAGCAAGTGTAAAAACGTGGTTCATTAGGGAGGTGCCTACTTGAATAACAGCCATATTACTCTTGTTGTATGAGATTTTATTATTATTATTTTTTTTTTTTGAAGAAGAAGAAATACTCGATATTTAATTAAATTTAAGTGGCAGGTGAGTAAAGTAGGAAATTAAGGCCTATGGTGACAACTATTTACGCACATAAAACACACACACTTACAATAGAGCGCTGCAAGGCACGGGTTTGCAAACACTCTTTTAACCGATAAAATAAAACTACGCAGAAATTTGGCCAATCAATCTCAAAATGAGAAAAATTCTTTTGCGTTAATTTTGATTTATTCGTGTTCATATGTGGGTCATTTATCTTTAACACATGCTCCGATAGCAAATATCAAGTTAATATGGTACTGCCAAACAAACAAGAAATTGCTTAAAAATACAGCAAATTGACCGCTTTTGGAAAGTCTATCTTTTCGCATAATTCTTGAATGTGTGTCTGATAAAAAAAAAGTATTCTCTCTATGGATATTTAGACTGATTAGTATGATATCTTTTTTCCCTTTAAGTTTCATATTTCTTCTACCAACAACCAGATTATCCAAGAGATTGCGAAGACGTATATACACAATGTTCGTCTAATAATTCAAGCGGTGTATACACTATCAAGCCAGGTGGATATCCAGAACGTTTTGAAGTGTTGTGCGACAACCAAATGTCACCAGGCGGCTGGATAGCAAGTTCGTTACATATAAACATGGTTTTCTTACTTTCAGAAGTTAATGTTTGGCAGAAATGATGGAAAAGGATTTATCAGGGCCCCTCATGCATCTACTGGGAGTTGCAGCACGAATCGGAAAGTGTACCATTGCGATTGTTTTTTTTTTTCCTATTTTACTGACTTCACTGGAAGGAGTGGGCTATGGTTCTGGTGAGAGAGTGGATGGCTTATTTCGTCTGTTTGGTCTTTTACAATTTCCACAGTAATGCAGAAATAACTTGTAGTAAAAAATGACATATTCAAACAAAATCTATTCTTCTTCATACAGATGCTAAATGATCAAATGTTGTTCAAATAACAGCGTTAAGTTTAGAATTCGAAAGGTTGGAAGCAGACTTCACATGGTGCAGTGGAATGTGCAACTGTGGAATAAAACATTTTGAAACAAACTTCATGTTTTGTACCGAAAGAATCAAGTTTTTATTCAATGGCAGATTAAAGTTGAGATTTGAAATACTTCATTGGAAAGTCATAATTAGGTGAAGGTTTTTAAAGTGAGATTTGGCATTTCGAAGAGAAATTCAAACTCACCCAAAATGTTCATTTAAGTTGTTCCGTGAACAGGTGAAGGAATTTCACATTTTAGAACACATTTGATTGAATGACACCGCTAATTTGGCAACTCGCAAAAGTTAAGAAGTTTTACCGGTCTAGTGTGATGGGCTATAGCCAAATAATGCGTTTTCGAATAAAAATGCATACCATCTTTTCCATTCTGCCGAATAAACGAATTTGGATTAAATGACATCGATTAGTCGGAAGTTGCCATAATTAGTGCGAAAGAAGTTTTTCAGTGCAAATTAAGATATAGTTGAAAACGGAATTTTGAAATGGGACACATTCCGCCTTCATATAGAGGTGAAATAAACATTTCAAGTTGTTTTAAAACATAATTGAAGCTTCTAAATTCGCAAAAGTTAGAAACAAGTTGACCGGTGCAGTGTATTTTGCTTAAGACGAAATGCCATTTTCGAAACAAATTCATATGTCTCCATTACCGCACAATGATCAAAGTTTGATTCAATGACAGCGATGAGTTAGAAATTTCAGTCATGGTTGACACAACTTATCTACATTTTCTTCTACCCCTTGTATCAATGTCTTGGTCCGAGCATTACTAATCATGATAAAGTAAAACTATTAGATTAACGTTCGACAAACGAATGACAACCTCTTTAAATTTAGTTAGATTAACGTAAAACCCAAGGGGATTGTCCTGAAGCTTGTTAGTTCGTAAGATACAGTTGTTTTACTGCCCAGTTTCTAACCCATTGGTTTAGGTTGAGTCGGCCATCATATTGTGTGTTCACCTAGTCCATTACGTATGCGGAGCCCCACGCACAACGGTTGTGGGTTACATTTTTATAGAATGATGCAGTACCTACGTGAAACCTTGGATATGGTACAAGACTATATCATTTTCACAGTAGCATTATGATAATTGTCCCATGATTTTAAATAATGAAATTGTTTTCAACCGGACACATAAAAAATACTTGTTAACCGAGAAAAACACTGATCCACTTCGTATCAATGCTACAACAACATGTAGGAATTGCACAGGTAAAACTTTAATTTTAATTTTACTAAACACCTACAGAATAGACTTTAAGTGCTAGCGACTCGAATTATTTGATGCTTTTACATTTTGCCCTTACATTTACAATTGCAACTCAAAAATACATCTGCTTTGCTTCGAAAACAAGGTAACAGATCAAATCAAAGTACCTTACCCATAAGCTATCAGTAAATCAATACTAATTTAGGAGTTGTTGGCACATTCCTATTTAGTATTTTATATGTTACATTGTTCAGGTAATTCAACGCCCAGCATACCTAAAGGATGCTTTGTGAATGAAGCGGATACTTTCATCATGGTAATATAACAGATTCTTACTTACTCTTTGCACACATCACCGAGACAAGTAGTAACAATGGCAACCATTATGCAGGAACGCATTTCGAGACCTGGGATACACTAGGATAAAAGTGGAATGGGACAATTTTAGAAAACCACACAATCCGATTTCAATGAAAATTCACAAGAACCCCTCTAACATATCAAAACTTGATGTGACCTTAAACCTTCTTTTAAGATATGCTTTGAGCCAACTATTGCTTACATACAGTTATGTATTATTTTTCATGCTCGTGAAGAGATACAATTTTTTTTAAAGGTTTGACCGACCCTCCCAAAACTCAGTGACGTGTTCTTAGACTATTTACTGTGAATAAATTAAATCATGGTGATGGGTTAAAACTCATGAGTTAGCCTTTAAATAACTCTTGCGTGACGTGGTATTGCTACGAATGCAGGCTCGTGCGATGAATCCATTTTTAGTTGCGGTGCATGCCACGCAGGCAGCCACAACTATAGCAGTCGACACAAGAGCCGAAAATTAGGAATTACCGCTAACTCCTACGAGACGGGCGGTTCCATGGGTATGTGATGTTGTGTAAGTTGTAGGGAATGTTGTTTTATAATGTATATCATTTATTGAAGGTCGTTTACCTTTGGTAAGGGTGTTTAAATGGTTAATTTTGATTAAAAAATCGCGTGGGTGGTGTCTATTTTTAGAACAAGGACCACAGAGGTGTGTTATCAAGAACTGGTTTGTTATTGGTCGACAATGTGTTTTGCATGGGGTTCAAGGAAGTAATCCTAACAGTAACGTTGTACGTAAATGATAGGTTGTATACGTACGCGTTTCGTGTATTTGCGGAATTGGAGATATGACGATTTGGAGCATGTCATAGGTAGTAAGGCGCTTCTATGTAATATATGTTCTATAGTGCAAAAGGAATACAGGACTGAGTCGTATTGTGCATGTAGTAATGTATTGGTCGAGCTATATGTTGTTACTGTGGAGAGGAACTTGGTGCGATAGAATGTGATAACACTGGTCTAACACTGGTTATCACTGTTGGTCTAAAGAAGTGAGACAAGGATAGGTAAGTTTATTTGGTTAAGTATTAAAGAAAGTGGGGGGTTTTGGTTCAACGTAAATTGGTAGAGTTTTGTTTCTGATTCGGTGCGGTGTGGGGTGTATGTTTATCGTAAGGTTTAGGCCAAGCCTAACGTTAGACTTAGTTATACTGTGCCATGTTTCGGTAAGTGTGGTAGTAGGAACAGTGTTAGTATTGTCATATAGGCCTAGGCTAGTACTAGTAGTAGGCCTGTTTAATAGAAACATGTCATAAGTAGGCCTAGTAAGTAATAAGAAGAAGCAGTAGTAATGACTTATTGGAGTATATTTTCCAGGATTTACCAAATAAAATATTGTTTTGTTTTCATGTGGAGACAGGCGTAGGCCTAGGCCTAGGCTATTAGGCTAATATTAATAAATAAATGAGTTATCATTTAGCCTTGTCAAACTTAGGCCTGGGTATAAGCTTACAAATGTTTGTAGGCTCTAGCCTGTAACTTTGTAAGTTAATGTATCTGCTGAAACATCTTAAAGAGTTTTATGTTGTAGATACAGGTAATTTGTAAGAAATCATTGCCGTATTTACACACACCCAGATACATCTGATACACCACGCGTGGATCGACTTTCGATGTTTCTAGATTTCATACTAGGGCTGTGAACGTTTAGCAAAAGAACTAAACGTTTAACCTCAAAAATTTGTGATCGTTTAGCGATTAATCGCGATTAGCTTATCACAAAGAAAAAATATTATTTTCAGTACAGTATATAGTGAGTGATACTCATTGTAATGCAGAAATAATAATACATAGTTTATATGTTACATGGTTAAAATCAAATTATTCTGAAACTTTGAAGCCTACAGTACAAGGTTCAAATATGCCCAGAATGTTCCATTTAACAACAAATGGGGATCATCAGAGTATACAAATAGATAACAAACTGTCAAATACAGGTTTTGCGATTTATTAATCGCTTGTAGCTTAGTACTAAACATTTATTTCACATGCGATCGTTTAGTGATTAATAGCTACACGTTCACAACCCTATTTCATACTTGGCAAGTTATCACTAAAATTAACATGACATGATTTCATGATTTAAAGAGTTCTAGAGTAGTTTTTAGTAATACAGTTACAGTATGTCTCAGTTAACCTAGCCGACGTATATAAGCTCAGGTCGCAAATGTTTGTAGGCTAGTAGTAGCGTAGTGGCCGTTATCCAACTTAAACCAAAGGCCTACCAGTGGGGTTAATTTTTCAATGGTTTAAACTTCAGAGCTATTGGTACTAATTGGCTTCTTTCCTGGAAGTGTCATACCTGCACATGCTTGTATGTACAGTATCCGTATCCCTAACCATAGCCCAGTATTTTATCAGCCATTTACTATGGGTATGCAGGCCCGTAGCAGGCTTGGGTCGATTAAATTCCAATGTAATCGATTACGATTGCCATTACTTCATATTTTACGATTGCGATTATGATTACGATTACAGCTAAAATTAAAAGTAATTGATTACGATTGCGATAACATTGCAATGTAATCATGATTGCAATCGTGATAACATTTTGTTTCCACATAAACAATGTTACTGCTGGCTGAGTATGTTCGTGGCGTGTTGAAGTGCTCGAACACAGTACCCTTTGACTTTGTAACCATCTTCCTCTAAGAAAGTTGCAATGACAGCTGATCACTCCAACAAACAGTACAGCTAAACATAAGCTGCCTTTACAAATACAACCAATGTGTACTCAGACACATAACACCTGTAAAACTTGTAACCCCACTTACAACTATCATTGCAGTGACTTGAACATTTTCCTTTCAACAATTTCTTCTATCATCTCTTAAAGAACATTAACTTTCTCAGTCAGGCCTTACATTTGAGACTGACACTTCAGGTAAATAGGAAATGAGAACAATAGACTAAAGGTATCAATAGTACGCTCTCAATAGCTGCCACTACTGTAGGGGTCTACTGGTCCACTGCCCACGGAAGTTTTGATCAATGGAGCTTTTAATTAAACTTAATTACTTTAAGATTTAGCATTTTGTGAGGTTGATATCAACCAGTTGTGTAACAAGGATATGTTCAGGTTGAGTGGGGGAGCTGAATAGACAAATTGTGCAAATAAAAACAAATCCCTGCAGAGTACCAAAACAGAACTAAGTCCTCCCAAAGTAGAGATTATTGAACCCATGCACTTCTCACTCATTTAAATTTTAAGCTAGAACATCCAAGAAAGAGGGACAATTACATTTTGTCATTCCAACAGAAGAACCAAGCACTGAAAAAATTGTTTAGTAAATTTACTTCTTTGTTCAATTCAACTTCATTGTAATCAGAAATGAAACCAAGATTGCTATTACTTTGCCATTATAATCAATTACGATTGCAATTGCTTTGCGATTTTCACAAAAGTAATCGATTGCGATTACAACTACTTCAAAATGTGCAATCGATTGCATTCGATAACGATTACTGATTACGGTTACCTCAAGCCTGGCCCGTAGACAGCCCATGTGGATGGGTGGGTCTTTTTTCCAAGATGTGGACCTTTTTTACAAATACGGAGGCGGCTAGCATGTGCTGTAAGCATGCAGCTGCTAGGGGTCTGGGGCATGCTTCCCTGGAAAAGTTTTAAATCTGCAGATCTCCTGCATTCTGGAGCATTTTAGGGGGCTTTTGAACACAACAGAAGTCCTTTTTCTCCAGGATTTCCACACAGTTCACCACCTTTGAAGAAGTGAACGGAAATTGGTCCTCAATATGTCAAGAAAAAATTCATAGCTGACCCTTCAAACACAGGGCTGAAAAAATGGACCTCTCTCAAGTTGGGGTGGATCGTTCGAACGCTCCGACCCCCCTGGCTACGGGCCTGGTATGTGACCTTCTCCTTATATATTGTTATGTGTTCGTAACCCTAACCCTATACCTTGTAATATTTTTAGAAGAAAAACATGATTCACATCTATCCTGAGTCGAACATGGGGGTATCAAGCTCTTGAAACACTGAAGACAGTTTGAAGTCGGCCAGGACTGAAGTTGCTTTGACAGAAGGGACACCAGTTTAAGAATTCCAGATGGCCTTGTGTCAAGGAGAAAGCTATGTAAAACCCAGCCAGTACCAAAGGCTATTCTTTGAAGATACAAGTCTTTGACTCTTCGTAACATCAGGAGCCTACTTGAACAACCTATCTCGCTTCAAGGAATGCAACTGGTTGGATAAAGAAACAGACTAGGCTACCAGTGTTTGCTTTTAGGCTAATTACTCCTAGAATATCTAATTTTTAATTTTTTACGTTTTCGTGATGCTACTCCTGGAAATCACTCAATTTTTATCATAACAGTCACATGTAAAACGTCTCTAAATGCTATCGCAGTTTTATTACATTCGTCAATAGGTCTCCTCTGAACTTTTGTTATTGTCAATTTATGAAAATTATTAGGCAACTATTCGAAAACAAACCTTTTACCCATGAAAAAAGTACTCCAATCATGTTGTATAATTTAAAAAGAGTCATAATTGTCGCAAACCAATTGCAGTTTTAATATCGCTTGATAAACACGATAACAAATATTTTGTCATCTGTTGCAGCATGCTTTAACACCAATCTGTTAATTCTGAGATAACCCTTGTTGATTTTTTTCTTAAATTTTAAGGTTATTCAGCGTCGTATGGATGGATCTCAAAACTTTTTCCTCTACTGATCTCACTATAGTCAGGGCTTTGGATCCCCAAATCGCGAGTAGTGGCTCGGTAATGATAAGTTACATAGTTTAACAGCTCAGCGAAATTGCTAACTCCGCATAGACTTTGTCAACAGGTACGGATCGCCGTACTACGCCAAATACAGTTCTTTCAGTGTCGGCAATGCAGGTGACAAATACAGATTGAGTGTTGGAGGTTACAGTGGAAATGCAGGTTTGTAAGAATGTTAAATCACATAATATATAGCCGTGTCTATTTGTTCCCTACATGCAACGTATTCATTTAATTTATATTCACTTAAAAGTCTCAGACGACTACATCTGATTCACATAAATCTCTAAATAAGCAAACGCCCGAATCACTCGTAAGACAGATGAATGAAAGAGAATGGGTTGGTACTTATTGAACCAAGCAGCACACCGAGGTCAGACTGTGTATGCTAAGTAAACTCTAATATGAATTTGGAACTCATTTAACTTTGGAAAAGGCCAAAAATGACAAAATACCTTTTTTAAATGAGAATTGAAAAGGTTTGTAAAATAGAAATTTGGCAAGAGTCGTTTTTGTCTCAGTTAAAGGAAGCTATTCATCACTCCAGACAGTTCCATCTCCAAATAGCTTACCATGACTCTAAAGTTACTAGCAGCTCCTCCTGCAGCTGTTTAAAATTAATCTAAACCCATACTTAATCCTTGCTCATTGCCCCAATAACCATATCCAGGTGATCACACAAGGCCCTTTTGGGCAAAGGAACAACCTCCGCACTCGCTGTGGAATGCTTAACAGGCGGAGACTACACCCGTTGAACTGAAATACAATCTGAAAAATTATGCACTGGTGATGTTTCTACTAGCGCTAACTAATTTTATATGTGGAAACAAACGGTTTTTAGGTAGGATGAATGAGTAAGTATGAATTGGTACCAAACAACGGCGAGACGGTTTCATTTCTAATAAAATCAAACATTTTTCTATGATCAGATTTGCGGATACTTCGTTGACTCTCATTTTATCTGAAGCCCGTTAAGTTGAAAACAATTGAAACACGGACAACCCTTGACACAAGAGGACACGAACATAAAGTCTTACTAATTCTTTGTACTTACTGCTTTGAAAAGGGTTTGTTGACTTAGCCATCCCTGTTAACTTTTAATGCTATAAGTTAGAGAAGTATTAACATTGCACAGATGACCAATTGCTTACGGAAAATGTGGGAAATGAAAGTGACTGTTGGGTTTCCCCGGACTTTCAGCATACATATGCATAACTAGTAAATTCTTCACGTAAGGCAATTGTTTTCAAAAATTTACAACTTCGAAAACAGTTGACTTAGCTTTGCTTGATTATGAAGGTTTATTTTCAATCGTATTGAAATGCACATGATGCGTTCCCCCATCTGACACTCACATTGCTGTTATTGTGTATCCAATTTACGGTATTTTATTATTTTAATATTTTTATGTCGCGGATAGAAGTACGATATTAAAATAAGTTAAATTGTTCAAGTTTAATACCAAATGAGGGGCATACAAGTGGGGAGAAGCACAACTTCTTTAGGGAAAGGATGTGATATAGGAAGCCGAAAAGGCAGAGTAAATAAGAAAGAGAAACACTGATCATTGTTACTAAAAAATTCTGGAAACGAGGTGCATTCTAGGTACAACGAGAAATATCATAACATTTTCTTACTTTTGTTTAATTTGCACCGCATCGCTTTCCTTTATATCACATGGGGGCCCTTTAAACTCTCTCACTACTATCTCGGCTGAGTGTAAGCTCTATCTTTTTAAACAACATATTTATAAAATGTTTTATAAACGAGTTCAAGATTGAACTCTAATCCTGTGACAAATAAAGAGAATATATATAACGCCGTTTTAATTTCCTATTCAAGGATGAAAAATTGACTGGGACCCCTTTTTCCAACCCCCCCCCCCCCATGCAACGATAAGCTACATACAGACATAAATATAATAAAATAACCATGTGCGTATTACGTGTAATATTTGGTAAAACTGATCAGAATTGTAGGTAGGCCCAAGCACAAAAGTTTTTGTACATATCAGTTAAACCTTTTGTAAGACTAACTTGTTCGAAATTTTGGACTAGGAAACACGAAACTATTACCTTTCTGTGGTTTCAAATCTGCATGTTGTAATTGTCTCTTGATGAATATCTTTCACTACACAGGCAATTATCTATCTGGTTTTAATGAAAGAGCTTTCACAACTCGAGACCGTGCCAACGATGCTTGGAGTTATGGAAACTGCGCCACTTATTATTATACTCCTTGCGGTACATCTTGTTCATATAACTCGGGATGGTGGTTCGGTAATTGCGGTTATTCCCTCAACGCTCCATACACTGTTAAAAAATTTCTCTGTAAATTTACATAATTTTTATGGCAAATTTTTTCCAACCAAATAATGTTTTTTTTACAGCCAGACTGTAATCATGAAAAAACATTAAGGGTTTGTTTTTTCTTTACAGTTTTTGCATGTAAATTAGTTTACAAAAGTCTACTGTAAAATCGAATTACACAATTGTTCTGTTTTGTTTACCTTAATTTTATGTGAATTTACAGCCTACTGTTTTCATTCCCGACGTTTTAATATTTATTATGATATCGCTTTTTTACCTTTCATATGTTATTACGTAACATACACTTCATCATTACGTAGATCAGGTATTTGGTTATCAACGTAATGTGTCGTTACGAAGTTGTTTTCAATCAAAACACATTGAGGATGCTTTGTTGTCATATTGTTATCAAGTAGACTGCTATCTCTAGGAACTTTGTAATTGGAAAGTCACATTTTTTGTACAATATAATAATTGTTTTTAAAATAAATATGACAAAGAATGCAAATACATTGATTGCAAACATTTCCAGACAAGGTAAACAAAAAGTTTATCACTTCCTGATTAAAAAACGCCAAAGAAGATATTATTCAAAGCAACAGCAATCCTTTTGTTAGGAAAATGCCTACAAAATAAGCTCCACCCATTTATGCAAAATGAGATTTACGTCATAAAGTGGTAAATTTACAGACTCTTTCAAGTAAATTTGTGAAACGTTTTTAATTTGCTCCGATTAAGTGCATGAGCGCCGGTGGCGATGAGTTGACATCAGTATACCAATTGTCAGTGCTCTGAAATTAGGGCCTTACAATTTCTTTTTACTTAAAAATGTGTGTCAAAACACCAGTTGTATGATATTTATAACTAAGAACGTAATAACTAGGTATGCTTTTATAATAAATGTAAGTTAATTTTCAAATAGGGCCAGAAATTTGCCAAAATTTTTTTTTTTTAAACTGAAACTTCGCAGAACGATGCATGTTATATATTGAAAATTTTCTGGCTGTTTCTTATTTGTTTGTTTGGGCTTATTTTTGTTTCTTTTTCAGCTTAAAAACAAAATGAATGTTTGTTAAATGACAGTATTTTTATATGAAATCAGAAAAACACAAAATACTGTTAAAATTTCTGAAAATTTACAGAAAAAATTTACAAAGCAGTAAAATTTGGTTAAAAAAGCAGTCAGAAATGGTTTTTCAAATAAACAGAAAATACATGTGTTACGAGACGACATCAACCAGATTGAATCCTCGGACGAGCGAGTGAAAAGTTCTAGAAAGTGCTAGCATCGGCGTTGTCTCTCGAGCATATTGAACGGGTAACCCCAGAGAACATTCGCACAGTTACTGGAAACTACTGTATGATGTAATGGCCTAATAATAGCCAACCTGTGGTTATGGGTTACTGAGCCCAGAACTTTCGCTGTTTGTTTTGTACGAGATCAAACGAAACGTTTCCATTAGAGTGAGTTCCAGACTTTTCTGGAAGAACTACCAGATATATAAAAGGTCATGCAAGCAGTGTGACAAGAGAAGAGAAGAGAACAGAAGATACACACAGAGACCAGACGCCTGCTTCGCCGCTTAACGCTGTAATTGTGTCGCCATTTACCAATCAATAGTCTTCATCCTGCCTTCGCGGAATAGAGTCCTACGCTGTGCTGCTGTACAATCGACGCTGACAACACTACCCCTTGGACAAAGAGTGATACCTTAAGCTGTAAAAGATTGTAAGTAGATTTAAGATTAATTGTTGTAAATTTAAGGAAGTAAGAGGTGAATAATAATTAAGTAGTTGATTTTAATCTCGCTCTTCTGTGGTCTTTCGCTGTTATTGGTTTGAATTGCGACCAAGCCGTAACAGAATTGGTGGCCTAACATCCGGGAAAGAATTATACTACCAGGTAGAAAATTCGAGAAATTTCGTTGTCATTTGCAACTGTATTATCCAGACTTCTTAGTTGTTTGTGAGTGCTTGACACAGCCTCAAAATGCCATTTGATTTAGATAAATTCGTGGCTAGCCCCTCAATTGAGGAGCTTAACTCACTAAAAGAGTCTGAGATTGTAAAAGTCGCAAAACACTATGGTGTTGAATTTCAGCCATTAATGCGGAAGGACGAGATTAAGAGATACATTGTAGAGTATCTGGTAGATGAAAGTATTCTGCCAATTACAGTGCTTGAGACAATCATGACCGTGCCAACTGACAATGCATTTGAATTGAAAAAGCTCGAATTGGAAATGAATAAGGAGGTTAGATTGAAAGAACTAGAAAGGGAAGAAAAGGAAAGAGAAGTTAGATTGAAAGAATTGGAAATGCAAAGAGAGAAAGAGGCTAGAGAGCATGAATTTAGGTTGAAACAACTGGAATTAGGGGTCATAAAAGGCCCAGAGCCTAAAATAGGCACGGATACTGGGGGATTTGATGTCTCTCAGCACGTAAAATTTGTGCCCAAATTTCAGGAGGATAATGTGGAGAAATTTTTCAACCACTTTGAAAAACTGGGTGAGCAATTAAAGTGGCCCAGAGATAAATGGTCGATACTCATTCAGAGTAATTTTACTGGCAAGGCCCAGGAAGTGTATTCCGCTCTGTCAATAGAGGACAGCATGGATTACGATAAAGTCACAAAGGCCATATTACAAGCCTATGAGTTAGTACCCGAGGCTTATCGCCAAAAATTTAGAAAATATCGTAAGGCGGATACACAAACATATGTAAAGTTTGCCTATCAAAAGGAAAGGCATTTCGATAGATGGTGTGATTCTAAAAAGGTCTCCACATTTGAAGCCTTACGACAATTGATGCTCGTCGAGGAATTTAAACGGTGTGTGAGTGATGACATAAAGACTCACCTTGAAGAGCAAAAGGCAGACAAATTGAAAGAAGTGGCAAATTTGGCTGATCAGTATGCACTCACCCATAAGTTTGGTAAAGTAGGTCAGACTCAAAACAAGAGTCAGTTTAATAGGCCAAATAAAAAATATGGCAACGGCACTAGTGGTGACACAGCAGGTAAAATTAGTGGATCTCAGTCTGGTTCCCTCTCTCCAACAAATTCTGGTAAAAAACAACCAGATTCTAGTCGTCAAAAGAACGACCAGGTCAGCTCAAATAAAGCTGCCTTTAAAGACATAGTTTGTGGTTTCTGTCACAAAAAGGGCCACATGATGGCAAATTGCTTTCAATTGGCAAAATTAAAGGAGACTGAAACAGCTCCAAATGCCTTAGCCAATGCAGAAAATTCTCCAGAGGTAGTCGCGACTTTACGGCCTAATTCTAATGACCAAATTAGGGAAGAATACCTTCCATTCGTGTCTGAGGGTTTTATTTCCCTAGATGGGGATTCAGCTCATCCACCCGTCAAAATTAAAATTTTGCGTGACACAGACGCAACTCAGTCGTTGCTTCTTGATGGAGTTTTGCCATTAACGGACTCTACTTCCACAGGGGCAAATGTACTAATTCAGGGGGTTGAGTGTGGATTTATTTCTGTCCCTCTTCACAAAATTAATCTGAAGTCAGATTTAGTTTCTGGGTCGGTCATAGTAGGGGTCAGACCTACTCTACCTGTAAAGGGGGTATCTCTGTTGCTAGGCAATGACCTAGCTGGTGGAAAGGTAGTGACCAATGCAATTTTGACAGATAAACCATGTGACTATAACAACACAGAGCAATTAGAAAAGGAATTTCCAGATTTATTCCCAGCCTGTGCTGCCACGAGAGCTATGTCACAAAAGCTTGCTATGGATGATAGTCTTAAGCATCCAGCCTCCAAAAGTGAGGATACAGTTTCCAAAAGTGAAACAAGTAGGGAATCATGTAAGGATGATAATCTTGAACATCCACTCTCTAAAAGTGAGGGTATGATTTCTGAAAAGAAGGATGGTAAATTTAAGCCTCCGCCCTCTAAAATTGAGGAATTAGTTCCTAAAAATGGAACAGCACTCCCAAAAGTGGGGTCAAAGTCCAAAGAGGACTCTAAAGAGAATGTTGATGAAAGTGAAGATTCCTGGTTTGATCTCAGCCAAACTTTTATGGCCAATCTTCAAGATTGTAAGTCTCCTGGCCCCCCACATGGTGAGGGGATAGAACAGGAAAGAAACATGTCTGACACACTCCATAAAGACCAGTTGTCAGTCCAACAACAACATGATGAAGAGCTTCAGCCACTAATTGCTGGTGCCCTCACTGAGGATGAGTCGAAAGACGTCCCAGTGTGTTTTTACCTCAAGAACGGTGTTTTGATGCGTAAATGGCGACCACCTGATGCACCATTAGATGAAGAGTGGCGCGTTTACCATCAAGTTGTGGTACCTAGGGTGTATCGAAAGAATATACTGAGTATTGCTCATGAAATGCCATTTGCAGGGCACCTAGGGGTCAATAAGACTTACCATAAAATTCTAAATCACTTTTATTGGCCTAAGCTTAAGAGTGATGTGGCTAAATTTTGTAAGACTTGTCATTCATGTCAAATGGTTGGGAAGCCGAATCAGAATATTCCGGCTGCACCCTTAAAGCCAATTCCTGCTTTTTAAGAGCCATTTAGTAGAGTCATTATTGATTGTGTAGGTCCTCTACCTAAGAGTAGGACAGGACATCAGTAAGTATTAACCATAATGTGTGCTTCGACAAGGTTTCCAGAGGCAATTCCTCTAAGGAATATTAAGGCTCGGACAGTCTTACAAGCTTTACTTAAATTTTTCACATTGTTTGGGTTACCTAAGGAGATCCAATCAGATCAAGGGTCTAATTTCATGTCAACTGTATTCCAACAGATGTTGTATGAATTAGGCATAGACCAAATTAAGTCTTCGGCTTATCATCCCGAAGGCCAAGGGGCTTTAGAAAGGTTTCACCAAACATTGAAAAATATGTTAAAGACATATTGTCATGACAATGAGAAAGATTGGGATGAAGGCATTCCATTTGTAATGTTTGCTGTCAGAGAGTCTGTACAGGAGTCACTTGGGTTCAGTCCATTTGAACTCGTCTTCGGACACACAGTTCGTGGACCATTGAAATTATTAAAGGAGAAGTGGTTATCAGATCCAGGTGAAAACATACATCTGCTTGATTATGTATCCCGTTTTAAAGAGCGTTTTCACAGAGCATGTGAACTGGCTCAAGAATATCTGAGGAGTTCTCAGAAGAAAATAAAGGCGTGGTATGATACGACCACTGCAGAAAGAGAGTTTAAGCCTGGTGAGAAGGTGTTGGTGTTTTTGCCTGTGTCTGGTCAGCCACTTCAAGCTCGCTTTCAAGGACCTTATGTCATTGAAAGAAAGGTCAATGACACAAACTATGTCATCTTGACGCCTGACAAGCGTAAATCGAAGAGAGTTTGTCACATTAATATGATGAAAAAATATTATGAAAGAGAGGATTGTGACATTTCTAAGGATGAAAGTGTACATGATGTGAATGTCAATGTTGATGATGCATGTGATCAAGTGTGTATCATCAGTGTTGATCAAGAATTCAATGATAATGATGAGATCAATGCTGATAATGTTCCTGACATGTGTATTAAGTTAAAAAAAAACTCTGATGTATTGAGTAATCTTGATCAGAAGTTAAGTCATCTAGATGACAAACAAAGATCAGAAATGAAATCATTAATCAATGACTATGTATGCTTGTTCTCAGATGATCCTACTAGGACAGATTTGATTGAGCATGATGTTCATGTGGGAGAGGCTGCACCAATCAAGCAGCATCCTTATCGAGTTAATCCTCGAAAACGACAACATCTCAGGGATGAGGTTCGCTACATGTTAGACCATGATATTATAGAACCCAGTAACAGTGAATGGTCTTCCCCATGTATATTGGTCCCAAAGCCAGACGGTGGGTACAGATTTTGTACTGATTACCGGAAGGTGAATGCGGTGACAAGAACGGATTCCTATCCGATACCCCGTATCGATGATTGTATTGATAGGATTGGGAATGCTACTTACGTATCAAAGTTTGACTTGTTAAAGGGGTACTGGGAGATACCACTCACTGAGAGGGCTCGAAAAATATCGGCATTCGTGACGCCAGATGGCTTATTTCAGTATAAGGTTATGCAGTTTGGTATGAAAAATTCACCGATGACCTTTCAACGTTTAGTAAATGACCTTACGTCAGATTTAGAGAATTGTGAAGTATATGTTGATGACCTTATTGTGTACAGTAACTCATGGAATGAACATGTGCAACATGTTAAGGCATTATTTGACAAGCTTGCCAAAGCTAATTTGACTGTCAATTTAGTCAAGAGTGAGATTGCTTGTGCCCATGTAATATTCTTAGGGCATGTAGTTGGTCAGGGTAGAGTTAAACCAATTAAGGCTAAGGTTGAGGGCATCGACAAATTCCCTGCCCCAGCTGACAAAAAGCAGCTCATGCGCTTCCTAGGCATGGCCGGTTACTACAGACGTTTTTGTCCAAATTTTTCTGACATTGCTGCACCATTGACAAGATTATTAAGGAAAAATGAAAAGTTTGTTTGGACAGAAAATTGTCAGGCAGCATTTGAATCATTAAAAGAGCACTAATGAGTTCGCCAGTGTTGATTGCTCCAGATTTTGAAAAACAGTTTAAGCTGGCAGTTGATGCCAGTGACAATGGTATAAGAGCAGTTTTGCTTCAATCTGATGAGCATGGTGTTGATCACCCCGTGTGTTATTATTCAAAGAAATTTGACAGACATCAAAAAAATTATTCTACAATTGAGAAAGAAACATTAGCTTTGATACTTGGTCTTCAGCACTTTGATGTTTATTTGGGGACTACTAGTTTCCCTGTTATTGTATATACTGATCATAATCATCTGACATTTCTGTCTAAGATGAAGAACAAGAATCAGAGATTGATGAGATGGAGTTTATTTCTACCATCATATAATGTAGATATTAGGCACATTAAAGGGAAAGACAATGTTGTGCCTGATGCTTTGTCAAGAACTTAATCTGATTGAGTAAATTTAAAAGTTGTACTGTATTTTGAAATTTTGATGTTGCCTGCAGCACAGTATGTGTTAATGATGTTACTACTCATGTGTTATCATATTGTAACACAAGTTATATGTTATGATAGCACCTTCCACTTGATATTGGAATGCATACTGTAATACTATAGTTATTACTATAAGGTAATATTGTAGATATTGTAACCTAAGTTTTGTCCTAGACGTCCAAAACTCTTTCAAGGGGGGTGTTACGAGACGACATCAACCAGATTGAATCCTCGGACGAGCGAGTGAAAAGTTCTAGAAAGTGCTAGCATCGGCGTTGTCTCTCGAGCATATTGAACGGGTAACCCCAGAGAACATTCGCACAGTTACTGGAAACTACTGTATGATGTAATGGCCTAATAATAGCCAACCTGTGGTTATGGGTTACTGAGCCCAGAACTTTCGCTGTTTGTTTTGTACGAGATCAAACGAAACGTTTCCATTAGAGTGAGTTCCAGACTTTTCTGGAAGAACTACCAGATATATAAAAGGTCATGCAAGCAGTGTGATAAGAGAAGAGAAGAGAACAGAAGATACACACAGAGACCAGACGCCTGCTTCGCCGCTTAACGCTGTAATTGTGTCGCCATTTACCAATCAATAGTCTTCATCCTGCCTTCGCGGAATAGAGTCCTACGCTGTGCTGCTGTACAATCGACGCTGACAACACTACCCCTTGGACAAAGAGTGATACCTTAAGCTGTAAAAGATTGTAAGTAGATTTAAGATTAATTGTTGTAAATTTAAGGAAGTAAGAGGTGAATAATAATTAAGTAGTTGATTTTAATCTCGCTCTTCTGTGGTCTTTCGCTGTTATTGGTTTGAATTGCGACCAAGCCGTAACAGAATTGGTGGCCTAACATCCGGGAAAGAATTATACTACCAGGTAGAAAATTCGAGAAATTTCGTTGTCATTTGCAACTGTATTATCCAGACTTCTTAGTTGTTTGTGAGTGCTTGACACAGCCTCAAAATGCCATTTGATTTAGATAAATTCGTGGCTAGCCCCTCAATTGAGGAGCTTAACTCACTAAAAGAGTCTGAGATTGTAAAAGTCGCAAAACACTATGGTGTTGAATTTCAGCCATTAATGCGGAAGGACGAGATTAAGAGATACATTGTAGAGTATCTGGTAGATGAAAGTATTCTGCCAATTACAGTGCTTGAGACAATCATGACCGTGCCAACTGACAATGCATTTGAATTGAAAAAGCTCGAATTGGAAATGAATAAGGAGGTTAGATTGAAAGAACTAGAAAGGGAAGAAAAGGAAAGAGAAGTTAGATTGAAAGAATTGGAAATGCAAAGAGAGAAAGAGGCTAGAGAGCATGAATTTAGGTTGAAACAACTGGAATTAGGGGTCATAAAAGGCCCAGAGCCTAAAATAGGCACGGATACTGGGGATTTGATGTCTCTCAGCACGTAAAATTTGTGCCCAAATTTCAGGAGGATAATGTGGAGAAATTTTTCAACCACTTTGAAAAACTGGGTGAGCAATTAAAGTGGCCCAGAGATAAATGGTCGATACTCATTCAGAGTAATTTTACTGGCAAGGCCCAGGAAGTGTATTCCGCTCTGTCAATAGAGGACAGCATGGATTACGATAAAGTCACAAAGGCCATATTACAAGCCTATGAGTTAGTACCCGAGGCTTATCGCCAAAAATTTAGAAAATATCGTAAGGCGGATACACAAACATATGTAAAGTTTGCCTATCAAAAGGAAAGGCATTTCGATAGATGGTGTGATTCTAAAAAGGTCTCCACATTTGAAGCCTTACGACAATTGATGCTCGTCGAGGAATTTAAACGGTGTGTGAGTGATGACATAAAGACTCACCTTGAAGAGCAAAAGGCAGACAAATTGAAAGAAGTGGCAAATTTGGCTGATCAGTATGCACTTACCCATAAGTTTGGTAAAGTAGGTCAGACTCAAAACAAGAGTCAGTTTAATAGGCCAAATAAAAAATATGGCAATGGCACTAGTGGTGACACAGCAGGTAAAATTAGTGGATCTCAGTCTGGTTCCCTCTCTCCAACAAATTCTGGTAAAAAACAACCAGATTCTAGTCGTCAAAAGAACGACCAGGTCAGCTCAAATAAAGCTGCCTTTAAAGACATAGTTTGTGGTTTCTGTCACAAAAAGGGCCACATGATGGCAAATTGCTTTCAATTGGCAAAATTAAAGGAGACTGAAACAGCTCCAAATGCCTTAGCCAATGCAGAAAATTCTCCAGAGGTAGTCGCGACTTTACGGCCTAATTCTAATGACCAAATTAGGGAAGAATACCTTCCATTCGTGTCTGAGGGTTTTATTTCCCTAGATGGGGATTCAGCTCATCCACCCGTCAAAATTAAAATTTTGCGTGACACAGGCGCAACTCAGTCGTTGCTTCTTGATGGAGTTTTGCCATTAACGGACTCTACTTCCACAGGGGCAAATGTACTAATTCAGGGGGTTGAGTGTGGATTTATTTCTGTCCCTCTTCACAAAATTAATCTGAAGTCAGATTTAGTTTCTGGGTCGGTCATAGTAGGGGTCAGACCTACTCTACCTGTAAAGGGGGTATCTCTGTTGCTAGGCAATGACCTAGCTGGTGGAAAGGTAGTGACCAATGCAATTTTGACAGATAAACCATGTGACTATAACAACACAGAGCAATTAGAAAAGGAATTTCCAGATTTATTCCCAGCCTGTGCTGCCACGAGAGCTATGTCACAAAAGCTTGCTATGGATGATAGTCTTAAGCATCCAGCCTCCAAAAGTGAGGATACAGTTTCCAAAAGTGAAACAAGTAGGGAATCATGTAAGGATGATAATCTTGAACATCCACTCTCTAAAAGTGAGGGTATGATTTCTGAAAAGAAGGATGGTAAATTTAAGCCTCCGCCCTCTAAAATTGAGGAATTAGTTCCTAAAAATGGAACAGCACTCCCAAAAGTGGGGTCAAAGTCCAAAGAGGACTCTAAAGAGAATGTTGATGAAAGTGAAGATTCCTGGTTTGATCTCAGCCAAACTTTTATGGCCAATCTTCAAGATTGTAAGTCTCCTGGCCCCCCACATGGTGAGGGGATAGAACAGGAAAGAAACATGTCTGACACACTCCATAAAGACCAGTTGTCAGTCCAACAACAACATGATGAAGAGCTTCAGCCACTAATTGCTGGTGCCCTCACTGAGGATGAGTCGAAAGACGTCCCAGTGTGTTTTTACCTCAAGAACGGTGTTTTGATGCGTAAATGGCGACCACCTGATGCACCATTAGATGAAGAGTGGCGCGTTTACCATCAAGTTGTGGTACCTAGGGTGTATCGAAAGAATATACTGAGTATTGCTCATGAAATGCCATTTGCAGGGCACCTAGGGGTCAATAAGACTTACCATAAAATTCTAAATCACTTTTATTGGCCTAAGCTTAAGAGTGATGTGGCTAAATTTTGTAAGACTTGTCATTCATGTCAAATGGTTGGGAAGCCGAATCAGAATATTCCGGCTGCACCCTTAAAGCCAATTCCTGCTTTTTAAGAGCCATTTAGTAGAGTCATTATTGATTGTGTAGGTCCTCTACCTAAGAGTAGGACAGGACATCAGTAAGTATTAACCATAATGTGTGCTTCGACAAGGTTTCCAGAGGCAATTCCTCTAAGGAATATTAAGGCTCGGACAGTCTTACAAGCTTTACTTAAATTTTTCACATTGTTTGGGTTACCTAAGGAGATCCAATCAGATCAAGGGTCTAATTTCATGTCAACTGTATTCCAACAGATGTTGTATGAATTAGGCATAGACCAAATTAAGTCTTCGGCTTATCATCCCGAAGGCCAAGGGGCTTTAGAAAGGTTTCACCAAACATTGAAAAATATGTTAAAGACATATTGTCATGACAATGAGAAAGATTGGGATGAAGGCATTCCATTTGTAATGTTTGCTGTCAGAGAGTCTGTACAGGAGTCACTTGGGTTCAGTCCATTTGAACTCGTCTTCGGACACACAGTTCGTGGACCATTGAAATTATTAAAGGAGAAGTGGTTATCAGATCCAGGTGAAAACATACATCTGCTTGATTATGTATCCCGTTTTAAAGAGCGTTTTCACAGAGCATGTGAACTGGCTCAAGAATATCTGAGGAGTTCTCAGAAGAAAATGAAGGCGTGGTATGATACGACCACTGCAGAAAGATAGTTTAAGCCTGGTGAGAAGGTGTTGGTGTTTTTGCCTGTGTCTGGTCAGCCACTTCAAGCTCGCTTTCAAGGACCTTATGTCATTGAAAGAAAGGTCAATGACACAAACTATGTCATCTTGACGCCTGACAAGCGTAAATCGAAGAGAGTTTGTCACATTAATATGATGAAAAAATATTATGAAAGAGAGGATTGTGACATTTCTAAGGATGAAAGTGTACATGATGTGAATGTCAATGTTGATGATGCATGTGATCAAGTGTGTATCGTCAGTGTTGATCAAGAATTCGATGATAATGATGAGATCAATGCTGATAATGTTCCTGACATGTGTATTAAGTTAAAAAAAACTCTGATGTATTGAGTAATCTTGATCAGAAGTTAAGTCATCTAGATGACAAACAAAGATCAGAAATGAAATCATTAATCAATGACTATGTATGCTTGTTCTCAGATGATCCTACTAGGACAGATTTGATTGAACATGATGTTCATGTGGGAGAGGCTGCACCAATCAAGCAGCATCCTTATCGAGTTAATCCTCGAAAACGACAACATCTCAGGGATGAGGTTCGCTACATGTTAGACCATGATATTATAGAACCCAGTAACAGTGAATGGTCTTCCCCATGTATATTGGTCCCAAAGCCAGACGGTGGGTACAGATTTTGTACTGATTACCGGAAGGTGAATGCGGTGACAAGAACGGATTCCTATCCGATACCCCGTATCGATGATTGTATTGATAGGATTGGGAATGCTACTTACGTATCAAAGTTTGACTTGTTAAAGGGGTACTGGGAGATACCACTCACTGAGAGGGCTCGAAAAATATCGGCATTCGTGACGCCAGATGGCTTATTTCAGTATAAGGTTATGCAGTTTGGTATGAAAAATTCACCGATGACCTTTCAACGTTTAGTAAATGACCTTACGTCAGATTTAGAGAATTGTGAAGTATATGTTGATGACCTTATTGTGTACAGTAACTCATGGAATGAACATGTGCAACATGTTAAGGCATTATTTGACAAGCTTGCCAAAGCTAATTTGACTGTCAATTTAGTCAAGAGTGAGATTGCTTGTGCCCATGTAATATTCTTAGGGCATGTAGTTGGTCAGGGTAGAGTTAAACCAATTAAGGCTAAGGTTGAGGGCATCGACAAATTCCCTGCCCCAGCTGACAAAAAGCAGCTCATGCGCTTCCTAGGCATGGCCGGTTACTACAGACGTTTTTGTCCAAATTTTTCTGACATTGCTGCACCATTGACAAGATTATTAAGGAAAAATGAAAAGTTTGTTTGGACAGAAAATTGTCAGGCAGCATTTGAATCATTAAAAAGAGCACTAATGAGTTCGCCAGTGTTGATTGCTCCAGATTTTGAAAAACAGTTTAAGCTGGCAGTTGATGCCAGTGACAATGGTATAAGAGCAGTTTTGCTTCAATCTGATGAGCATGGTGTTGATCACCCCGTGTGTTATTATTCAAACAAATTTGACAGACATCAAAAAAATTATTCTACAATTGAGAAAGAAACATTAGCTTTGATACTTGGTCTTCAGCACTTTGATGTTTATTTGGGGACTACTAGTTTCCCTGTTATTGTATATACTGATCATAATCATCTGACATTTCTGTCTAAGATGAAGAACAAGAATCAGAGATTGATGAGATGGAGTTTATTTCTACCATCATATAATGTAGATATTAGGCACATTAAAGGGAAAGACAATGTTGTGCCTGATGCTTTGTCAAGAACTTAATCTGATTGAGTAAATTTAAAAGTTGTACTGTATTTTGAAATTTTGATGTTGCCTGCAGCACAGTATGTGTTAATGATGTTACTACTCATGTGTTATCATATTGTAACACAAGTTATATGTTATGATAGCACCTTCCACTTGATATTGGAATGCATACTGTAATACTATAGTTATTACTATAAGGTAATATTGTAGATATTGTAACCTAAGTTTTGTCCTAGACGTCCAAAACTCTTTCAAGGGGGGGGGGGGGGTGTTACGAGACGACATCAACCAGATTGAATCCTCGGACGAGCGAGTGAAAAGTTCTAGAAAGTGCTAGCATCGGCGTTGTCTCTCGAGCATATTGAACGGGTAACCCCAGAGAACATTCGCACAGTTACTGGAAACTACTGTAAGATGTAATGGCCTAATAATAGCCAACCTGTGGTTATGGGTTACTGAGCCCAGAACTTTCGCTGTTTGTTTTGTACGAGATCAAACGAAACGTTTCCATTAGAGTGAGTTCCAGACTTTTCTGGAAGAACTACCAGATATATAAAAGGTCATGCAAGCAGTGTGACAAGAGAAGAGAAGAGAACAGAAGATACACACAGAGACCAGACGCCTGCTTCGCCGCTTAACGCTGTAATTGTGTCGCCATTTACCAATCAATAGTCTTCATCCTGCCTTCGCGGAATAGAGTCCTACGCTGTGCTGCTGTACAATCGACGCTGACAACACTACCCCTTGGACAAAGAGTGATACCTTAAGCTGTAAAAGATTGTAAGTAGATTTAAGATTAATTGTTGTAAATTTAAGGAAGTAAGAGGTGAATAATAATTAAGTAGTTGATTTTAATCTCGCTCTTCTGTGGTCTTTCGCTGTTATTGGTTTGAATTGCGACCAAGCCGTAACACATGTTAAACAACCTCTTTTTATTGTAGCAATACAAAGTGTCTGTAAAGATACAGAAAATCTCTATTAAAAGTAAAATACAAAAAGTTTAAGTTAAAAAAAGTCTGTAAATTTACAGAAATTTTTAACAGTGTACGGAACCAATTGCCTTTATTGGTACTATCTTCCCGGAAGTTATTGCAACTTAAAATATACGGAAATGAAAATAAGACGTGTTTAGTTCGGGTTTCGATACATACGAAATATTGTATTGCTTCTGTAACTAGGTCTACGGTGAATACAGGAATAATTTAACACATTAGACAAGCATTCAATGCGTTAGAAATAAACTATAAAAAGGTGGTTTTAACAAGATATATACTTTCGACATTTTTGAATTTTCAGCGTTTGAGACGGGTGGTACGAAATTATCTTCTATAAAGTGTAAAAGCTGCAATATTTAGCCAGAATGGAGTATCATAGTATGGTGGAATGGGAATTTTTTTTATAGTACCTATTAAATTTGAACATCACAATTGACTTAATTAGAAATCTCTCATTTTAAAGATCTCAATTATGTAGGTTCTAACTCGATTGCATTGACAGATATAGTTTACTTTAACTGCATTGAAAAACATTCCCAAGATTCTCGTTGATGCCATGAATAAAACCGTTCCTTTTTCCTTTAGTCACTTTTAAAGTTTGATCCAAACGGAAGTTGTGCATATTTAGAGACAAATTGGTAACAGCCAATGAATTCACTAAAATTTGTAACAAAAAGTACCCTTAAGGTGGTGCGTGACCGACAAGCAGCCCACGGACAAAAAAAAAAAAAAAAAAACCCGGTCGGGCATATCCGATGGATACCATAGAATAACACCCCGAGGAGCTAACCCCCCCCCCCCCCCAGACAACTACCGCCTCGAATTCTAATACTCCATAAATAAATGTATAAATGTTCCGAGACAAATACCCCAGCCTAATACAACTTCGTTGATGCCGTAAACTATACGGAACCGATCAAATGTGTGAATATATCCCTTTTTGGGTGGGGGGGGGGGGGGATTGTCGCCCCGACAATCAACATGTTTTAGTCCGATGCTTTAACCTCGAGAGCTTTTTCACATGTTCACAATTGGGCCTTTCAACCTGTCAATATGCCGCCAATGGGTCTGTCATGTGTCCTGCTTCAAAAAAGCCTCATTTCAGCCATATGGTAAAAGAATAGGAACAGAAATGTCATATGAAAGAGCCCTCCACTAAGCTCATAAAATGGGTTGGAAAACTGTGGCATTCAAAGGTATTCATCATCATTTTTTATAACTATAGTGATACGATTTTTTATCAATAACCCCGAATGGTTCTGTGCCATGTTAATCAGGCTAAAATATCTAATACGTGGGGTTCTGGTTTGTAAAAAAAAACTACTAAGAAATCTTTACAGCCGATAAGTTCTCCGAACGTTGAAACACCGTTCCCCATATCCGTATGGGATCTTGTAGCTAGACGACATGATGAAATTTCCATGGAGGGTAGCAGTGACGTACTACAGGGGACGGCTCTAGCCCTCAGAAGCCCCCGATATAAAAGTATGGTATAAAACAAAATTGTAACGAGCGAATAAAAATATGATACCATTAAATAGATTTCTTGCTTCATTGCCGTATAAAACTGTCCTATTTTTTCTGGCCCAGTGAGCCGAGACTTGATTTTAAAAGTTTCTACGTCGGTAATAAGCTTATTAGATCTTACACCCGTTGAAAAGTTATTTGCACTGGTGATGTACCCACTGGTGCTATACTATTTTTATATGTGGAAACGAAAAGGTTATTATGTAAGATGGAAGGGGATAGATTCGTTCCAAACAATGACGGGACGGTTGTATTTCTAATTAAACAAAAAAAATGTTTCTATGATCAGATTTGATGATACTTCGTCGACTCTCATTGTTACAAAAACTCGTTAAGTTTGAAAACAATTAAACACCGACCGCCCTAGACACAAGACAACACACCCTGATAGTCTCACTAATCCTTTGTATTGTCTATTTTGAGAAAGTCATCCCTGAACAGTTAACATTTTAAAGAAGACGAACTGAAAAGGGGAAGGTGGGAAAATAAAAGTGGCCGTTGGCTTTCGCAAGGCTCATAGGCTATGAAAGTTGCCCTTTTCAGCATACATATGCATAATTTGTATTGGAATCTGCTTATCCAATCAAAACATACTTTACCTAAAACGATTGTTTGGAAAACTGTTCAACTTCGAAACCAGTCGTCTCAGCTTTGATTAATAATGAAGGTTCTAATACAATCACGGTAAAGTGCACTTGATGCTTCTCCTCTAATAACGCTCTCATTATTTTTAAAATGTATCCAATTTACCGTATTCGTTTATTAATTTATATTATATTTGTTGCGGAAAGAAGTATAATTGATATAAATTAAGATTTAATTAACTTTTGAACATCGTTAGATACATCCCTTGCTTCCACATGTTAAAATATTGATATTTTCAAGATAAATACAATAGACCTATTTCCAAATAGCAATTACAAAGGATTGTGGGATAGAGTTTTGGTGTTTGTCATTTTGTCAATGGCATTTTACTATGGTGAAAATTGACGTACACCCAAAACTCTATCCCACAATTCATTGTAATTGCTTTTTGGAAATAGGTCTATGGGAGGGCCATACTTATGGGGAAAAACACAACTTCTTCAGAGAAAGCATGAAATACAGTGAACAAAAGAGCATAGTTCCTAGTGAACAACGGAGAAGAACACTGATCATTGTTACTAAAAACTCTGGAAATGCAGTGTTTTTCTAGGAACAATGAGTTAATTATGACATTTTGTTTACTTTTCTAATCATTGTTGTTATTTATATGACATGTGCTCCCTTAAACGCTCTCACTTTGATTTCGGATGAATGTGAACTCCTTCAATCTCTGAAACAAGATACTGATAAAATTTTTTGATATCTTATTCAAGATAGAACCCCAGCTTTGTGGTCAATAAAGGGAATATGTACGCCATAATTCATAAATAGGTCGGACATTTTTTAAAGTTAATTGCATATACAGGGATAAAAAAGAATGATTCGCACCCTTTTTTCCCAATCCCGCCCCACGCAATGATAAACTATGTACAAACATGAAAATAATAATAATAAAAAACTATGTGTTAATTACAGGTAATATTTCGTAGAACTGAACGGAATTGTACCTAGGTCCTAGCACCCATGTTTATGAACATTAGTTGACCTTGGTGTAAGATTAGCTTATTCCCAGTCTTGGACTAGTTGATTCCAAACCAATAATATTTCTGTGGCTTAATTTTGTATAATGTTGCCCTTGATTTTGAAAAATTTCTTTCCCTACAAATGGAAGCACTTTCACAACTCGGGACCGCGACAACAATGCTTGGGGTGGTAGAAACTGCGTCACTTGTTATAGTTATACTCCTTGTGGTGAAAGATAAAAGATAAACATGGGAAAAGTATGTAAAAATCAGGGAGATTCTTTTTTTAAATTAATGGCCAAGTTCTCTCACCCCAAACAGTACCGATTCTCCTAACCTTCTTACATAAGTCCCCCC
This sequence comes from Holothuria scabra, assembly GCA_037179385.1. Lineage (NCBI taxonomy): Eukaryota > Metazoa > Echinodermata > Holothuroidea > Aspidochirotida > Holothuriidae > Holothuria > Holothuria scabra. The sequence goes on from CM074191.1 coordinate 3,441,522, forward strand.
CACAATTGTCTGAAATTCATCCTTATCCAGTCACAATCTCAGTTTATTGCTTCAGGGTGAGTATAGAAAAGACTTATGTGTATAACCAAAACATTCTCAGTACAGTTCATGCTGTGTAATATAAACTTTGGTAATCTGCATTGTTTGAACTAACAGTCAATCAAAAAGCTGGGCCAATGGATCCTTTCTGTACCCCCCTACAAGAAGTGTAGTTTAGAGTGAGAGGATTGGCCCTTTAAGTCTGGAGGAATCAATCAGACAATGTGTCTACAGGAGTATAATTACAAGAAGTAATGTTAATGGTGTCATATTTAGATTGTATTTTTATCTTTCTTCTATTCTCATAATTTTATACCTCCGATCGCAAGTGAGGGACTCCTGGACACTGACCAATTTCATGAGAAGCTCCAGCCCCCAAGCCCCCTCCCCATGGTTACATCACTGCTACCTACTACCCATCCCCTTTGAAAATTTTTGGTATTTTTAAGAAGTCGACCTTGTACTATACTTTCTGGTTTGGGTTTAAATTGAACTGTTATTGTACATAGTTACTTTCACGTCAGCGAAGTTGTGCAACATTGCCCAGCTGATGACTACTGTTTAACAAAGTTTGTCCTTCATTTGCTGTGATCGCTCCATCGTTTGGGTTTTATGCGTTTTTAGAGGACTAGGAGAGATTACACCTACCATTTTCCACTGTAACCAGTTGCCATCGTACCCAGTTATTTGACTTGTCTGTTATTAAACTGCAACGACTCCTGTTCAATGCTTGAATTCCAATCAGAATGTTTTGGAACATAACTATGCTGGTTGTTAATGGATTAGTTGTGAAAAAATAAATGAACTATGCAAATACTACCAATGATAACATGAATACAAGGACCATCCACTTGTCATGTACCAGCCTCGTCACTAGTCACAATGGCCACATGCACTTACATCCAACTTTATGATACAAAATGAACGTTGAGAAGCATATTTATCTTTCAGTTCACTTATTTTGTGATGTCTGGCTTAGCCACATTCTGTTCTTATCCTCAGTCTATTTCAAAACAGATCGTGAAATGAGATTTCTGTTCTCATTTCAATTTCATATCATCAAGTTTTATTTGTAGGCATCATACGTTAGACTTTAATTATAGAATACAAAATCATTTGAAGTGACAAACGGCAGTGTCAACCGAAAACTTGTTCAATATTTTGAACGAAGAATGACACACAAAAGATGGCAGAGGGCAACATACGAAAGAAAAACCAGATCAAATCTAATAGAACCCAATGTATTCAGCAGGAAGAAAACCAAGGGGGTTATTACAGAATTCAAAAACACATCTTAACTCTAAAACAAAAGGGACTGACCTCTGGTACATTTTACTAAAAAAGTTATCATGAGGTAATCGTTCTCAAACGTTTTAAAAGCCTGGTGTGAATACATCCGCTACTTGATTAAGATAAAATTAAAATAGGAACATCGCTCATGTTACCCCAGACATCATTGCGTTACTTTTGTGTCAATTTTTCAGATTGATCAAGGGTTTTTGGCGACGTTAACAAATTTAAAGTTGTGCTCCTTTCTAAACAGTTGGCGAAGTTTTAAACTGTGCGAATTTGACTTCTAGCAAAATCATACGTTTCTGATTCACCAAAATGACTCATGTTAATTAAAGTCAGTCCGGCAAGTCTCAAAGAATGCATATTTCAACTACAATTTTAACGTAATACGCAATCTCCTCATTTTTATACAGTATTCTGGGGGACCTTTAAGTTTCGTATTAAACAGCAAAGGAACCAACTCAGTTCAGAAGGTCATTACTAAGACAATGCGTCTTTATCTGAGCTGACAACCGGTAGTGTAAAAACGACCGATAATTTAAAACAAATACCGATAATGTAAAAACAACCGAGTATGTTAAAAGTCATTGTGTTAAAAAACACTCTTAGCTGGGTAAACCCTTACCCAGCCATGGCACTTTTTATACAAGTGTTGGTATACAACCTTCCTGCCCCAGTTGGGTAAATTATTCCCCAACCTGACTGGTCAAAATATTTCTCCCGAAAGTGGCCAAAGTTTTTTACCCCACAATACGGGACCCAACCTGGTTGAGTATATTTTTGCACAGGAGTTCGTTAAACTTTTTACAAAAATATTTTGCCCACCTCATCATACTTCCCATTTAATTACCCTAAATGTTACCCAACTCCATGATATGTCTAAATACTGATTAGCAATTTACTCTTATTGACAGTAACTTCAAGCTTCACTGAGAAAACAGCTGCAGTAAGTTTTAAAGATTAAATGCTGACCGTTAAAGTAATTGGAGAAGTTATAGTTTAAAGCAAGAATTACAATCTTACAATTCGTATTTCCTGTCAAATTATGAGGTTGTAAACTTTCTGTACGCTTATTGCTCTTAAGGTAATTTTGCCCTTATTACTACTGCAATTTTGCCTCTAACTTTTTATTTACAAATCCAGTCTGTCCAATTATGAGATCTAAATTAACCACATTTAGTAATAAAAAAGTCTCAAAAACTTAACTGATCTTACCCTAATTATCTGTTTGGCCGATTACATTTTTTGGCCTTTCAATATTTTACCCGAATGTTGGGTACTTTGAAACTTGCCAATTTTTTTCTTGCCATTTTTTTTTTTTTTTTTGCCAACACTTCGATTTATCCCAATCATTGTTAACCCAACATGGGTAAAGTTGTTACCCTAATTTTGGTAAGTACTTTCCCATGTTCAACATCTCGGATTTTGCTCAAAGCCTTCTTAGTAAACTGTTTTTAGAGTGTAAGTTAAACCAAATAGCTTTCTATTAAAATTGTTTTCATAATGAAAGAGTTGATTTTCCAAGACAAGTCAACCTAGAGTAATCCACAATAATCTCTGCGGAATTTTCCCCTTACAAAAAAAGGTTATTTCTTTTTTTATGCTCATGAATCTTACTAATCTCTCTGATTGCCGAAATGTACTTGCTCAGAAAGTTGTAATGGGCCTAAACGACGAGAAAATGAAGTCCGATTTTCAAAAAGGCTTAGTATTTCAACTTTCTACAACGGCTTGATTCCTACTCTCCTTTAGGGCCGATGTCAACCAAAGTTATGTTCAACGTTTGTAAATACTTCCATATGAAAATAAAACATGTGGATGTATTTGTCTCTAATTAAGTCAGGAGTGCCAAAAGGCCAAAGAAAATATTATCTTACTTTCAAACATAGCAGATAACTTCCTTCTAGTCCAGTTTCCAGTTTTAATTTAAATAAAGGTTTGGATCATTATGCAAAGAAGCTTCTATCTCCTCTAGGTGTAAAAAACAGTAACTGCTTCAAATTATTGGTTTAGAAACTTCCAAGACTTCTGCAACAGGCTTGTTTTGAAGCTATATATCTGTTTCAATTTCAATTTTATATCTTCGATTGTTATTCGACCGTTCATCATGTATTTAATGTATACGGACAAACATCTTTTGAATTTAAAGTGGTTTCTACTTGAAACTTTGAAAGGCCTTTCAAAGAGTTTTCGCACACAGATGATGGGATTTTATCACATAAAATCCAAACGATAAACACTAATGCAAGAGGGCAGTTGTGACAAGACTTAAGTATTTATTCGTTCTATGTAAGGACAAAAATATTTATGAGACGTTGAGGGAGAATGGATACCCAGGATTTATATTTAGGTTGGTAACACTCCATCGTTTGGTACATAGCTACTTTAAATCGATCGTAATTGATATTTTGAAATACTCTAAGACGAATACAAAATTTTTATATTAGACATATTTGTTTGGTTTAAAATTGGACCTGCTAATGCCATATTTCCAATGTTGATTTCCAAATCTCATTAACTAAGGATTATCCATTACATTAGAATCTTTCCTTTTTAACATAGATTGCTTTGGAATGGAATCCTTTTGGGTAATGTTGATTTTTAATATCGATATTAAACGGTCTCTTCAAAACTTTTTGAGGTAAGAAGTGAGTAGATGCGCACTGTTTAACAAATTGTTTCTTGATTGGCTGTTGCCATTGTATTGTATACAATGTATTCTTTGTTAGGGTAAGGAATTATGGCTATCTTTAGCCAGGTAGGAAATTTCTTATTAAACAGTGCTCCTCTCCCTTTAGAACCTGTATACCACAAAGTATGTTCGGAACAAGAAAAATTTCGTTCAGCAAAGTGTGCAACCGAATAAAACTACTTAATGAACATAAATTTGTATTTGTCTGTACTGGCTGGAAGTTTACTGAAAGTAACGCTCTAAACTTTCCTGAGCTTTTTTTACTTCACCGACCATGTTAATTGGGTTTATATGGTTTGGTCAGTTGTACTTGCATAATTTGCATAAAACGCAGACTTTGGGTTATTTTAGGAAGGTGTGATTGATCTCGATTCTCCTTGTTTGGACTAGATGCCCGTTGGCCGTTAGTTCGTTTAGTAAGTCTGTTCTGGGGCGGATGAATTTTTCATTGCAAAGCAGGTTTTCATGAAGTGGAATCTTCAACCGTTTCACCGTTTTTACCCACTTTAAGATGTTCAATATTAATAGTTATTCTATTTGAGACTGCCAAAAAGTCTTCTTCTCAAATGAAGATGCAATGTACGCTGCACAGTTCTATTAATTTCTGAAAGGTAGTGGACCAATAATTTGCCCCAATGACTAACAAATCTTGCTAAATGACCGTTCCCAAGTCCTTGTGGAATCTTTCAAACTGGACATTCCAACCCTTCACAGAGCGGAGTAATACAACAAAAGCCTCTACTCAGGTTTACGCTACAATCATTCTACCAAAAAGCTCTACTTCAACAAAACTCTGGTCACCCACAAAAATCCATCCACATCATGCAGCTTAAATTTCATATAAATGCTTTAATCTGAGGGAAAATTGTAATGTCTTACATCCATTTCAAGCATGCTTGACAGATGCCATTCTGTCATTATGCATACATTTGGTGGCAGTGCATCTTTACAATGAGAACAGACCGAGTTTCATAGTCACAGCATGGACTAAATACAATTATTCTGTTCGAACTGTTGACTCTTTTCAGGGTTTCCACTTTTAAAGAGAATAAGAAATATACAGTTTACTTTTCCGAAAAATGCGATTCCTGAAAATTTGCACTCCAGTGTTGTTGAAAGTGCAGGGGCAGTGCATGTGTTGTCCAATTATTTTTCAAATGTCAACTTATTCAAATAAATATCTATACAATAATGTTACAATTACATCTGTACATTACCGTAGAATTATTGTACAAATGTGCACAATTAAGTTGGATAACCTGGAGTGTACGTGGTTCTCAAACGCACAGGGCTTAAGCTACACACTACGCTTCAACTGCAATTTGCTCAGCGAAGTAGTATTGCTTTCGGCTAATCGGTTTGTTAGATGAAGTTTTACGGCTCAGCTTCTAACCCTATTGGTATTAGTTGGGTTAGACTTGTTCTCCCTACTCCATTATCTTATGATGAGGACAAAGCACAACCTTTGTGTTTGGAGCAAAATATCTGACACTGATGGAGTTCCTGTCTAGGTTGGCTTTATTGTGTAGCCTAATGTGCATTACAGGAAAGTTTCCTATGAGCGCTTGCATGAGGACAACAGAGACCGAGCCTTTCTGCTTTTATGCCCTTGTAGACAATGATGATTGATATGGAATGCAATGTTTCCCTCTTTCCAGCCAGTTATGTTTACCTAAGTGATATTAAAAGGGACGAAAATCTCATGCCAGGACTGTTTGCAGTCATTACGACGGTGCCACAGAATATTGAATTTGGCGATTAGTGTGGGAGTACGGGTACAACTATTAAGGTACTTGTTAGGATTTCCTGGGGAGAACCCCAGCTCAAGTGTTATGTGCAGATATTTAAGCTGTGCTCGGCATATGATCAATTTTCTGGACAGAAATCAAAATTGACTAAAATCATGCCTCGCAATACCACCACTGTGAAAGCACTAGATGATGTAACTGAAGAATATGTCACAAAATGCTGCCTCATGATGCTAGAAGCTAATAGCAAGGTTTGGCCATCTCAAGCTGACACCTAGTAATCTAGAATCTATCAGAGAACTTCCTGTCGGGGTATCTTGAGATCAATAAAGTTAAAGGCATCTGCCCCCTTCAAAACCAAAAAGGTTGGTTTTAAGGGGTTAACTGCCGCAATAACAGAGGCAACAGAGGGTAACATTGGTTCAAACGTCCTGTGCAGTTCTAGCAGCATGCTGTCTTGTAGTTAGGTCTACCAGTTGAAAATAAAAAATTCGATATTTTATCACAACGTTGGCATTGTTTACATTTGCTATCCTAGGACCTATGTTCTCCACTTTTTATCATCCGCGGACCCCTTAGGCTGTTCCATATTTTTGAGGGACCCCTGTCGGGGCAAAGAAAATCTCTTAATCGATGCATTATCGCAAACTGATGATCTTACTTAAATTATAAGAAATGTAAATTATTATTGGAATGAAAATAGAACTTGCTGCAAAATTATATAACCACAGGTATGCCTTTTGGTGAAAATGTAATCACCTCCTCAAAGTATGCCAATGAAACAGGTACTAGAAATTTGGTATCATTAAGTTTAGAGGTGTGGCTAGACATTTTTCTATGGTGCAAGCACGTAAATCTTCCGAGTTTATTTATTCATTTATTTATTTATTTTTATTTATTTATTTAATTTTTTTTTTGCCTTTCAAACAAATGCTTCAAGATATTGCGCTTGTATTGCGGAAAATTTTGGACCCTTGGTTTCTTCGGTTTTTCTTATTATTGAAGAAGTACATGTCCTAAAAGCAGAAACCTGAAATTGCACATCGAGGAAGACCATTGCTTCTACTTAATTTATTTAATATTCAAATTGAGACCCTCCGACGACATCTTAAAGGACCAATCCTCTAACTTCAAACTACAATTCTTATAGGGGCTAATCGGAATTCTCAATTAGCTCAGCTCATTGATTGACAGCTGGTTTAAACATTGCAGAACACCGAGCTTATATTAAACAGCTTGAACTGTACAGAGAGACTTTAATTTTACACTTTGCGCTTTTTTACACTCAGGCTAAATCAATAAACTATGATTGCGTATGGATGAGGATGAATTTCAGAAAATTGTGGGAGGGGCTTAAGTGAGAAGGTTAGAAGAATTGGTACTGTTTGGGGTGATAGAATGAGGCCTTTAAGTGTTTTTGAAACTTAGCTGTCTTTAATATTTCATAACAGGGGGCTTATATTTGAACAAAGTTTGAATTTGGGTACAGCAAATATGGGAACACCACACAAATGGTGCCCACGCAATGTGTTAGCTGATAGTTTCCGTACTAGACAGGAATCAAGGATCCGAGGTATACGTGAGGTGTATTTTTATTGTGCAACAATGCTGACTTTCAACAAGCTAACTTAAAATCTTTGACATTAAATGACGTTCGTAAATTACATAGTCAATTTAAAATGATTTTGGTGAAGTTTTGACCCAATCGCTTCTCCTAAAAGTAAAAAAATTTAAATTATAATTTATTCTTCAGTCTATACTTTATTAGGGCATAACTTTAACTATTGAGTATTTAAAGACTAGTACATTTTTCACCAAATCTGTCAAAAGAGTGTTCACTGAATGCCACTTTTACAGAACTTTTCGTGTTTTATGGCAGTTCTCTCTATGCATGCTTTCTGTTGTTATCTTTTTCATAATTTGTATTGTGAACCGTAGCTACTACCAAATTTATTTTCTGTAATTGTCTTTATCGTATGGTATCTACTCAACAGAGACGCGTACTATCCATGTTATATTGTTGAAGACGCGTCGTTTAAAGTTTAACAGCTTTTTGCGTAATCAGTTTGTTTCACAGTCCATATCGTCAACGGTATTAGTACGACAGATTTATATTCTTCTTTCAGTAAATTAACTCATTGTTGTTTCGGATGGATTCCAGACGACAGAAGAGCTTATTGTCCTTTTATATCATAGAATTAGGTTTCAGTTACGAGTTCGTTATATCCTGTCACAACTAGCAATGAAAGTAATTGGATCACGAAAGAAACCTTATTTCCTCAGCATCATTTTTGATATGTCTATTCCAAGTTTACGTTTATTTTACTTAAAGAGCAAAAGCAATCGCAACAGATTAATATCAAAAGAACAATCAAACTTCACGAATCCCCACCCCCTTCCTCCTTCATCTTCAAAGTATCTTTTTTTCAGGATTCAAATATTGAATATGCAGGATCAATCAAGCAGTCATTACTCAGATTTTACAGCTCAGTAAGCATCTATTTTCGCATGAATCTCAAGATCCATGAATTTTGCTACAAACTCAGGGCCTCGCCCTTTCTCTATATCAGGATGCTTGGCAAAGCTCCAAAGCTTCTAAGCTCGGATACTTACACACCTCAGAACAATATCGGGGTTGTCTATAATTTATTAGATGGATTTTGTGTAGCTTTTAGAAAAAATGGAAATATGCTGAGAGTGTACCAGTCTTCCTGTTCGGCTGATGCAGTCTAGACGACCGTAGAATCTACCGACCATGTAAGCTTTGATAAAAGAAAACCGAAACAAAAACAACAACAAAACATTTTCAATTTCACTTTATCAAAATAATACGTTGCTTTCTTGTAAGCCCTCGAGAATATGGTTTGTATCTTCCACTGTCACAAAGTAAACAAAGCCAGACAACGGAGTAGTTTATTTTCCATCACATATGCCAAAAAAAGGATGCTATACGTTTAAAGTTTCGTTAATTTCCTTCAGGCAAACAATGTTAACTTTCTTTTGTTACATACTTATGGCTCCTATATTGCATCATATTACAACTTGCTTAAATGTCTCAATTTATGGTGTCCAGACAACGGGAGAAAATGTTGTGCACGCCTTTTAGACGAACTCGCTTGTTTTATGTAAATCTAGTCTTAAGCCTTACGTTTTTTAACAGTCCTTGTCATCAACCGTATGAAGAAAGGAATTGAATACAAATATTTTGTGATGCAACATACATTGGTTCGTGTTTGTAATCCATCGTTTTCTAGGCGAACAATGTGGGAAATCGAAAAAGGGTTGATTTTTTACAAATTCTTCTCTATCATATGGTCAATAAAAAAATGTAAATAAAGATTAAAATGATAAATCACCTATGGTACAATATCAAATACCTGAATCTTAAATCACAACTTTTCAATCTGCTTAGAATAGTCATCAATTGCACGTCACTTTTCAAAAGAGAAATTATAATTTGTCATGTTGCAAACAAAATGGTCATTGGAAGCATTTGTTCTGTTAAATTTTTGTGTTCGGTGGGTCGCTATCATTTGAATTATCAGATGCAAACGATACAATCTCTTTTTTGAGCAAATATTAACTAAAAACGACTAACAAGTTTTGAGAGAAAGAGTTTTACATTTGTTACCAAACAGATATTGCTCTGTACAAGTATATCAAACAACGTGTCAGTAATAGCGGCTGTTACATACAAAACGACGCCTCCTTCGCTGATGTCTAGACAATGGAAGAGTTGGCAGTCCATCACATATACAGGTATTCACGCCTTAAAGTAATCTGCTCGTTAAACACAAAATACATACTTTTAATGGTTTCATGGCTCGTATTTTAATGCTTCATATTATCGCAACAATTGTCCTTATAAGGGATGGAGACTAGACAATGGAAGAGAATACTGTCCGTGATATTTAATGAAACTTGCGTCTTGTCTTTATTTTCAATTGGCTCTAAACGTGTCTTCTGTAAAGTCAATGTTATTAAACGTAGGCCTATGACAAAAGGACCTAAAGATTTCAATCTAAAAGACAACCGAATGTTCAGATGACATAAAAATGTATTTTGTTTTCTTGGAAGAAATACTATCCTTTCAATTAAGTTTCTCGTTTAATTAAAATCTGAGAGGTTGTCATAGATACCAACCTTTATCGCACAGACGATCCATCAAGTACTACGCTGCTTTCAATTACTTTTTATAAATGACAAGACGTCTGCTACATGTTTGAAATTTTCTGTATAAATTTTTATTCCTCAGTGCAGAAAGTATTAGTACATTCTTACAATTTATTTTTCTGTTTTGAAAATAAGATGTATGGTGAAAGGTCTTTACCACAAACAGCAGCATTAACAAAAACATTTAGATCAGAGATAAATTCATGTAATGGTATTTGTTAAACATTGAAATGTCCAACACCGAGTTTACTGATATGGTGATGCTTGGCTACATACTGCCTTCCTCCTTCCCTCTACAACACATTTGTGAAAAGAGGTGTCATTTTTAATTTAAATTTCAAATTATTAACACTTTTTGTGTTCAGAGCACGTTTAAAATACATGGAAACCAGTTGACAAAAGGGCGGAAACAAACATTGATTAAGCGTGGCAAGGCTGTTGAACAAGGGTCCACAGACAAAGTGTTGAGGACGACAAACTACTAAGAATTATAAATAAAAAATAAAAAAACAACCACACCCGAATGGCAAGTGTCATTGAATGTTGTTTGCTGTTTGTGGCATCTTGCCAAACACGTTATTAATTTTGTCTTCACTGTATGTATGGAGAGAACGAAGGAAATATAGAGGGAGAATGGTATGAAACAAAAGTTGGTAAAGTTGTGCAAACGTGTGCGTGCTGGTAGACGGAGTTATGACATGTTCTGTTAAGGGTTGTCACTAAAATTATCTGCTTATAACTTAAAAAATATCTTATTTACAAAAATATAGCCGTAAACGAAATTAAGTTATACACTTTGTAATATTGCACAACTGTCAAAAGTAACTTATACGAGAAAAAATTCAAAGTGGTATTGCTCTCTAAACAGCAAATTTCTCAATTAGAGTGTATCACACCGGTATCATAGAAACAAATTCACTTTAAAAAACCGTATGTTTGTGCTTACTAAGGTGATTGTGTTGTTTTTGGCCAATAGTGCATGCTGCAAAGAATGTGTGTTTAAAATGTATTGAAATAGCGTTGAAGTGAACCAAGACGATCAGAGTAATTATCATTTCAATCGGCTGGCAACTTTGAAGGAATGTACAAATTTAACAACTCTGTTCCCAAGCAGAGATTTAACTGACCACCTTACCAGGTTACACCTTGTTCTTAGGTCTAAACCATTCTTACGTCGATTGAATTAAATATAAACAATACACACAGGAAAACTTATCAAGGACCACTGGAGCATTGGAAGCAACAATTTTGATCTCTATCTACAAACACTTTCCTGGCGTAAAGTCATCAGTTTCAGAAAGGCTCGGGAAACGTTTCATTGTTTCCTAACAATTTGTTTGGGACGGGGAGGTATACCCTCTGGACATTACAAAGCCCAACTTACACCAAACCTTCGCCTATTAGAAAAGTTTAGGTTTACCAAGTGGTTCGGGTACTTTGACATTATCAACAATTCTAAAGCGACTGGGAGCAGAACCCCTTCCTGTCTTCAATACCGGTCCCTCCGCCTATATAGTTTATCCACGTGGACTGCTGCGCATTAATAAGATCATTTGAAACCCTCAGTCAGAGCCATTGGATGGTCTGTTTAAACCTGAGGCAAGTGCACCGTACTTATCCTGGGACACAGACTCTCAACAAGTTAGGTGCTAAAACTGCACCTGAACCCGAAAGCGTATATATGAAGCTAAACCCCTGCGAGGGTTTTTAGCAGGTCACTTGACCTCATCTGCTAACGCAAACTATGCCACTCCCAAATCTGCAGTTCTGCCAGAAAAACTAGACGCTTCTGGAGACCTTGCTCCTGGTGTCCCGCTAGCGCTTTGCCATAGGAGAAATTCATAAATGGTCCATAGCTGACCTTGAAACCCATTTCCTGAAGCAAAATACATCCATCCTGAAATTCAATATTTTAGGCTGAGATATGATTAGACCCCAGAGCTCCCTGTGACTAAGCCCCCTGGACACCCACCCAGACTTTGAACCAAATGAACACATTTTCTGCTCAATGGCAATGCTCCTTAGGCATTGACAGCAAATGACCCACAATTACCTGGGCGGGGTGCTTGGAGGGAGCGATACCCCTTTTGTCAGCTCAGCTCCAACCATCTTCAAACCATAGAGGAAGCCGACAAAACATGCCAATGGAGTTAAACGGGAAAATGAACTATTTCACTCGTTTTTGCCAACAGTTAAGCAGCCTTTAGCTTTGCTTTAAGCCAAATCATACAAAATATGATCCTATTCTGGTTTTTCATACAAACGGAGTGAGGCTTGGATTTAAATTGCCTGCTTATCCATAAGACCAACCTTCGTATGGAGTGAGGGGTTACTTCTTTCATAAAATTCCGGGGATTTATCTACCTTTGCTAAGGACAAAAATTGTAGCATTTTACTTACTTAAAACAGAATTGCTGGTCGTTTATTGAAATAAAACGTACTGCATATCATACAAATCACCAAAAGAATTGTAAATCCCAATCCTCTAAAATTAGACCAAATCGTAAACTTTTAAAGGATTTGTTACAACTTTAATAATGCAAATGTCCTAAATTTATCATATTATATTTATTTAAGGCCAAGAAACCACGCTATTTGGTACTGATTGTCTTTAACTTTGAGTGATTGAGGACAACTGATGATGAACAATCAACTATGTTTTGTGTCTTAGTCTGATCATTTAGTTTTCATCAATATATCTGTACCAACCTATTTTTGGGCGACGCATAACTGTTACAGTCGCCAGGTGCGATCAACAATGGGCGGGAAGTATCGGTTAGCCCTGCCCTACGGAGAATTGTTTCGCTAAAACTGTTTCTTTGTTCGTGTTTGCAGCAAGTATGTGGGTGGGTTTTTACTGAAACTGGAACCTATGATATTGTAACAGAGAAAATTGTACTCTGAGGCTCTGACAAGAATAGAGACAAGGAGATTTTTTTGCAAAATTCCTGGGACTGATACCCTGAATCACTACCGTACGTCAGTCTTTGTAAGGAGTAGAGGCAACATCCTACACAATTACGCCTCAGGAAAATTTTAAATTACAATTGCAAAATAAGTACCATCAAATACAAAGTGCTGTGTATTACCTACTATTATTCTTAGAAATACACGAGCCTATGAAACGAGCCTATGATTTATGGACCTTGTTGTCACCTCAGTGTGACATTTGAGGATCATTTTCCCTTCTTATAATTGCCGAAAGTATTCACTGTTTTGCTTCAAATCGAAATAAAACTATATTGTTAATTTATTTTGGAAAGAAACAGTCAGTTTTATTTGGAAAGATCGTATCTTCAAGACGGATTATGGTATTTGGCACAAAAATGTCTTAGATGTCAGAAAAGCAGTGCTTTATCGTCCCAAATGTAAAGTTAATCTGAAAACAATACCTCACATCAGGTTTCGAAAGTGTTTCTATTTATGTTGCTACAATAGTTCACTATTTTTGTTCTTAAATGGAAGTACTTTAATAATGGAAATGATAACACAATTCATTGCTTACCACTGCTTGATTTTTACGAACAAGCATTCGAAAAGCCATTTTCGTAGGTCTGGTGGGTTGAATTTTTTTATTCTTATGTTTTCCGTACCACTGGTAACACTTTGCTGAAATCTTTTTTTTTTTTTTTGGTTGAACTGCCTTCGTCGGGTTGCTCCCTCTAACTCGTCTTGACCTAGCTTCAAATCGCCTAGCAGTTCTTTTACTTCATAAGTTACCAATCGACAGAACAGTTACCTCTTTTTCTAAAGTTCGCTGAATTGTTTATCTTAGGTATACAAATTGTGTCATTTCACACTTTACACACTTAACACATTTACGTTTGCTGTACTTTCGAAAAATATGATTTGTTTTACAATTTTGCTCTCTCATATGCTATCTGCCTTTAATAAAAGAAAATGATATATATTTTTATACATGGATCCTGTAAATGTTTCAACATGCCAAAAATATTCATTTGAATATGATAGCTGTACTTCCCTAAGACACCAGACTAAATGATACTGCTTTTGTTAAATTTGAAGAAGTTCAGTGAAGGGATTCCCCATATTTCTGGGATGAAATTACTTCTTCATTTTTTTTTTCTTTTCCTTTTTTTCTCAAAGAAAGATCTCGATCTCAAAGAGCTCTTTAATAAGAAAAACATACTTTGAAATAGTAAAAAATATAAACATATGCAACAAAAATCCCGGTAGAGACAAATTTACCTCAAACCAGATTACTTATCTCCTTAAACATTTTTCTAATATCCTCCCCAATCTTTGGCACAGAGGAGATTTTGAAGCGAAAAATCAACTCCATGAGGAGTCGGTCGTTCCCCTATATGCTTTCAATGAACAGAGCGAAACACCTACTTTGCCCGGGTTGAATTGAGGGGGGTATTTTTCGCACAATGCAAATGTTGCTTGGGTATTGACAGCATATGGCTGACAATTTCCAAGGTGGGCGTGATGCATGATGAAAGAATGTAGTGCCCTGTTAGCCATCTGCCTAGTATCTGCAAATGTTAGAGTGCACCGAACAAAAAACCCATTCATCGGGAAAAATGAACCATTCCGCTAGTTTCGGCCCAAATGAACCATTTTGAGCTTTGCATTTAGCCAAGCTATGAAAGACATTAAAATTATGCTAGCTTGGTGGATTGTACACCTTTATTGATCATCTTCCAGTAAAACCTTTTGAGACAGGTGGGCTTTCCTGTGGTTTTTTTATTTACGACATTTATAAAAAAAATACTGCTACATTCCATTGCAGTGGCTTAGGGTAATAACAAGGTCGCCTTGAATGCCTGTAGTCAAATTTTATGAGGATGGAACGGGCGATCGCCCGGTCAGACCTCTGATATCCCAATCGTCGCAAAACTGTAATGAACATATGTTCACATTTCGGTTCTGTGTCCAAATGATGTTTGAGTTAGACTGGGATTAAAGCTTATCTGTGAGACCAAAATATCAACGGAGAGAATGATCACTTTCTTTATATAAATCTGGTGATTTATTCCCCTTTGTTAGGGATATACATTGAACCATTGTACTTATTTTAAACAGAATTTTGGGAAATAATCTTCCATTAAATATAACATTCAGAGTATGAAGCAACATAACTCTTGTACATGACAACTGTCTCAAACTAGATCAAATCGTATACCTATAAAGGATGGTGTTAAACTTTTAATAATTTGAAAAGTTTTAATTATACCATAAAAGAGGTACTTAGGACCAAAAAACAACGCTCTTTGTTACTGATTTTGCTATTTAACGCCAATTGACTTAGGACAAAAATGAATCACCGACTCTGTTTTGTTTCTACTTAAGTGTGATCACATTCTCTATCAGTATATTTATAGCAATGCACATTTGGCACGATTCAAAATGATACAGCCGCCAAAGCTGATCAATTATAGGCAGGAAGTATGTGTAGCGCTGCCCTGGATAGAGTTGTTTCGATAAAACTGTTAACTTTGTTCCTGTTTGAAGCAAACTCGTTCGGTGGTTTATTACTGTAAGTGGCAGCTATGATATTATCAAAGAAAAAACGGTTCATAAAAGCGCTTACAAGAACCAGGACAAGAGACTTGGTTGTTTCTTTGCTGCGAAATGCTTAGAACTAGTAGAAACTTCATTACCGTAAGTTTTTAATCTTCAGACTAGAATTTGTAAGAAGTAAGTTTTATCAATAGAATTGCGTCTCAGGAGAATGTAGAAATACCATAGCAAAATAAGTACCATCAACTACAAAGGGACTTGCTTTGCATACAATTATTTGTTTGGTAAAGACGAACCTACAATTTTTGGACTTTAATGTCCTCACAGTGTGACATGGGATGAGCATAATCCCTTAGCTGACGAAAGTATAAACTGTCTCGTTTCAAAACATATTAAAAGTAAAACGTTTATTAATTTTGAAACGCAGTTTTTCTTTGGCAAGATCACAGCTTTTAGACGAGTGTGTGGTATTTGGAACGTAAATGTAAATAATGTCAGAAAAGCACTTTATTATCGACTCGAATGTAATGTTAATCTTTATAAAATAAATTACAAGTGAACTGCGACTTGTAGCTCAATTCAAAGGTCGAGAGTATTTAGAATCCTTTTTGATTATAACAATACTTTAATATTTTGATTTTAATGGACGTTCTTTGAATAAAAAAGATTAAAACACCGTTATAATGATTTTTACAAAGAAACCTTAGAAAGGCCATTTTGCGTAGGTCTGATAGTGGCATATTTTTTCATATTTTTTTCCGAAAGCTACGAACCAACTAATGGTAACACTCCGCCAGACAGTTTTTTTCAGGTAGGATTGCCTACTTCGAGGGGAGAACTCTTTGCCCCCTAACTCTCCTGACTTTAACTCCAAATAGCTCCCTTGTAAGCCGAATAAACCTCGGCCTTTCAATGATATGCTTGATTGATATGCCATTTCGACGGGAAAATTCTCTTTGCATCCCCCGACAAGTGATCCCAGATACGCAACTGTTACAGACAATAAGCCTTTAGGCTAAAGAGGAGTAGTAATGGTCACAAACTTAACTTTAGGGAACACACAAAGCTGTTTGTGAAAACTGAAGTGTTAAAGAAGTTGATACAGTAGTTGGTACCCAGTTGTATACAAGAAGTTATGGTAGGACACCTTCATAATCTTATTAGACTTACAATCTGCACACATTTTATATTTTACACACTTAACACATTTTGTTTGTTGTTCTTTCAAAAAATATTATTTGTTTTGCAATTTAGCTTTTTAATATGCATTAAGGAAAATAATGTATAATTATACAACATATGAATTATGTAATTATTTTAATGTGCCAAAGATATTCATTTAAACATAATGGCTGTATTTGACCAAGATACCAGACTATGTGATACTGCTTTTTTTACAGTTGATGAAGTTCAGTGAAGAGGTTGCACATAGTTCTGGGATGAATTGGGTTCTACTCGCCACTTTTCTTTTTGTTTTTATTTAATCTAAAACAATTAAGTTTTGTTACCGTTATGTTTATTCAATGTTCATGTATGCAATTTCCACATTACAAACAATTAGGCATACAGCTGCCAAGCTTCATGAGTCATATTCAGGAATTATTATCACGTAACACTGCCCTGGATAGAAGAGGGTGCTTCGTTGAAGCTTTTTCTTTGTTCGTGTTTGGAACAAGAATATAAACGGCATATTGAGCATTAGTTGAAGTGATCAGAATTATGACAAAGAGAACAACGTGGAAGTACATAAATGCGCAAAAAATACTGTGGACAGAGTTTCTTTTTCTTCCTTTGAAATGCTTGGTACATATAGGCTTTCTCGTTACTGTAGGTGTGTTTGAAACCATACTTATATATATGTACGGGGTAAGAACATTTAACGATAAAATACCTCAAGAAAATGTGAAATGATAGAGATATGGCGATGATTACTACATACAAACACAAAATATCCTGATTAACCTTTTAAATTATATTAATTTTTAAATTTTAGCAGACGTTTATTTAAAGTCATTTCAATCACAAGTAGTTTGACATTTGTGTCCATCATCTTTTTATCTTGTAGGTAGTCTTGTCTTACCTGTAGTCAAACAAGAAGTTAAACAAACAAACAAACAAAAACCAAAACAATGGAAAGAATGTATTTTATGTTGGAAGAATATGCCTCTCAAATATTGCCGGTGTATGCTATTTGACATGGGCATGCAAATAATAAACAATGTGTTTTTTTCTGCAATGCAATATTTCAACTTCTAAAAGTAATCCAGGATGGGCAAATTTGTACCTCAGAACAGGGTACAATTTATTTACTCCCTTTTCGTTTCAAGGACATTACCAAGAACGAAGGAAAATGATAAGTTTTGAAGGATTGATTTAAACAAAAATCGATATTTGAAAAGGGATATAGCACCTTCACACTTCAAATGTGTAGGTGCCGTAATGGTTGCAAGATCCCAGTCAGTTAGATTATTTTTTTCAACTTAAGTTCGTTAGATGGAGTTTTACGGTTCAGTTACTGCCCAATCGTTTTCCATTGTGTCTGTCATGAATTTTTCAAGTTTTGGTTAGTTGGCTGTCTTTTCATACCCATTTGCGACAACAAGCACAATGACAATAAATTTCATTTTTCATTTAAAGTCTTCGCCAAAACCCAGCCCCTAGTCAAACCTTTGGACAGTTTGTAAACTTTCAGAGAAACTTTCAACTACATTTATTTAAGAAGTTTTGTACTCCAAATATCAAGCTAAAAATTCTAAAGTCCTAACTTCACTCTTCATTATCAAAACGTTTTTGTGTTTTAGGGGTTTACATACTCTTTAGAAGACTTTCAATTATTTTTCATCACCCACTTGCGACAATGTGCCCAAAGGCAGGGGCAAAAATTATGTAACTTAAGTAAAAATTAAAGGAAAGATATTAAACATAGATTTTAGTGCGTGGATTTTAGGGTTTTAGAACCACAGATAAGAGTTATTTCTAGCTGCATGTGCTATCTTTGGTTTCCAATACAAACTGAAAAATATGACCATTCTAGTGAGCGTGAATGAAGCTGAACATT
Organism: Holothuria scabra; assembly: GCA_037179385.1. Lineage (NCBI taxonomy): Eukaryota > Metazoa > Echinodermata > Holothuroidea > Aspidochirotida > Holothuriidae > Holothuria > Holothuria scabra. The sequence goes on from CM074191.1 coordinate 3,460,012, forward strand.
GTCAGTTAACAGTGCCCCTTTCTACTGCCGTTTGAAAGCTGTTAATTCCATCAACGTGACAGTGGATTTTGCAACAACAGTTACCCAAGCTTCAATGAAATGGACTCTAGAAATTAATTCCGACTGTACGAAAGTCATTTGCCACCTCGGTCTTGTTATACCTTTTGCACAACGTTAAAAAAAAAATACAAAAACAAAAGCATAAAATAGACAACCAGAAGATACACCCGCCAAATAGCAAGCCACTCGATTGGTGTCCACCCACAGGCGAAAATGGGATAACCTGCTAGTTATACTATATATGGCAAATAAAAACAAAAACCATGTAGTTTTAGAGGATTCTTAAGATAATATCATTACCTAACAAATATTAAAGATCATTGTCTTTGGTATAACTGTTCAGTATTCTTTACCTTGCATAAAAAGTAGCTATCACAACTAAATGGACTTAATGGATTAAATGGACTTCTTCTAATACTCACACTTATTAAAAAGTTTTTTTTTTTTCTTTTTAGGAGTAACTCTACCAGGATGGTACCGTGACCATTGAATGTGGAAGTTAGAAGAGGGAAAAGTGACCGAAGAGAGGGATTTCCGAGCCCACGAGATGGACGCAAAAAGTTAAAAACCACGACAACATAGAACAAAAGAGACCCGTTCAAGTTTTGAAAATGCCGATTAGAGTCTATTTTCTACTCATTTTCCTTTTCTTTTTTAACTTTTTCAAAAAGTTCAATTTTTTTCTTTCAGCTTCGAACCCCTGGTTGTACTTCTCTTAAATAAATGTCTGTGGACTGCAGAATATCACGGACTGCCCAATGTTGGGATGGTTTTTATTTGGTCTTGTTTGAATGTAAGGTTGAACAGCTTAAGGGTAATAATATTGTCTTTAAAAGGGCAATGCTCGTAGGTCGATTGTATATGCCACGCCCACCTTACCTATCACCCGCCTATCTAAGCAATATAGACCACCAAGATCCTGAGTAAGGAAACCTTTAAGCTCTCTTCACGTATATGTATTTATGAATTCATTTGTTATTCTTCTTTTGCAGAAATGCTCCCAACGGTCTATCCTACGGTTTAGTCATTAATTATAGTTATTGAAATGCACTTCAATTCTTCCGTATGATTGCGGTGCAAAGTCACACCGGTGAATACTTCAGAAACCCTGAAACATAGTTTGATACATACCGTCTCCGTCAACATGACCACTTTTCATAAGTCATTGAAAGTTTATTTGTTACTTTCATCGTATTTCTTGATAACCGCAGTCAACTGTGTCGAAGGTAAGTTATTCTGATTGCTAATTAAATTTTAGTGTAAGGCATAAAACTTTAGCTTTCGAATTGAAAGCTGCTCTCTCAATTTGCTAATCTATACTCATGGATTAGTGAGATATGATTAAGTAATCTGCATGAATGTTACTGAGAAAAGTGACATTTGATGAGAAAATTTATAGATTCAATTCTTAACAATATGGCGTAGCTACAGTAGATGTAGAGTAAGCTAAATTTTCTTATAAATACTTAGGGTACATTTTAAATTCATCAAAGGATAAAACGTTTGTAGAATGCTTGTAATAAATACGATAATGAGAGGTACTCACACTTTTTCGAATGAAAAAGATAGCCTCTATAAACGATAATTTAAACGATATGTTTGTCAATTAAAATAACCACTTTGTGTATTTTTGTAATTATACCCGGCTTTACAATTTCTAGGAAATGGTTGTTGTCATCTCTGATGTAGTTTATACAGATGTTCAAAGTTGACTTTACTCAAAACATCACATCACTATGGTAAACGTCGTCAGTTCATGGCTTACAAAATATTATTGGGTTTCTTCATTGCTAAATAGCTAACCTGAGAACTTGTGTATGAAAAGTCAAGTAACAAAGGCAAAAAACAATCCAGTATAAATAATTGCTCTGCATAGCTCCTTAAATGGTTATAAATTTCAAACACAGAAACAGGAGTGACAAAATAGCCTTTTAAACATCCTACAAATACGCTTCAAAACAATTTTTAATAAGATATCCCTTAAATTATTTTATTCCCTCAAATCGTCAACAGATGATGAGACAAAAAATAATTATTTTATTGCATATTGAAATAAAGCATCTTTTAAAAGAAGAAAACCACTGTTTTTTAATTGCTAATGGTCATAGTAAACGAGTGTTCTAGACGAATATATTTTGAGAAAAGAAAAATGGGACATCCTTGAGGATAATAGTACCAATGCTGTATATATGTCATAAAATGATGTTGAAAGAAAAACGATGTCTTACTCAAATTAGGCTTAAAAAAGCGGCCGGGTTTATTTACTTCTATGAGATTCCCTGACTTCTAACGATGTTAACTTCAAAGAAAAGTCTCATTATTTGTGGGAAGTAACAGCAACATGGTAGAATCAGAACTATGGCATATACTTAAAAGGTGTATAAGAGATTGCCAATATTTGTTTGATTATATAGAAGAACATCTTGATATGCAGTTAGTACATAAATTTGCTAAGAATGTGAGTGAATTAACAAAATAAGTCTGACTCTCTAATCTAGAATGAAAAAACTTATAAGAAAGACTTATAAGTATACACGCACATCTTGAGCCTTTATTAGCGAAAAGTAAGTGCAATGTTTCAAATTGATACAAACATACTTAATCTCTTAAGGAGGATGAAACAAAGCGACTCAAGTAATTTAATTAACGATCTCAAGCTCGAATGAAATGTGTTATCTTCTACTTATTTCAATGTTCAATTACACCTTCCCTAATAAAACACGCCAACTATATGGAAGTGTAGAAAACTGCTAAATTACAATGTGTGCGATACACTTTAACCAAAAAACCAATTTTGGGAAAATGATACGAGTCCATTCACTGCATGGCGACTGTTCTTTCATAGATATCTAATGAAGCAACCAACTTCGTATAAAATTCAGGGCTAACAAATAAATTTCCGTCAACTTTTTTTTTTTCAACTGAAGGTTCATATTTCTTCTACCAACAACCAGTGTATCCTAGGGATTGTAAAGAAGTGTACGCACAATGTTCATCTAATAATTCTAGTGGTGTTTACACTATTAAGCCAGATGGATACCCAGTGCCTTTTGAAGTGTATTGCGACAACAAACTAACAACCGGAGGATGGACGGTAAGTTCGTCACAATTCTGAAACTCATATATTACACAAAATATAAAGAAAGAATTAAACAGTCCCTCGATATTTATATGACCTTAAATTAAAGGAGAAAACTTCATACCTTCAATTTTTGGTGGTGGGGTTTTTTTTGTCTTGATCTTCATATTCGGGTAGATGCGCACTGTTTACCTAGGTGTTTCTTGATTGGGTGTTGCTTTTGTATTGTATCAATTGTATTCTTTGTTACGGTTAGGTATGAGGTTAGGAATTAGCGCTATCGCTAGCCAGTTTGAAAAAAAACTTTTTAAACAGTGCTAATCGCTTCTCATGTTCCTTATGAATGAAACGGCAAAAAATGCAGACGGAAAATACAATAGGGGGGTTAGATGAGAACTATTCTCTGTAATATTGATAAAGCCAATTTCTTGTCTACTGAAAACGATTGAAAAGATAACTGTAAACATTGATTTGATTGGTTTTGATTTGATTGAACAAATTGTTTCAGATTCAGAATTAATATAAAGCTCATTGCCGAGATAAGTTTGCCCCTCCTATCTAAAACTGTAATATATTATGCAGTGACAAGTAAGCCAAACTTCTCTTATTAACAAACAATTTTTTGTCAGTGCCTCCACCAAAAAGCTATTAAACATTTACAACTATGTCTCATTCCTCAGGTTATTCAGCGCCAGCTCGACGGGTCGTTACAATTTAATCGTGGCTGGGAAGATTATGAAAAAGGATTCGGATTTTTGTCAAGTGAATTTTATATTGGTAACAACAAGCTCTCACATCTAACCAATCAAGCATCGTACGAGCTCCGTATTGACATGGTTTTGTCCAACAGATCGCACTTTTACATTGGATACAAGAGGTTTCGAATTAATGATGCGTGGGGACAATACACACTAGTCACTGCAGACGAGTTTAGGGGTAATTCTAGTAAGTTTCGCATATATTTACACATCCTGCTTTCTTTCTAATTACGAATACATACATTTCGTTTACCATTGTCACATACTTTTTTATGAAGGAATGTGTATACGTTTTTTAACGTCCTTCTGTACCCATAATTGAATGTTATTATTTCAAATTGGATGACTTTACGGACTCTTATCTATTTAAAGGGTGCAGCTGATGCGTACTGTTAAACAATGAATTTCTTCATTGGTTGTTGTCATTGTATAAAGTTGTTAGGCTTAGGGAATAGGTAAGGTATTAGCGTTATCGTTAGCCAGGTAGGAAATTACTGGTTAGACCAGGGAGTCTCTAGCATTGGTCTTTAAACAGTGCGTATACTCCAACAGAGTCTAGTTACGTCCCATTGAAATGAACCTTGACTTTATCTTGAAGATGTTGGGGTAAAATGTACGCTATTGTATTTTAGTAAGTTGCCCTTTGTTTTCCTTATAAATACATCAAATGAGTGAGTGAAACGTGTATGAATATTCGCAAAAAGACGGTTGGCCATGTTTTCGTCTACCACAGGCACTGGATTAATGCTGGCATAGGAACTTGTAATTATATTGAAACCTCAGCCTCAAACTCAACTGTCGACTGATCCATGTAATGCTCGGAACGTGCGAATGCTCTTGCCCCATAGCCAAGAGCATCCGCACGGTGCTCGGTACGTCACTGTTTTGAACCCTGCATGGTGGATTAATGCTGGCATAGGAACTTGTAATTATATTGAAACCTCAGCCTCAAACTCAACTGTCGACTGATCCATGTAATGCTCGGAACGTGCGAATGCTCTTGCCCCATAGCCAAGAGCATCCGCACGGTGCTCGGGACGTCACTGTTTTGAACCCTGCATGGTGTTACGTTTTCAACTCAAATCTATATTCCCCTTTCCCTATTACGCGATTGCCGACAGTTGAGTGTGAAAAATGGCCCGAGATCATTTTGCGGTTATCTAATGCAGCCTTCAATGGCACATCTATGTAGCGTAATGCTATACAGAACTGGTTTAATTCATATTATTTATTTTGCAGCTTACAGTCCATTTTCTTATTTTATGGCAAATGCCAATATGGAACTACTTAACGTCTTAAAACTTTTACTATAAAAAATTCATCGGCAAAACAAGTTGTTTTCTCTCAAAGGTTGTGTTGCTACAACTTGCCCAGCTGGAATGTCCCACGGCAATTGTACATGCCGAACTCACTGTGGAGATCCTGATAAATTGACCGATTGTTACGAGATATGTGAAGAAACTTGCATACCTAAAGGATGTTTCGTGAATGAAGCGAACGCTTTCATTTTGGTAATAAACCCTAAACAAAACTAATTGTATCTGGCAGATCATGGCCTGCTTAATGTTTTGCCAAGTGGCAAAGTGTTTTTTTTTCCTATATTTCCTTTTTTTCTCTCAAGTTTGTAATTAATTATATTATAGACTTATAGCTTATAATCTTATAGAGAATGCAGCCATCTCTTCTGCCCTCTCCGGCTTTGTAAATTGATAAATTGTTCCATTTTTTTTTATTTTTCTGTCGTTCGTACACTGAAACCTACCTCTTCCAAGTCTTTCAGGCAGACATACATAATAGGTGGAGACGGTAAGCCACGGAAGGGCACCCACGTTCCGCCATCAAGACTAGGCTAGTGGCAGGTTCGGGACTAGGCAGGGAAAATTTGGTTTAGGGTTGGTTCTGCGTGGCAAGGTTGGCTTATTACTACTGTATTGCAGATTTATAATCTGTTCTAAGCCTCCCGTAGTCGCGCTTCGCGTTCTGCAAAGTCTTAATTGCAAACTATGGCATCGGGGATGGCTAAGTGAACGGTCGGTATAATAATTAGACCGACCCCACATCCCCTAGCTGTCTCATTAAGGGGTGTATTAGCTGCACCCGTTGTATGTTGCGTATTACTACTAGACTGTTGTCAAGTACAGACAACAGTCTATGAGAACAGAAGATTTTGCTTTGCACGACAGTGCCATAACCTGCCAAATGCAAAATTGATTCTAACGGACTTCTCTTTTATATAATCGAGTCAGTAATTTTCGTCGATAAGAATGTTTCTAATGCAGTTGAAATGAAACAAAATGGTGACTGTTGGTCATTGGCTACCTATGCAAAGTAAGGTATTGCATCCTTAAAAGTCTGTCTGAGGAAACGTCTACAGAAAGTTAGTCAGTTTTACGGCCTACTTTCCAACCTATTGGTTCAAGTCGAGCCGGCCACGGCATTTTTCCCAGTTGTGCCACACTGCCTACAAAAAGGAGAGTCACTTCGTACTATTTATTTTAGCGGTACACGAGTAAAAATTTCCGTAAGCAGTTAGACCACTTACAATGTAAATGCAATCGTTTTCTTTAACAAAAGTAGTAATTCAATGAAAAGTCTAAGCTGCAGAATTATACTTATTGAATTATGTAAATTTCTCCTTTAATATCAGGTTTTTCTTTTTTCAATTTTAACTGATGTTTATTCTAGGAAGGAGAATTCTACTCGGATCCTGCCTGCACCAAGATGTGTTCCTGTGCTGATGGAATACTTCGATGCAATAACAGTTACCGATGTGATGAAAACGCAGTTTGCCAAAGCAGATCGCAATATCACCAATGTTATTGCAACGAGGGTTATTCTGGTAACGGGGTTATCTGCCGATCAATTTGTGAGGAAAATGAGGTATATGGAATATGTAGGTGTCAGAAGTCTTGTTCTAATCCTGACCACTGTTCTTCATGCAACCGCGTTAAGAGATGCTATTGTCCCAACGGATTTTATCTACAAGGAGGAGATTGTGTACCACAGGAACAATGTGACTGTTATATTGATGGATTTATTTTGCCGGTGAGTATTATTTACAGACTTACGTTTCTCAGTTTTTTTAGAGATGAGAAGCATGTTACTTACCCAACTTTTTCTGAAAATAATGTTAATTGAGTATTGTTTTGCGTTCCTCCTTTAATACCTAAAGTTAGTTATTTGGGAAAAGGTTATAACTATTCAATTCAATTCTCCTGTTGAAACATTGAAAGGAAAACAATGCCTTTTTTCTCTCAAAACAAACATTTTTAAAGAAGGCAGTACGCAAGTTTTATCTTCCATAATTGGATTTTCTAAGTGAAACACCGATTGAGAGGATCGTAAAACTATACCAGGGCTCTGCAGTTCCGTTTACAGTGGGTGAAAGATTGCTCGATGTAGTTGAAAGTAATGTTCAGTTGGTTTAAAAAATATATCGTTGCTAAATTCAGGACACTCTTTTCTTGAGTATATCTCTGAAAGGAATTGGTATTTTTACGGTTGATATATTTGCATATGATAGTCTCAGATTGAACGAAAGGAACCCCTATATTTTTAACTCTGCTGTTGATATATGCCTTTTTCACAATTTTCATTCTGAACTAAGTCAACTTTTATTTAAATACTTACAGGAGGGAAGCTCTTACTCGGACAGTGCTTGCTCGAAAAGGTGTACATGTACTAATGGACGACTTTCATGCAATAACAACTACGAATGCGATGCTAATGCAGTGTGTGAAAATAGATCAGACTATCATAAATGCTACTGTAACGAAGGCTATACTGGTAATGGAGTTGCGTGTCAATCTATATGTACCGCGCCTGAAATATACGGGACGTGCACGTGTCAAAAATCATGTGCAAACCCTACTGGATGTGTATCCTGCTCCAGAGAAAATGGATGTTATTGTCCCAACGGATTTTATCTGCAAGGAGGAGATTGTGTACCACAAGAACAATGTGGTTGTTATATTGATGGATTTATTTTACCGGTGAGTATCATTTACAGAATTATATATCTCAGAATTTTTTAGAAATCGAAGGCAGGTTACTAACCCAACTTTTCCTGAATGTAATGATCGGTGAGCACTGTCTTTCATTACTCTTTCATACATAAAATTAGTGATTTGGAGAAAGATTCTCACGATATAATTTAAATTGTCCGATTGAAACATAAAAAGGGAAATATTGCGTTATGCTTTCAAAGCAGGCATTTCCAAAATTAGGAAGTATGCTGGCTTTATTGTCCGGAATGGAAATTTTAAGTTAGACATTAAATTGATTGCTGCTTAAGAATAATTCGTTCTCCTCGCCCCCAGAAAACGCAACAAATGCAGCTTCTGTAAACCTGTGGTTGCATATTGGATTAATTTAATAATGCTATTTAGGGTGTGTGTATAAAGAGTGAGACTAAGTGCTTTCAAGCTGAATAGAGCAGTTTTGGGTTGCTATGCGAGTTATTTGTTAACATGAAATCCTTCGAGATTTTAAAATTAAGTCCTACATAAACAAATAGCGCGAGAAAAATCCATTTAGAATAAATACGAATCATCTCTGGACACAACCAGTTAAACTTCTGGGTGTCTCAACCGTTATGAGCGGAAATTCAAACGATCTACAATGTCAAAAATATATGCGTCCTTTTTTTTTTTTGTTGGTTTCAAAATTTACCAGCATTCAAAACTAGCAGGGACGCAGTATTAGAGGAATGTACCCAAGCTGTAGTCATAGGTTATGGCTGAAAGAGTTTCACTCTTCCAGAACCATCTTTGCCTGAGAGGACCTCTTGAAGAAAGAACACATCCTTCCCACTTCTCTCTATCTATCAGTCCAAAAGATGAAATAATGTTCATTTAGTTTGAAAAAAGAAACAGAAAAGTCGTATCCTAACAGTTTCTTTCATGGCATATGGAAGTCTCAAATTCAACGACGGGAACCCCCTATATCTTTAACCCTGTGGTTAATATATGCCTTTTTCACAATTTTCATTCTGAACTAAGTAAACTTTATTTAAATACTTACAGGAGGGAAGCTCTTACTCGGACAGTGCTTGCACCAAGAGGTGTTCCTGTACTAATGGACGACTTTCATGCAATAATAACTACCAATGTGATGCTAATGCAGTGTGTGAAAACAGATCAGACTATCATAAATGCTACTGTAACGAAGGCTTTACTGGTAATGGAGTTACATGCCGATCGATGTGTACAGCGCCTGAAATATACGGGATGTGCACTTGTCAAAAATCATGTGCAAACCCAACTGGATGTGTATCCTGCCCCAGGGAAAATGGATGTTATTGTCCCAACGGATTTTATCTGCAAAGAGGGAATTGTGTACCACAGGAAAGTTGTGGCTGCTTTTTCGATGGTTGCATTTTAACGGTCAGTTGAATATCATTCATTTAGTACAAATTTTAATGATTTAAGGTTATAAGTGTAATGGTCTCGAAAACCAATGGAAGGGCTTTGTCGGTTTCATGTTATCTGTTAATTAAGTTATTTGTTTTTGGGCTGTAAAATCAGTACCTTTACCCTTTTCGTGAAGTTTAGCTATATGTAACTTGTCTTTTTAGAATTAAGCTTTATAAACTTGTATTCAAATGTCAATTGCATATATCCTTGTTGAATTAATATTTGCCCATAAACATACCATCCGGTTTGTCTTTGAATGAAACAATATCGAGGTAACAACTATTTAAAATAATAAACTACTACTACATTTGTTTGTAAAATTTCCTTAGATTCAACTGGATAGAAATCATTAAATATGTGGTCTGTCCGTCAGCTTAAAGGGCAAGAGCAGTCATCCCACATTGAAGAAGTGCAGACGAAGTAGTGCAGATTGGCTGTTGAGAGTCATGTGGCAATGTTTTTTTTTCTCTTCAAATGTGAAATTTAAAAACAAATAATTGCTTGGTTTACTTTGAATATGCAACAGTAAAGTCATAAAATGTAATGAAAGTTACTTCGAAGAGAAATAAGGTGAAAATTGTGTTATTTAACTTTTTCTTCGAAATAAGTTTTGGGGACGGCTCTTTACCTTTAAAAAATTAATGTGATTTAGGTTTCTTCTAAACCTTTTTCTTTTATCAGCACTATTGGGTTCAACAATGGCTACATTTTGCATTAATCATGTTCTGCTCATTTTATTTTTCCCCAATATTAGAACGGTGAAACATCTGTTAAGGACTGCTCAAGGAGGTGTACATGTAACAATAATCAGCTTAACTGTGATAGTAGCTACCGATGCACATCAAATGCAGGTTGCAGAGTACACAGTGGTGTAAGACAATGTTACTGCAATACAGGATATGTAGGTGACGGTGTTACCTCCTGCGGACCATATGCAGACTGCAATGACGTAAAAAACGCACGTCAACCAAGTGGGGTTTATTCTATTCGCCCTGCAGGGTGGAAAGGGTCATCCTTCAATGTTTTTTGCAACATGTCCATCGATGGTGGAGGCTGGACCGTAAGTTTGATTCGTTCCCTTTTTTTACATATTTGCAATGCCATACAACATATAACTCACATATATTGCAGTGTTACGTTTGTTCAATGTGACTCGAAAGATACATATTTCTTGGTAAAGAAATGCGATTTGTACACGCCCTTAATCTATTAGTGCTTTAACCCATTTTCAAATCTTCTAATACCAATATGAGAGTCACAGGGCCCGAAAATCATTCAAGTTTACTACTTGAATGATACAATTCACGAAAGTATTTTAAAGAGTTAAATAAAATAGTTGAAGTTCAAGTTGTATTTTTTGCAAATACAGCTATATTCAAATACTGGACAAGTCCTTCCCCTTGGTCACCTCTAATGACAGGCGGAAAATACTCTTTGCATATTCTTCAACCCCCAGTCTACGGAGGGGGGGGGGATCAGGAAGGGGTTAGTTCGGTTTTGTGAAGGCGACAACCAGCTATCGTAGGATGAGTATTAAGGGGTTTTTGTGCTCATTTTATAGGTGATTGTCGAGGAAAAACTACTCGCCACATTCGACCTCCTCACCCCACCTGGATGCAGTTTAATGTCATTCCCTGCGCGAAATTACAAGCGCAATCCTTCTTGAGAGTTATAAGATATCATTAGCGTAGCCTTCATATTTGTACTGAACTGGTTTAAAGTGGTTCCAAAACTCTGTTGTGTTATGAAAACCCCAACAGGGCTGCACGGTGAAAGAGAACCTAAGTAAAAACTGGGTTATGCTAAACTATTTGCTTCATAATCAGATCATATTTCGCTTTCGTATACTTTGTAACAGGTGATTCAACGTCGAATCAATGGCGCAGAAAACTTTTACAGGAACTGGGCTGATTATAAAAATGGATTTGGCGACGTGCAACGAGAATTCTGGCTTGGAAATGAAAAGCTTTACCACTTAACGCAACAGGCTACTTATGAATACCGTTTTGACTTTGTAACGGTTTCTAGTAACGCCTATCACCACAAATATTCAAGGTTTCGCATAAACAACGAGTCTAACAAATACCGTGTAACCGATGTTGGTAGCCAAAGTGGAATTGGTATGTAACAAATGCCTTTCAGCTTACGAACAAATTGTTTTGGGCGCACGTGATTTATAATTTTACAGCAAAAAGTTACAAATGGGGTGATTCGCCAGAAAATATTCAAAATCATACATTTGGATAGACACAACTAGGGTAATGATCAGTACAACGTGGTGTACATTTGAAGTCGCAAGCCTATTCCCCTAGTTTGTGCAGTAGTAGGGAGACTCGACACTTTTCAGAACTAGAATATATTACACAGTACATCCTACTTTAAAAGGTGCAACTTCTCTTCTGCTGTTATTAACCATATCTTTATTTACAGGGGTATTTTTTGTGCACTGACAATACTTCACTGCGTAAGAAAAGATTTCGTGGAAGCATAGTGGGGAAATTTTAATCTTGATATATTGCATATCAACACATCTGCATTTCCATAACATTATTACATTAGACAGTCAAGCTCACCCGGAACCTCGTGAGATGTACGTTTCCCTCATTTTGGAGAAATATTTTTATTACGATTTTTTAAAAACAGTTGCATGGTTAGACAAGAATATGTTAAGAACAGGCAATAGTCTTATTTCGTAAGTAGGTTACGGGGTGCTTCATACATCTTATTCATGTGTCATGCTCCCTCGAATTACCTAAAAAATCGGTAGCCCTGTACCTGAACCGTTAGTTAAATGAATGCACAATTTGTAAATATAATTGTTCCAAATCATGTACGTATTTATTTTACGCTAGTGAAGAGACACTTATGTATACTTTACAGTCTTGAACTCGATCTAAATCCCCATTTAAGTTATAGCTACAACAGTGAACGATTATCAAAACATCATTCATACTGCTGCTCTTGGATCTCTAGACTATTTCAAAGTATATAAAGCCAAGACGGCAAATAGCTTATCTGCCATAGGTAGCATAAAATCGTGTCTCTGATAGTATCCCGGTAATGGTGTTGACCAGCAAACGGATATAAGGGCCAAATCATTAACTGTAGCACAGCAGTGTACCAAGTTCTTCATCTTATACAGCTTGAAGTTTATACAAAACAAACAATTGTACCCTATACAATATTATCTAAGGTCATGTAGGAATTAGACAGGACACAAAATTTTTAAAATAACGTTAAGGTGTATGTTGTGAAAAGCGCCTACAAAAAGAATATGGAACTTACATTTGTGTAGGATTAATAAAAAAGGTGGTGAACTTTACGTAAGATTGTTATCACAATTTTGAAAGGAAATTCAATGCAAAGTACCACAATCTTTCAGATCACTTAAGTACTGCCAAAACGGAAAAGATATATAGAAATATATACTTTTTATTTTTACGACAAAATTTCGTTTAATAACGCTGAGTTTGTTCAGTAGTAAATTTGGGCCCTGAAAATTTTAACGTTTTAAAATGAAGTAAGAAGAAGTAAATATTGGTTTCAACTTTTGAAAAGGGGGAAATATGTCCAGGGTTTCCCTCTACTGCCGCACTAAGGAATAAACACCAACAAGAAATTGCTATTTTGTAAGAATGATATTAGACCAGCATAGTATGTCTAACCTAAATCGGTTACAACATTTCTTTTAGCCATACGTCTCTCGTTTCTCTATTTCTTTGTAGGTTATACTCTCTATAATACTCAAAACAGAGCTTTTAGCACATACGATCAGGACAACGACGGAATGAGCGCCAGTGACTGTGCTGAAGGACACCGAAGTGGCTGATGGCACGGCGGTTATTACTATTATTATTATTATAGCTATTGCTATTATTACCGAGAAGACAGCGGTAATCGGATATGTTCTTATGCCAACCCAAACGGTGTCTACAGCGGCGGTAATGGACAGAACATCTATGTTTACTATTATTATTATTATTACAACTGTTATATAAAATACACAGAAATGAAAATTCGCCGAACTTCCTGACTTAAACACATTTCAGTGATATAAGTAGCTGTAAATGAACATTAACATTAACATAAAGGAAATTTCTGACCCATAAGAATAACAGAGTGTTACCAAGATGGAGAAAATTAATGAGACTAATTAAAGAGACTGTGTCTTTATAAACGATATTTATTAAATCAAACTGCAGTTTCTTCTTCAAGAGCTGTTCCGATTGAGATGGATATATCAGAAAGGATTTAAACATTGACACTTTGAATCATTTTCCATAAATGGGGTTATGGTATAAAAACAGTACTTTGGGG